>OY720175.1:9575000-10103560 GCA_963082885.1 Parascotia fuliginaria
AGATCGAAGCATACATACATACATACATACATAGTTACCTCTTTGTCTAAATACGCCAGTCCTTAATGTTTTGCCTAGTTTTCTCCCTGACCTCTAACTAGGGCGCAGGCGTAGTTGCGTGAACAACCGACTGCAGTCTGCTGCATTTACTACCAAGACATTAAATAATTTTACAATTTATGTGTTCTTTCTATGCTCAGGTATTCTCGATTTGTCAGTCTTCGGATTAAAATACATAGGTACCTAGTTAAAATCAATCAATATGATTAGTACATATGTGTAAATTTATGTATGTCCATATTCACGTCAAAACTGAATTACGTATCTCTAAGCAGGTATATTATTATAGGTGATGATGATAAATGGGCATGGTAACACAATGGCAAAAGATTTATATATATTAAATGAATTTGAGCCTGAGAAATATTAAGTATTGAAGTTTAAGTTACTGTTTCAGTTCTTAGTACCCAGTAACATACATTTCAGTAAACAAATCTTTGTGGTAGTGGTTAAATCTATACTAAACAATATAACTACTATTAGAAAAATGGTAATACAATGTAATAATACCTAGCAAACAATAAGCCTAACAATTTTATATTTATCTAATTGAAGGTACCATTCTATTATGTAATTCAAATTAAACAGTTCAGTGCAAATATTCTTCCAACTATTCACATAATGGACTTAAGTGTTATATAGAAAGAATAGGAATGGCATAATTTAGTTTAACCAAATATTACTAAGCAAATAACAACAAAACATTTGTGAAGAACACCAAAACAACACTGATTTCCAGGAAAATGTTTGAACAAATTATGTAGATATCCCTGCATTTTATCAAAGTCAACAATATGTTTCCTTTGAAAAACATTGTATCATTAATTGAAATTAAATATAATAAGAGAGATACATTTTATATGAAGGGCTTTTTCAGGCTCCTCTTGTAAAACGTAGGATTGAAATTAAATGAAATAAAATGCATGTTTCAATTGAATTTGTATGAAGTGCTAAGGTAGTACATTCAAGACCATTTAAATCATACTGTTATATTATTATGACAGGGTATTTAAGAAAGCATGTATATGTTTTTCAGGAATAGACTGCTCAGAGGTATGATTAGTTCAGTAAATATATTTTATTATTATTATTATTATGTACTAATGTATGAAGTAACCAATTATTATCATTTACTTGTTTATAATTGGTGTACCTTCTATAGTATAGAGAATTACACTTGTGTCTTGTGCACTTTTTAATTTAAATACAGAAACATGGTGGTACCCTTTTAAAAAATCTTGAATTAGATTGGAATATAATTATGTGTTTGGGGCAGTGGTCCAACTGCTCTGTCCAACTAGTTGGACCATGGGTCTTTACTAGGGGCAGTTGTCCAATTTTCAAAATAGTTGGACCACAGCACCTTTGTGAGTTCCATGGTCCAATTCATTTAAGAAATAACTTGCCAACTCCAAAAACCTCAACTGCTTCTGCTTCTTAAAGTGTGTATGGTACCTACTAGTTTACGGTTATATTGAACATCTTTGCAGTAAAACAACAAAATAACTTTGAAATTTCTATTCTGAACAGTTTTAAAGAATTTTGTCCGACAGTTAAATTTGTAGGCTTACGCCCTTATGGACCCATGGTCCAACTAATTGGACAGAGCAGTTGCACCACTGCCCCGGACTCAAATATGTATTACAAATTATTAAAATCTTGTTGTATATTGTGAAAAGATGTCATTTGTACGGTAGTAGATCCACGCTGATTTCAGCATGAATGAGCCGGATCGTCCGGGGAAGTACTACCCTCTCATAGAAGATCGACTTAAGAGTAGTAGTATCCGTACTACTGCGTTTCGTTCGGTGAGTGAGAGCGCCGGAGGCCCAATTTTCCTCCTTTCCTCTTTCCTCATCTCCCTCATTCCCTTCCCCTAACCTCATTCCCAGCCGCCATAGTGGAGGCCACCATACCAGCAGTTTAAGACAATGGCTTTTGGTATGGTGGCCGCCACTTCTGGATTCCACTGACTGCTTACCATCAGGCGGGGTGGAGTTACTTTGGTAGGCTATAATATAAAAAAAAAAAAAAAAAAAAAATTCTAATCATTTTTATTGCAGATGTACTGCCAATATTACAAACTATTCATAGCACAATGCCAACATTTTCAAAATATTAATGATAAATCATTTTTATACACTGCATTTAAGTTTTTAATTACCTACTATTTTAGAAAAAAAATGCATACATGGGTAAAAATGTTTGATGTTTCAAAATATTGATGTGTACATTTCTAGAATTTTTATCACAAATAAGGTGATAATAATCAATTTTATACATTTTTTTAAACATGCAATATGCAATACCTATAGATGACCTGTGAGGGAAGAGAGATAATGCCTAACCAGTGCAGCAATGCAAACTATAAAAAAATAATTCACAACAGTGATTTTGTAAAATACTCAGTGAAAAAAATTTACATCCTATACTGCATTACCTACCTATAATGGATTGAATTGGTGGTATTGGTTAAATAAAATACTTATGTTAGAAATGACATGGTACTTATAGTAAAATATCCTGCAACTTATAAATTCTATAGAATGTATGTTGGTGTTTGTAAATAAGTTTAAGAATTTAATCTTCTCTTAAAAGTACCTACTTATATAGATACCATGCATAGTATACAAAAAGACGATAATAAATAAATATACAATAGCGCCGACAGTCCATCCATAACAGGCAGTTAGGTTTCAAGGATACAAGATTCTTTGGACATTTGCAATAGGTTACAAATAGTATCAAAACTGTAGTTACACACATCAGCTCAAACACATGTAGATACTGCATAATTGCTAAAATAATATCACCAAAATGGCTTCATTAATATACTATGTTCATAAGTACCTATCGCACTATAAACGCAATGCACCATGCAGACAATGGCGAAGGTCGATAATCCGTTTAAACAATTTTTTATCCAAACATGAACCAAAATCTACTATGAGTAAATTATTCCCATTAATTTTATTGAATTTAAATAATGATTTACTAACCTTTAACAGTTAATTTGAAGGAAAAACTGATTCTACGCGCAGAAAGTTCTACCACGCCGTAACTATGAGAATACTCATCACTTTGTAAATAATAAAAAATGAGCATCAAGTCTCAACAGATATTTTTTTAAATAAAAGTGTTTTCTTCGATGAATTAAATTAATGTTTTGTCACGTTCTCATTTTAAAAAGGCGAATACATCACGGTGTATTGATTTTCTGCGTAGTTGGTTGCGCTGGTCTGTGGGCTCTGTGGCGGCTTCGAGTATTGCCAGTATCCATCGCACGCAAATTCACAAATAAAACAGAATAGAAATTGTATGAAAAAATTACATTATGAACTAAATTATTCTCAAAAGAGTTTATTGAGTTATACTAATAAAATAATATAAATAACTAGGTAACCTAGTTATTTATACTCTAAGGTTACCATAAATTAAACGCATCATATTAAAGAAATCTAAAGTATACTTACGAATGAAAGGACAATTCCGGTAGTTTCTTTTCACCGTTACTTTTGCATCCCAAAACACTACAACGGACCATGATTTATCAGCTATTTCTAATAAATAACTTTATATGTTTGTATTTTTAAGAAATACTTCCAAAATCCGGACACAAAATACACAAATTAAAATGAGAATTACACTTTGAATCACAAACTATTTATAATACAACAAGCTTTCAAATTTTGTTTCGCTAACTTAAGTTAGCCACCTAGAAAAACCTTAGAGCATTAAACCAACAGGAGTGGACACGCGCTCTATTTCCTTTGCGCAAAAGTCTGCCACTTTCGGCGGGGGACGTGGTAACGCGAGCAACGCACACTAATTACTATGTTAACTACTAATGCATTTTTAAATCGCGTCGTAATACACGCACACAATAAAATTATTACACACTAGTTTAAACTTAACACACACAATCACATTCACACACAGGGACATCTATCAGTTTACGGTTCCTTAGCGTAAAACAGTTACAGCTTGACTCTGTCGATATTTAGTATCGATGTTTAGGATTTCATATAAGTACGCGAAAGATTTATCATTTTCATGATTATTGTTTCCTTATTAAAATGAGCATTATCTTATATTATATAGAATAGTTTTAGGTAATAATAATCTATTATAATTTTAAGGTTTTTTTTAAGCACTTTGAAATAGATGAAACAAGTAATTCTAGTTAATTCATGTTTATTTCAATATTACAGGAAGAATAAAACAGTGTTTCTAAATAGCACACTTTTTTGTAATTATTATCAAAAAAGCCCGTCATACAGTCGGGCTAAATTTGTTTGTTATGTTCGACAAACAAATCTGGTTATGCGGTCGGGCTCTCTTACTATGTTTGAACTTCAATAATGTTTATTCAATACTTCTGATCCCTGACTGTACGGAACCCTCGGCGCGCGAGTCGAGCATTTCGCGCGAGTCGACTGCACCGTTGGTCTAGTGGTTAGTGTATCTAACTGCGACGCCGGGTGTCGTGGGTTCGATTCCCACGGAAAGCAAATATTTGTGTGATGAACATTTGTATTTGTCTTCAGTTTGGGTGTGGGTGAGGATTTAGTTCTGATTACATAGCAACAAGATGGTACATGAGAATGTATGAGTAGATTTTTATTAGAGAGATATTTTATCTGTACAGATAAGAAAAAAACAGCAGAATATATTTCAGAAAGTCTTTATTTAAGTAGGTATAATAAAATACTGAAAAAGACTGTGCAGGTAAATTAGCCTAATAAATCTAGTTTAACTAATCCTAGGTAATGCAATAAGAGGAGGTAGCGCACAGCGAATTTACTTGCTAAAAACTGAGCTGCCCGCCGCTTGGGGGTAGGGAGGAGTAGCTGTGCTGGCAGCACAGAAGACTGTCTTTTAAGCTGCTAGTCAGATACTTATACGTTTAGGAACCCACTTATATGGTTCCCACAATATTGGACCCAAGCGACTCGAGTTGCTGCTTCTTTTGGAAATCTAAAACGAACAAAAAAAATATTAATTTAATACAGGAAAACCAATATCTATATTTGTGATTAAACTGTCTCATCTCTAATTATGTTAAAGTGAGACCAGTTTCTTAAAAATAAATACGCTTATTTTTGTGGGAAATGAACAATTATCTTTCGGAATAAAGTGCACTGATCTTGTATAATTAGATTTATAGTCTCATTGTACTTGTTCGTTTAATATTATTTAGTGCATTACTTGGTAAAAAAACATTGGGTATAATTAAAAATAAATAAATATGGGAACGGTGACACAACAATGTACATCCAAAATAAAACATAGATATGTCAAAAAGGCGAAATAAAAAAATATATATGGTTAGTTTATAAGTTCATTCAACCTAAAATATTACCCAAGATTAGAGTATTGATGATAAACCTGGCAACACTTGTTTATTAGTATTTTATTTGGTTTAATTGCTAATTTAATGCATTATTTAATAATATTCGAACAAAATAATACTTACAGATGGAATGTAATGTTATCCTTTTGTAGATTTAATGTTTCTGATCGCTTTAACACCAAAATACACTGCAATTCAGCATTTTTATTGAGACGTTATTACGCACGCACTGATAGATGACATATGATGCGGAACGCGTGTGAACTAGTTTTATATAACGGCTATGACCGGTGGGCTGGTACCTTTGGCAGAGGGGTATGCCTGTAAGTGGCCTCTCCGGTTGGTTTAATGCTCTAAGAGAAAAACCGATAGACGATAAGTGACAAAAAATACTATCATATATGTCCCTTTCTGCGACACGCTTACCAGCAGTCTATACCATACTCAGCCTACGCCAGGAGACGACTCGCTTGCTACCTATCGCTACCATGGACGTAATAAATTATACTAAACAGGACCGATAACTCTTAAAATTTGTATATAAGAAAATTTACTGTATTACTACGTGTTAAAGTACATTCTTCGTTACACCTTATACAGAGTTGTCTCTATACAACGAAGAATGTACTTTCCGGGCCGAGAGGGATAACAACAACCGAGGCTGTATGTCTTTCGTTTCATTACTCATTAGTGATGGCAAAGGTCCAAAATTATTGTTATAATACATCGAAAAACTATGTTGTTCATAAATTCTGGTATTTTGTGGAGTAACATGATAATAAAATAACACAACGCAGCAATGCAATCTAAACTTAAATAAGCCTAATAACAATATTAAAGCTTGTGTTAAGGGTTCTAGAATTCGGATATCAAATACACACACAGAAATACCCAGACCAATTGCAAAACTATAGCATAGACTATTTTAAATTGGTCTCACTTATTAAAAATCTTATTGTCACCTTATTAGAAAGTGACACACGGCCCCTGTACTACTATTTTGCTCGGCTCGTTTTATAGCTGTTAGTACTCAGTCCTGTCTAGTATATTACGTCCATGCTCGCTACTGACTCGAGCAAGCGTGTCGGCGTGTAGAATACTCGTGGATTATATTATTATCCATCTAGACGGAACACAGTCTACGGATTGATTTCTAGCCCCCTCCAAGATGACCTCTAATGGAAAGCTTGATTACATCCATGTAGAACGCTGTCACTTTTTTAGATACATTTATAATGTAATTAATTTTTTTATTTGTATTTTCTAATAAACAATTTAACTTAATAAATTCCAAAATCTGCTTATTTATTGCCTTTAAGGCGGAACAGAGTTCGCCGGGTCAGCTAGTCTATAGGAGTATAAAGGAGTAGTATAAAGGAGAGAGATATGTGTAGTTGGTGGCTTCATCTTCATTTGTGACGCAGTCAATAGATTTGAATGAATGCATTGTCCTAATGATCATAGTCTGAATTATGTAGTTCAGGTCATCTACATCTTTATTCTTAGCCGCTAAAATTGCTCGCTCACTCAACCATTCATTATTTTTGTAGTTAGAAATAATTGTTGATAAGTTCGTCTTTTGATGAGACAAAGTTACAGAAATTATTTGGAAATGATATCAATCCGCTCGATTCGTTGACAGGTACTTGACCATTACCGATAGTCAGCAATTGCTCAGAGAAATCTTCAGCAGATGTATCATTAAGAATGCAACTCTCATGTTTGTTGTCAGCTGCAGTTTCTTCACATAGCGCCATAGATTCGACGATTTGAGGCAAGCGTTTATTTCGTCGGCAGCCGTAAATCTTGGAATTACTGGCAGTGTTTGGCGGAAATCGCCAGACAGTAAAATCATTTCTACTCCAAAACATCTCGAGTCATTGCGTAAATCTTTCAATGTTCGGTTAAGTGCTTCTAATGCACGTTTATGCGCCATTGTGCATTCGTCCCAGATGATCATTTTCGATGCCGATAAAACTTTGGCCACTGCTGATTTTTTTGCAATATTACATGTTGGTTCTTCAATAGTTTGAAGATTTAACGATAATTTTGAATGCTGAATGAGCGGTACGGCATCCTTCTAACAATGTGGCTGCTATTCCAGAAGAAGCAACTGCAACCGCTATGTTGGATGCCGCACGAACAGTGGCTAAAACTACTGACATGAGGAATGTCTTACCAGTTCCACCAGGGGCATCTAGGAAGTATAAAACACCATTTCCATCATCAATTGCCTTCATTAATGTATCATAAACTTCCTTTTGTTGGAAATTCAATAGGGGTACATTCGTTTGAACTTCTAAATCTAATTCCTGGTGATCACATTCACATTCCGGTTCCAATTCTCGATTAAATGCGTCATTAATTTCACGATTTGGCGCTGGCATTCCTAACCTGACTAATAAACTACCACACAGGAGATAACACATGTTTTCGATCAAGAGTAAAGCCCGATTATGTATCTCCTCATTTATCTCGATGTAAAATATCTTCTGACATATTATCCTCGTATTTGTACCACAGGTTACATGGGTTTGATGATATAAAGCATGTCGAAATTATGATAGCGAATAATGTGCGTATCTGACTTGGAGATGCAGAGATAATGGCTTCAACGATTGTCGTATCGATTGGGTATCGTTTTCTAATAAGTTGAGTTCTTCACATGCAGCACGATATGTTGTGAATATTACATCATTAACAGTCCGTGGTGTCTCAAATGACGTTGGCTCACACACATTTACCAGCAACAACCGCAAATAGAAACATTCATCATTCTTTGGATGAACTGTATTCATACGACCAAGAGCAGTTCAGTAGTTCTACTGTGCATGTGCGTTCGCACATCCGAATACCCAGGAACCAAATATTGATTACTTACAAAAATCAAATTTTATAAAAAAACAGTAAAAAAAAACAAACAATAAAAAAAGACAAAAAAACAAAAAAAAATTATAAAAAAACAGTATAAACAAAAACAAAAAAAAAATAAAATAATAAAAAAAAACTTATGTCCGTCTCCTGGCTCTAAGCTACCTCCCCACCAATTTTCAGCCAAATCGGTAGAGCCGTTCTTGAGTTATAAATAATGTAACTAACACGACTTTCTTTTATATATACAGATTATTGGTTTGTTATCTACTCACCGATGGAAGTTGACGATTGAAACTTGATTTTCTTTGCGAAAAGAATGTAATTTACAACCTACAATAACGCAGGACATTGCTTATCCAATGGGCTTAATTTTACTTCACAATAGCACTATGTAAGTATTAAATATAACATACATTATTTCACAAAACAGGTATACAACAATGAAAATTACGAGCGGCGGTATAACCCGACTAAATTGTCTAGAGGCCTTGACAAGTTGGAACATTTGTTTTGACATTAGTTCGCTTCATAATTCGGCATCCAAAGGTAACCAAAGGTAACCAAATTGACGTTTCTTTTCTACAGTGTACACCAGCCGTCCTTAGCAAAATTATTTGTCTCTTTCTTTTCAATGTATCCGGCTTATTTTGAAAAATAAGACAAGTGTAAGAGGGCGATTAACACTCCTTCTATGCTTTAGTACTTGTTCTGAGATAATTTGGCTTTTGACTAGCGATGGGTTGTACTAGGTAAATCCGATACTAGGTGCACCTACGCCTAGTCCGTCCGAATACTCGATCCAAATATCTGTTCTACTTAGTCTACCTAGTCTTATGCATGTATATTATGAATTATGATATGTTCCATTAGCAGGTGAATATGATCTACGTAATCCACAACAATATAAGTATCAGGTCAATGTGAAGTATTTAGTATAATCCTTGCATGATACGACTACGTGCACTGCGATTAATTATTAGGTACCTCTAAAGTATTGATAGGGTTGGGCATCGTATAATTTACAAAAGTAGTAGAGGGTGGTACATGATACTCGACTACGTGTACATGCGAATATATCACCTTTAATTTATTGTTATAGAGTCGGCAATCTTGTAATTTACAAAAATAATGGGTGGATCAAGTACTTCAAAAATTAGAATAGGTGCGGCCGTGTCTTGTAAAATACCTAGTGCGCGGATCTGTTCCAGTAAATACGCCGATACGCCTCATCTCTACTTTTGACATAACGTTACAGTGTGTGGCGATGTGTGCAATGTGGACGATGGACGATGGATTTTTAAAATCGCTAGTTTGATTATGTATTAATACTTGCTAAGCTAATTTATTAACTGGTGATTTATAATATAAATTTTGCTGCAGATATATAAACTGGTAACATGACGTTCATACCTAATTGGGAAGAATTTGAGAAGTCGGCAGAAATGCTATATCTACGAGATCCAGTAAACACACGATATCGTATTAAATATTCTCATTCAAAAGGTGTATTTGTTGTGAAAATTACAGATAATAAGAAGGTAATCATGCAATAACTTTAAATTTTATTTTTAATAACTTTGAACATTAATTTTTCACGGTAGTTGATCCACGCTGATTTCAGCATGAATGGGCCGGATCGTCCGGGGAAGTACTACCCTCTCATAGAAGATCGACTTAAGAGTAGTAGTATCCGTACTACTGCGTTTCGTTCGGTGAGTGAGAGCGCCGGAGGCCCAATTTCATCCCTTTCCTCTTTCCTCACCTCCCTCATTCCCTTTCCCTAACCTCATTCCCAGTCGCTATAGTGGAGGCCACCATACCAACAGTTTAACACGGTAGCTTTTGGTATGGTGGCCACCACTTCTGGATTCCACTGACTGCTTACCATCAGGCGGGGTGGAGTCACTTTGGTAGGCTCATATAAAAAAAAGGTCGACCATAAAATTGCTTTATCACCTTTAGAGTAATTATTATTTGCATATATCACAAAACAATTTCTATTTTTGCTTGCAAGTTACCTCAGTGACAGTTGTAAAGAGTAGGTCACTATACTGACTAATGAGTCTTATAAAATTTTAATTTTGATGGAAATTTGTGTTAAAAGTTGTAAAGCAAATATGTGGTATACATAATATATTAAAAAATAATAAGCGTAAATATTAGTTTTTACTTTCCTCACCTCCCTCATTCCCTTCCTCTAACCCCATTCCCAGCCGCCATAGTGGAGGCCACCATACCAGCAGTTTAAGAGGATGGCTATTGGTATAGTGGCCACCACTTCTGGATTCCACTGACTGCTTACCATCAGGCGGGGTGGAGTCACTTTGGTAGGCTACAATATAAAAAAAAAAAAAAAAAATTTTAATACTAAAGATTTTTTCATATTAAGCTTATGTACGGCCGACCTGATGGTAAGTGGCTATTGTCGTAATTTGTAGATAGGGCTGGCTTCTCTAAGCATTGCAGAAGTCAGTCCAAGAAAGCAACTAAACCGTGGTTAACAATGAGGGTGAAGAAAACTAATGGGCCAAGCTTGTAAATAGATATTCTTACTCAGGAAATGTGGTAAAAGTATGGATGCTATTATTAAGTAACTCTTTTTTATATTACTAGCACCGCTCTGCGGCTTTGGCCGTGCGAAAATTGCTATGTGTTTAATCAATGTAACTCGGGAATCAGAGCAATTTTTGGGGTAAAAAGTAGCCTATGTTCCAAAACCAAATCTATCTACAAACCAATTTTCACCGAAATTGGTTTAGCGGTTTAAATTTAATATGGTGGTTAAGTATTCTTAAACTTTTTAAATCACCAGGCAATTTTTATAGTTTTCTTTCATAAGAACCTTCTCCTGACAATAATAAACACAACAAAAAAAAAGAGTTAACGAAATTGATCTAGCAGTTCACGCGTGATGCCACGACCAAGGGAAATAGGGATTCATTTTTATATAATATATAGATTACTGATAGTTTGTGTCTTCACGTGAGCTTATTTATTTAATTGATTATATTTGTTACTGTTTCTTCATACAAGTCAGTGGTGTAGTTGTATCTAGACAGGTCCTGTACTGAAATTCATCTAAGGCTTTTTTACAGCAAAGCTCTAAGAAAGTTGCAGCCTCTGCTACTCCCTGACTACTGAGTTCTGTAGTCAGGGCCTCTCATATTATTGATACTGTAAATATGGCAGTAGCCTATGCTCCTGTTTGTAATAATGATTGGTAACTAATATTTTATAATATAATCTTTTTAATTTACAGTGTCTGCAGTACAAAACTGAAGTTCAACAGGATGTAAGAAAGATAGACAAGTTCATATCGAATTTAATAAGGCATATGGCATCTAATGATAATTAAAGTGGCTGTTTTATTTAAGTAAAATACACTTTGTTTTAATTTCAAATTGATCTTTGTATTATATTTTAAAACCCATTAAAGTGTTTGCATTACCATAGCAGGAAAACATATCCTAGAGTGATATGAGTTACATGCATAAGTAGTGCCTAATTTGCTGTATTAATTATGCAGCACACATTTACAGCAAGTTAATAGTTGCTACTCATATCATACACACACCATTAAAATATAGATAACAACTAGCTGTTGCCCGCGACTTCGTTCGCGTGAAAATTCAGATGGGCTCTATGAGAATATTGCGTGCCTGATTTTATGGCAATCGTACATTGTATCAGTATTATCCGTCTCTATGGCGAATCCAGTTTAAACCCGCTACCGCTAAAACTAATGCTCTAAGGCTAAAACTGACAAATCACTTTTACACACACTTGCGACTCTTATTTGCCCATTTAATAAGGGTGGTTTCTGAATATTAAAAAAAGAGTATTTTCTAGTAATTTGGTAATCCTACTATAAAAACTATAGAAGTTTCATACAAACTTAGCCACCCCTTTATACCCCCTTAGGGGATGGATTTCGCAAAATTCCGTCTAAGTGAGCACCTATATCCTAATAGGAATGACAATGCAAAGTTTGAGATTTCTAGCACTTGTTGTTTCTGAGATTTCGTGATAAGTGAGTGAGTGACCTTTTGCTTTTATGTATATAGATAGCTTTTGCTCGCGGCTTCGCTCGCGTGAATGTCGTTTTTTCCAATAGACATTTTTGTATTGTTTAAATACTGTTTTTCATACTATTTTTAATCTCCCATTCATACAAATCCTCTCTCATCTACCTCAAGATATCCCTCATAAAAACAATATACAAAACACAAAGGCAAATTTTCAATACAATAACTTTCTCCTTCCTCTTCTTCCCTATTGCACTTTTTCTCCACTCTCCACAGTTTCCTCCTTCCTCTCCTCCCCTCCCCCTTCTCCTCTTCACCTCCTTCAGCATCCCTTGCCCCTCATCCAGCATCTCTTGCCCTTTCCTCCACTTCTCTCTACCTTGCCTCCTCGCTTTCCCCTCTCTTCCCCCTTCCTTCCCCTTCCTTTTCCTCCTATCCTCCCTTCCTATCGCTTACTATCCCTTCCCCTACCTTTTTCCACCATTCGAGAACTCCTTTCCGCGTTCCTTCCCCCTCCCTTCCTCTATCATCTCCCTCACTTCTCCCTCACTCCCCCTCACTTCCTCTCACTCCCCTTTCACTTCCTCCCCACTGCCCTCTCAGTCTCTCTCATTTCCCCCTTAATTTCCCCTCACTTCCCCGTTACTTCTCCGTCACTTTCCCCTCACTTTTCTACTACCTACTTTCCTCTAACATTTCCCTCACTTTCCCCTCACTTTTCCCTCACTTCTCCCTGGCTTTCCCCTGACTTCCCTCTGACTTCTCCCTGACTTTCCCTTCACTTCTCCCGCATTTACCCCACACTTTCTCTTCACTTCCCCCTCACTTTCCTCTCACTTCTCCATCACTTTCCTCTGCCTTCCTCCTTCTCCTCAATTCCACCTTTTCCTCCCTCCTTTCCCTCCCTCCCTCTCCCTGTAAATATCAAGTCGCTAGCTTCAAAAGCTAAAGATCTTTGTATAGAATATTTCATTTCACCCCTCTAAATCCACCCCTGTTAAAATAAAACTATAAGGATATTTTTTATTTAAATAGAAGTATTCCAAAACAAAATTTCAAACTAAGTTAAAAAATGAAGAAGATTTCATACAATCGATTGCATCCTTTTTCACACACTTAGGAATTAAATTTTAAAAAACCCTATTTAGTACAACCTCTAGACATTTAGACAAACACATCCTCCAAATTTCAAGTCACTACGACCAGCAGTTTAGGCTGTGCGTTGTCTGTTAGTCAGTCAGGACAAAGCCTTATATAATATGTATGGGTGTATGGATGTATGGATTAGACGTATAGCCATCGGGGATCAAAGCATACAGGCTGCTAGGAATGCTAACACGTGATAGAGCCACATAAAGCTGACCGTGCGAAAAACAGCTAATACTTAGATCCACGCCCACAACTTTTAGTTGTGTCTGACCTTGGGCTTTATTAATTGTCATCGCGAAACAGGCTCACTGGAAACTGAACTCATTTAAAACTAAACGGAAGATTGTTTAGAATGAGAGGAATCCGAAAAATAAAAACGCTATCAGCTATTCCGTAACCTGTTAAAGTCTCTGTTTCTATCAGATTTCGTAGTAAATTAACAAATGTTCGACGTGATTCTTTAAATTGGCATTACTTTTTTATTTATGAACCGATTGACATAAAACAAACACTAAATGTTAAGTGAAGCTTACCACAATGTATTAGTGAAAACTATATCTAAATCGGATAAGCCGTTTCTGAGATTAGCGTGAACAAACGCACAGATAAACAGACAAAAATTGTAACAATCATTGTTTTGGGTTCTATTTGCGTTGATAAAGGCCCCAATAATTTTTTTTCTCATATATCTTCCATGTACAGACAGCGATCGGTTACATTTTTATTATATGTATAGATTAAGAAATTGGGTAAAAATCATTAGTCATTTAATAGCAACCTGTCAATGCAGATTTTTTTGAGAAGGGAAATGCATTTATAATTTGTGCGCATTTACCCTAAAGCAAAAGTTTCAAAGGTTTCAAACGTTACAAAACCGATTTTGTAATGTTTGAAACATTACCCCAGCAAAATGTTTTTTTGAAATTATTGATTTATCCAGATTCATTTACACGAGTAGGTACGGTTGGTTATAATATATAGTATTGTATTATATTTCGGATCTGCGTACTATATACTCTTGAAGTAATATGCCTACGCAAAAATACTATATTTTCAACACCGAAATCCAACAAACAAATCCTTATTTAAAAAAATGCAAGAAGTGCAAATAAATATAGATTTTATGAAAATAAATAAGTAACAAATAAGTAGGTATATCATTGTCTATTTTTTAATATTGCCAAATACTATATTTTTAGAAGTGTACCTACTATATTTTTTTAGCTTTTTTTTGAAAAATATATATTATTTCGCCGAAGAAATGTTGGCCTAGTAGATAGCTTTTGCCGCATTATAATTTGTTTGACAATAGCAAAATTTGTATGTGTTGTGGTTATACAGTTATTTAAGATTTTGCTGGGGTAATGTTTTGGGATGGCCGAGATCTCGAAAACGGCTCGACGCACAAGTTTGAAGAAAAACATTAATCAAAAATTTGTTTAAACTATAACACTTAGAATAAAATAAAAAGGTGTACCATGTACCGTCGGTACACTTATATAAACACAGTAAATTTGGATTGTGATACTTTTTTCAGTATGAAGATATAAGAGTAATTTGATGAAATTTCAATGCCTCTATTTAAGTGATCAAATACACAGTTTCTATAAAGTAACGGAACATGGTATACTTTAAACAAATTAAAATGGTCCATCAACTATCTACCCTGTTATTTTCAGCTTTATTATGACCATAAGAATATATCAGTAATTTGTCTAGTAAGCCGAGCAAATTGTATAGGCTAGGTAAAAGCGACCGCACCATACATGAGGCTAACCTTCGTAAAAGAGCGGTATAATAAAGATGTTTCGTTATAATGCGAACAAAGGAGTTAGGTTTAAGTTAGTAAAAGTAATAAATAGTCTTTGGTTATGGTAATGGTTTGCGTATTACAACAACAATTAATGTGACAACCTCTGTGGTTCGATTCCCGCTCAGTGCAAATATTTGTGTGCATGAACAAGGCTATTTGCATTGGCCTTGGTGTTTCTTTTTAAAATATGTGTATGTATAAATTAAAAAAAAAAAAGAGTGTGTATTCATGTACGCACGTAAGAAGTTATACTTTTTTGGCGTAACAATCCAAAAATACTAAATAATAACACAACGCATACATACATAAATATACCTACATAAATAGCATGCAACAATAATGAAAAATCATAAAATATAATTAAAATAAAAGAAAACAAAAAAAAAAATATTAGATAATAATGTAATAATTTATAATTTGAAATGTAAATAAATTATACATACCGACAGTTAACCTCAAATCTATAAATGCACTTAAAACAGTATATTAAAACCACTTTTACCACTAATATTCAAAATAAATATTTTTACTGATATAATATGATTAATAAAAAATATCTATCACCATTAAAATATAAGTAATTGAATTGATATAAACGCCATTATATTATTTATTTATTTACACTGATTATTTGTACTGATACGACACACAAAGGTTCGCAACTAACTTCAGGGTGTAAAAGGTTCGCAACTAACTTCAGGGTGTTGCTTTTTTCTGTCGGTGTGCGCGCATCGTAAAAATTCACTCTCATCATTTTTCCCAATCGTGCAAAAGAAGTATAATAAATTAAAAAAACCTATGGCACTCGGGGACTGCCGCGGTAAAGCTATTGCATAGCATTTTTATCAACTTATGCAATTATAATTATTTATTTAAGAAAAAGATATCTTGATTCTTTGTAGTTAGGTTGTAAAAACAATAATGTACACCACCATTTTGATTGTATATTTTTGAAAATAAGTACAAATAATCTACGTAATCATTAGTGCTTGGTAGAATGTGTTAAGTATTTATATTTTTATAAAAAATTTGAAGCGATTGTTTACTCGGATTTCGCTTGCGCACGGCTTTGTCAAGGCTAAAATATGAAATTTTGTATGAAGAGGGTATATTGTTTCTTTTATTATTTTTTTATTTTATAAATAAAGAGTTCAATGTATATTAAACATAACTTTTACCAAATACGGGTATTTTTATCGAATAATAGCGATTTTTATAACTTTTGTCGTCAAATAGTACCGACCTTTTTTTGAAATGAGTATTAACAATATATAAACTCCTAATTTAAACGGACCTAATTTAAGTTTTGTTTTGAAGTTATTAAATGACAATTCCAATGACATAAGTTTTATAAACACCTGCCTTCTATTAATTTTAAAAGTTATCTTTTGTTTTCGCGGAAGATGGTTGTCATTTAATTTCATTCACATTTTTCTATTGTTTATCATTGTTAAATACCATTATCAACAAGAATATTATTCTAATATATATATATCAGATATATATCAGAAATAACTGACACACTCGTCGGCTCTGTTGCCAAAAAAAGGAGAAGAAGAACACGATATTAAAACTGCGCAGCCGCGAGATTTAAATGTAGGTGGAGTGGGGGGGGGGGTGTTAAGTTTTATTTTCGTTACGGAATTTCTTCATTCGGTCGCAAGTAAGCGGTAAGCAATAGCTTAAAAAGTACCTATATATTTATCCGCATTCTAGAATCCATATCACAAGCTATTAATATATGCTTACTTTGGGTCTAGATGGCGTTGTGTCGTTTTTGTGGTAATATTTAGTGTGCGTTACCCTAGTAGGAAAGTGTCTCCTAGAGTGATATGAGTAGCACGAATACTTAGTGCCTAATTTGCTGTAAATGTGCGTCGCATAAAAAGTTTGTGCGTGTTGTTGTGTTGATATAATACGTAAAAAACGATTCCTGCTAGGGTAATATTTTTCTAGCAGGAAAATTCTAAACGAATGATCGAAGAGAGAAAAATTTTTCTTCGGCAGAGAGCTTATATTTGTGCTTAAATGTGTGTCGAAAATATAATTTGTGCGTCTTTAGGTTTTCGAGATATTCCACTTCCTGCTGGAGTAACGTTTTGCAGAATCGCGTATCTCGAAAACTATTTTATGTGCGACTTTAGAATAAACGTACCTCGAGTAGCCCTTCGTTTGTGCCTATTTGTGCAGAATTAGATTTAAGAAAATATCTATAGCTTTTAAGAAATCACACTTTCTTAAAAAATCGAAAAATAATCGTAGCAAATAAATGATGAAACTTATAAGCTCACTGAAAACTGTATTTGTTCCTGCTTGACTCATAGAATAACCGCAAAAAGATTCAGAAGTGTAAGTACATGATCTATTGAATAATTATACTAAAAGTCAAAATGACGGTGGCAGAACTTTGACGTCATTAACATTATACAAGAAACTGGCTCAACCCAGAAGGTGTGGATTTATACCAAAAGCTTGTTAATATATTGCAAAGTTTCAGCTTGGAATGCTTTATATTTAAAAAGATATAAACAAAAATCAAAACTTGTAAACAACGGCAGGTTAACCGACCGAATTTGAATAAATACAAAAAAGCGACGGTTTCATACATATTGATAACCCAAAACAGGCTGACAGCAATAAAAATTACGAGCGGCGGTTTAACCCGACTAAATTGTCTGAGTGAATAAATTATCATTTTTACATTCATTGAACTAAAGTTAATAAAAAAATCTATCTTTCTATGTACTAGGTCATCTTCAAAAAGAGCAACCAAAACGAAAACCTGTACAGCAATAATAATGACAATAATTAGTATAATCTACTAAATTATTGATTTGAGTCATAGTGTTATTATAATGAGAATATTAATATAACAAATAATTGCAGTTTTTTTTCAATTATTATAGCAAATTTTATAAGTTTATCGTTTACGCCTTATGAGTGGCAATGTTGCAATTTAGTGTCATAACTCGAATTTCGTGGTTTTCAATTTTTATTATCTAATCTTAGCTATATTTTATGTTCTGCTAACATTTTAGATTAAGATGAAAGCTGATTAAAAAGTAAGTAACCAATATGCTTACAGTTATTTTACTATGAAAATGATAAGTTTCAAATTATTATTTGCATATATATTGAACTGTAAACGCAATAATTTCTTACTTTTTATACAGCTTTCACATAATTGTAAAATGTTAGCGTATCATATTTTTAAAATATTGCTAAGAATGATAAAAATTTAAAACCACTAAATATGATTGCGATGTCGCGTTGGCACTCATGAATAAACGCTCTTAAAAAAATAGTTATTCCAACCTCAGTTTTCAACTGTCTTCAGTTATAAGATTTTTTAAATCAAGAGTTTCTGTGATTTAAATCTTTTATTTCGTAAAATATTTATTATTAATACTACATTTCTTAACTTTAACATAATATAGACTTTGTAAATAGTAGTCGATTGATTTTATGATTTATTTTTTCAAGTGGTGGGCATCTCTAGATTATCTACAACAGACACTGTCAAAAATTGTTGATGGACATTGGACATGTTATTTTACTGTCATGCAGTGTGAAACATAAATAAAGCATTCGTTTTTGTAAAAATCATGACTTAATACTCAGGCCTAAACTGTTAATATGAAATAATAAAATTAATAAAATAACTGCCACTTACATATTTGTTTTAATTAATGACATTATGGATGGTTTAATTCACGCGGCATTGGAAGCTGAGGTATTTCATTGCTTTCTTCTATTTATTAACCAAGCTTATTTAGTTATCTGTTGTCGTGTAGCGCTTTGTTTAATAACAATAATTTATATTTCAGGTAATATTAAACCGGGCGAAACATGTGAACTCAAACTTATCACAATTTAGCAGTGGTGTTCCAGACCACAAAATGACTTGGACCCATGATAAGATACATCTTGCTGAATCTGTTGATGAGTCTAGAATGAAATTCCAACGTAATTCATCTGGGTCTGCTTCCAAGGCAACTGAGAAGTTTGATTTATTTAAAAAACTTCATGAGCTTTACAACGAGTTAAGTAGAGATGAGTCTTTACAGGTGAACTATGTAAGTACCAAATGAAAAGGTAGTATTTTATTACACATAATTATATAAAATACAACACATTTAATTGATTAAGATAATTAGGTTTAATTTGGTCTAGTAAAATTAGTTTCATTCCTTACTGCATATTCATTTCATATAGATAATTAGGACAGAGGCTATTCACTGTGTGAAATGCTGTATTAAGTAATTTGTTTCTATTATTATAGTGATTTAATAGTATAAGTTTGTTTAATATACAGATCAATAGAAACAGTTTATGTTAAATTAAGTAATTAATTAAAGTAATTAAGTGTCAACACACTAAGAAGAAGAAGTTTAGTTAGTGTCCAATTAGGGTTGTAGAGTTGTTTCTTTTTTATGAAATACACCACAGTCTATCTTCAGTCAGCCTAGAAACATACAAGTGTATATTTTTTCTAACAATAAAATTTAAACATTGTGGAATCTTTCAAATGATTTAAAATTGTTACAGCAGGATTTATTTATATTATTTATAATTATATTGTATATATATATACTATATTTCTCCTAATTCTAAAAAATACTGTCTGTTTTAGAAAACAAATTTTGCTTTACAAAAATTTTAGCATATAAATTGTTAATATTTAACATAATTCAAAACAGCATAATATTATAATAAAAGTATGCTGTTCTATATAAACAAAAAAGGTTTGGGTCCACAAACAATTACTTTTACTAGTTAGTAGACCACGTATGAGCTTAAAGTTTTATAATTAATAACTAATAAGGCTAAAAATGTTTGCAAGACAGTAAAACATATTACAGTACAAAAGATATACTTATTTAAATTATATTTTTCATAATACTAAAAGCTCTATTTGACTATTGCAGCAAGGCCTGAAGACCACATCATATCTATTGGAAAAGTTATTAGCAATATATAATCTTAATACATTAATAATAAATCTATATCCAGGCAATAAGGGATATTCTTTATCGCTGAAAGTAAATGGCAATTCGCAGTATTTACACCCACTAGATGGACATGTAAGTATATTATTACCTATGCTCTAAATTTAAAATAACTTTTGCCCCACTTACCAAACATAGCACACAGTTATTAGAGGGTCAGTAGAGCTGTAATCATAAATATTAAATATTATCATTGGCTGGTTGTTCGTAGATGAAGTTATAGAGCTTGAATCTACAGAAATGATAGAAATCCCTTTTACAGTTTTAATTAAATACACAAAATGTGTTATAGTATTATACACAATACAACCATAGCCCTCACAGTACCAGTTCTTGTATGGCAATAGGTTTATTATTTAGAACTGGCCAAGTAGTGTGCATAGAGGATGTTTAATATTATAATACACTGATCAATCAAGAACCAAAAAAAACCTCATATTACTCCTACTTATAGTTTACACAGTTCCAGCAGAATAGGCAATAAATATCTTATCATAATCTTGACTGTATTTGAGTTTTGAGCAATGATATTACCATATTACCAGTATCTATTTAAATACTTGCGAGTAAGAGTTTTAGAGAGAGAAAGAGTTTTTAGAATCAATATGGAAACCATCATCAAAATAATAATAAAATGTATAATGCAGCAGCCTAATTGGGTAAAATAATAAAGTAGAAAACTAGTCGGGCAGAGCTGACTTGTCAAGCTGAAGACTGGGGACGGCAGGCTCATCTCGTCTAAGCCAGAGGTTTTAGAAGAGGTCGAGAGGTTCTACGGACAGTTATACACGACACAACATGCACCTGTTAGCTCTCTAGCATCAGATCAAGAGCTAGGTTAACTCGACATTACACCGAAGACATCCCGGACGTCAGCCTGTGCGAGATTGGTATGGCCCTCAGACAGCTCAAGAACAACAAGGCGCCGGGTGAGGATGGAATCACAGCCGAGCTATTGAAGGCAGGCAGAAATCCTGTCCTGAAGGCCCTTCAGAGGCTCTTTAGTGCCGTCCTCCTCGAGGGTAAAACGCCACAGGCATGGCACAGGGGTGTGGTGGAGCTGTTCTTCAAGAAGGGCGATAAAACCCTTCTGAAGAATTACAGACCTATCACACTCCTGAGTCACGTCTACAAGCTGTTCTCGAGAGTCATCACTAATCGTCTCGGGACGACTTCCAGCCTCCCGAACAAGCCGGTTTCCGAAAAGGTTTTAGTACCATAGACCACATACATACGCTACGGCAGGTTATACATAAGTCCACAGAGTATAACCGGCCCCTATGCTTAGCGTTTGTGGATTATGAGAAAGCCTTTGATTCGATCGAGACCTGGGCCGTGCTGCAGTCTCTCCGACGGTGCCATATTGACTATCGATATATCGAAGTGCTGAAGTGTTTGTATGAAAACGCCACCATGTCAGTACGAATTAATGGTCAGAGCTCAAGGCCTATCCAGTTGCAGCGAGGAGTACGACAGGGAGATGTCATATCTCCGAAACTGTTCACCGCTGCACTGGAGGACGTGTTAAAGCTTCTGACCTGGAATGGACTTGGCATCAACATAAATGGCGAGTACATCACTCACCTTCGATTCGCGGACGATATCGTGGTCATGGCTGAGACCGTGGAGGAGCTCAGTGCAATGCTCGATGACCTCAGTAAAGTCTCTCGACAAGTGGGCCTAAAAATGAACATGGACAAGACTAAAGTCATGACCAATGTCCATGTGTGTGGGTACACCCACTCCTATTACGGTCGGAGGCTCGATGCTCGAATTCGTTGACGAGTACATATACCTGGGACAAACAGTCCGATTAGGTAAGTCCGATTTCGAGAAAGAGGTCACTCGTCGAATCCAACTCGGCTGGGCAGCGTTCGGGAAGCTACAACATATCTTCTCATCCGCACTACCGCAGTGTCTCAAGACCAAGGTCTTTGACCAGTGTGTGTTGCCAGTGATGACATACGGAGCAGAGACGTGGTCGCTAACTATGGGTCTCATCCGAAGGCTCAAAGTCGCTCAGAGGGCGATGGAGCGGGCTATGTTAGGCGTCTTCCTGCGCGATCGTTTGAGAAACGAAGAAATCCGCAGGCGAACCAAAGTAACTGACGTAGCTCGCAGAGTTGCTTCTCTGAAGTGGGAATGGGCAGGACACATAACCCGCAGAACTGACGGCCGCTGGGGCAGAAAGGTTCTAGGGTGGCGACCACGAACCGGAAGACGCAGCGTGGGCAGACCCCTCACAAGGTGGACCGACGACCTTATAAGGGTGGCGGGCAACTGATGGATGAGGGCGGCGAACGACCGGCCACGGTGGCGAAAATTGGGGGAGGCCTATGTCCAGCAGTAGACGTCATTTGGCTGATATAATGATGATGATGAGAAAACTAATATTTACGCTTACTATTTTTTAATATATTATGTATACCACATATTTGCTTTACAACTTTTAACACAAATTTCCATCAAAATTAAAATTTTATAAGACTCATTAGTCAGTATAGTGACCTACTCTTTACAACTGTCACTGAGGTAACTTGCAAGCAAAAATAGAAATTGTTTTGTGATATATGCAAATAATAATTACTCTAAAGGTGATAAAGCAATTTTATGGTCGACCTTTTTTTTATATGAGCCTACCAAAGTGACTCCACCCCGCCTGATGGTAAGCAGTCAGTGGAATCCAGAAGTGGTGGCCACCATACCAAAAGCTACCGTGTTAAACTGTTGGTATGGTGGCCTCCACTATAGCGACTGGGAATGAGGTTAGGGAAAGGGAATGAGGGAGGTGAGGAAAGAGGAAAGGGATGAAATTGGGCCTCCGGCGCTCTCACTGACCGAACGAAACGCAGTAGTACGGATACTACTACTCTTACGTCGATCTTCTATGAGAGGGTAGTACTTCCCGGACGATCTGGCCCATTCATGCTGCAACCAGTGTGGATTTACTACTGTTAGACTATACTAACACAGTAGGCAATGGCTTGGGTAAGTCCCTGGTATTGCAGCAGTTCAAGAACAATATATTTATTATCTGGTAATATGTAGGTATCTATGGCTTCTAAATAAATAATTAATATTATTTTTTTTGGATTCCTTTTTTTTCGAAAAGGTAAAGGGACCAACAAATACGGCCATGTCATTGGTAGATAGTTTTTTTAGGTATTAGGCGAGCATAGTCGATACTGATATATCGATATCGGCCCATATATCGGCCCATAGTCGATATCGATAAATATTAATATTATAGTTGTCGATAATCGATCAACGGTTTTCGATATATCGTTGCATCCCTAATCTTGCCCCCAAGAGCACAAATTACTCTTCTAATTTTATGATTTACTAAAGCTCCATTCTGAAACATCCACCAAAAAATATAGGTATTTTTATGTTTAGTACATGATTATCTCAGACTACTTATTTAGTACCCATTAATAAGATGTCAACTTTACTGCCATATATATATGGTTGTATATATATGGTTGTATATATATGGTTGTATATATATGGTTGTATATATACGGTTGTATATATATGGTTGTATATATATGGTTGTATATATATGGTTGTATATATATGGTTGTATATATATGGTTATATAACCCAGTTAAAAGCACTATACCTTTAAAGACCCATTCTCATTAGGCGATATGTCGCGGAGACATGTCACCCAAAATTTACGTGCTATGTCTTTGCGACTCTGTAGAACAATGTCGCTTACCCAGTGGTAAATAGTACGACTCCTTAGCGACAAAATCTCTGGGTAGTGTGAACAAGGCAAATGTCAAGCGACATTGTCCTATAAAGTCGCAAAGACATAGCACGTAAATTTTGGGTCATATGTCTCCGCGACATGTCGACTATTGAAAATGCGCCTTAAATATTTATACTGAAGTTACATTACAAAGGAAACTTTCTTTCTCTTATAGCCGCAACCTTTTGTAGATTAAAGATATCACTTGCCTCATTTCTTCTTTCTGTTCCTGCTATTAATAAACTAAAACAACATTAATATATTTTGTGTACAGTCATCAACAAATCAAGAAGAGACTTTAATAGAAACTCCAAGATGGCCATATGAGGAGGAAGAATTATTGAGTTACATTGACAATGAGGAATTGCCTGTAGTGCTGTTAGATCTGTTGGAATCTGAACACTCATGTCTATTCTACTCTGGATGTATAATAGCACAAATAAGAGACTATAGGCAGGCATATCCCAGCTTTCTCTGTGATACTCATCATGTACTTTTAAGGCCAACAAATCAGGTATGTTGATTTATTGGACATTGTTTAATTAAAATTTATTTAATAAATACAATAATATTTTGACTACAAATAAGGTATAGTAGTGACCTGCTAACACAACGTTCAATATGGTGGATTCGATGCCGTGAGTTGTTAAGAGTCTGGTTATACTTTGTATCTATATAGCTTCTGAAAGTACAGATTTATTATGGTACAATTCTTTAGTAATAGACGACTTTGCATATCAATATATGTTTTTGGTGAGAATCAAACCAAGGGCACTCGGCTGTGATAGTAAAGCGAGAGAGCTTTACCATGCGTGCAATTTATGAATATAGTATGTTTATTTAGAAAGTCGATTGTATGATACTTTATAACTTTCGTTTGTTTGTTGTACAGAGTATAATAACAGACGCCATGTGCATCGGCGGTCGATGTGGCTGGGCGGGGGAAGAACGCGGGGCATTAGAAGCAGTGGAAGCTGCTTTAGTCCATGCAGCCGCACCACCGTTATGTTTAGATCCTAGACCTGCAGTTGGATTATTAGCGGCGAGGTTACACGCCGCGCCTAGACTGTTCAATACGCCTAGGATAAGGAGGCAGGCAAAGAGATTCTCACAGGTAAACTATATGAAAATATAACATAATGTTGAATTTTGCACATACATAGCTTTTCTTTTTTTTTGTTTCACACACAGGTTTGTTAGCAAAAACAAGAGCCCATTTTTATAAAACCATGTTACACAACAACATTTTTACATATGAGTTATCATTTACAGGTAGCTGTAAATAGAAAGAGGAAATTAGATCAGTTCACACATTATCATGGCTTAGAATTATTAGACTTAATACACCGACAGAGAGCAAAGAATAGCAGACAATCTCTTCCACAAACGCGGCTTACTTCTAAGTATCCAAAAAAGCCACCAGAGGTAAGAGCATTTTGCTTTTCTTTGAGATATCTAATGTTGCAATTCTTGTAAGAAAATGTAGCAAGACTTTATTCTCAAAAAAATATGTGTAACAAGTAATAATAATAAATTAAGCGAATGAAAAATATTGGCGTGAATAAACTTTAATAGTTTTTGTATTGGATGATTAAATTTCATATTTTATTATACATTGCCAAATTATACATTTAACTGATATCGATGTAAATTACTTCCTTATCGTATATCTACAACACTTATATTACATCGAATTTATATAGGTGTTCAAGCCAATCGAGCCTCCAAAAATGGAGCCATTACCTTTAGTTGTACCGACGGAAGCAAGCGGACCTTTACGGTTAGCACGCGCCTATGAAAGACCGCGACCTACCCCCGATTGTCAGCCACAATTGGTCGAAGAATACATCCTAGAGACTGAAAAAACCTCGCCCCATGCGGGAGCTGGCTTCTTCCATATTAAACTATCGATATTACAAAGGCCTTCCGACCAAGAATTTCTTGGAGAACTCTACGTAGATAGAGACCATGTGGAGGGAGAGAGAAATGGAGCTGCTTGTCGATTTACTTTAGGTATGTTATTTTTCTACCATTACTTCCTACCTATACTAGATTAATAAATTTACGTTAAGGCGAGGTATTCCTGGAGATAGGCACTCGAAGGTAGTATAAACGCTAGCCCAGCCTTCGCCAATACAGTACGACGTATTTATCTACGATCATCATAAGATGACAGCGGCGGGCCCGGCACGACGTCACGCGTTGACAGTTTGCGCACCGCAAGCTCCGTATTGTAAAGCTCGTGCCGCGTCATAATGCAGACACATACAGTAGGTATATTTTTTAACATGATTCTAAAAAATCAGTATTTTACTACAGTGTTGTGTGCAATTTAATGTAGCCTTATGAAACCTTAAATGAAGGTATAGTGGTGGTATTAAATAATCTTGTCGAAGTAACAATAAAATGTTGGATAAACGTTACATACTAAACTTTATTTTTTTATTTTATTTTTAATTATTGAACATCATGCGCGAAAGTACAAAGGTGGAATTCTTTAGCAATCGGTTTAGGGTTAAGTTTAGGAACCAAAATCAGAGATGGAAGCCAAAAGAGACAAATCTTTGGAGACGACGTACTTGATTTTAAAAGATGCGTATTTAAATTGTTCAATATAATTTAGGGCTTGTTTCACAATTTAAATCATTCATCAATTGACAGTTAAATAGTTGATGATTAAGAAAATAAAAAAACAAACCAAATAACAAACACTTGTCTTAATAACCATTAACATAGTAACAACTAGACGTCGGTCTAATACAAAAATCAAGCAAAAAGTGTCACACCTTCACCTATATAAACGTAGATATCGATACAATCTACTTCTAATTTTGCATAAACATTTTTTAACAGAATTGATGGAAGATGTGTTCCGTATTTTATTAAAATTCATCCTTTAAAGGGGCTAGGAAGGAAAAAAAATATTTTGGGGATGATTTGCTTCGAAGTTGATATCAATACACCTGAATGCTTTTGATTTAAAATATTTAATTTTGACACATGTTTGAAAACTCAATCAATCTTCTTCAAATGAAGTTGCTATAGTTATTTTTGGATAGCTATTTTCTAAGAGTGATATTGTAATGAGAATGTTTAAAAAAATTTCAGTTAGTAAACAGTGCTATCAAAACAAATATTTATCTTTGCTCATTTCGCAAATTTTAATGTTTAATTTACTAAATGGATAATTCACATGCTTAAGGACAAAAGAAAATTACTGAAATGATTTTCTAAAATGGTGCCCACCAGGTGGCAGCACCGATGCTTCAGATCTAGCTGTCAAGCGCTTTTTTAAAAGTTAACCCCTGATTGGCCCAATGTGACAGTTGAAGTAGTGCCAACTGGTGGCAAAATTTCCTAAACACCCTCATTGAGTACTATGATAACACAATCATTGTGTCGAATAATTGAAATCCATCTCTCATACGGTAAATTACAGTACCCACTTTTGTTTTGCTACGGCGAGGATAAATACTTCACTTTTGTACCCCAGTAATATAAACATAGTAGTATCTACTAGTAGTAGCTAATAGTAAGTTTTTATTCTACCGTGTAATGATTAAGAAAGGAGAAGATAATCATCTGCTATATTTTCATGTGTCGCTTAGCCAGTTTCGTTGTTTGCGAAAACGAAAAATTTGAGTTATATTAGGAACAATCAGGCGCAGCTTACAGCGGATAGTTATATATACTTGCAACATGCGATCGGAACACAGGACGTTGATGCTGATCAGCTGGGTCAAAAGGTGATGCTGGCTACTTCTTTTACAGAAGGGGAAAAAGCACGCTATATGAATGAGCGGGCACAGGTCACTACGGTCAAATTGAGAGCGCGCCAATGCGCAACATAAATCCACCAAAATTGTGCAATGGTACCAGATTGCAATGCAATAAACAATGTTATGTAATCGAAACAACTATACTAACCGGTTATTCTCGAGAGGATTCTGTAGATATTTATTCCTAGGATTCCCCCTTACACCATCAAATACCACTTTTAATTCAAAAGAGTGCAGTTTCCCATCAAAGTTTGTTTCAGAATGACCATAGACAAAGCTCAAGGTTAAACTCTTAAGGTAACGGGTGTAGACTTAAAGAAAAGTTGTATGTGGCATGCTCCAGAGTAAGCTAGAGTAACCTGGTAATAGTAAAACCAAAACTATATATATTTAGATAAAAGCAAAAGTTCACTTACTCAATCATCACGAAATTTCAGAAAATACAAAAGCTAGAAGTCTCAAATTTTGCATGAGGGTTCCTTTTAGGAGATTGGTGCTTACTGAGACAAGATTTTGCGAAGGGGTTTATTTATTTATTTATTTATTTATTTAAACTTCATATACAGAACATAATGTATAAAGGCGGACTTAATGCCTGAGGCATTCTCTACCAGTCAACCTAATGGGTGATGCAGAGATGAAGCAAGGTAGATGTATAAATTAAGACTAGAAAATTAAAACATATGTAATAATATTATAATATATACAAATATGCAATACGTATATAGATTCATATTATAAATATAATCTACAAATAATACATATAATTATATAGAAAGATATATAAATATATACATAATATATAATTACCTTATTATTGTGATGATTCTGCTAATTTGCTTAGAAGTAATGACTTAACTTTTGCCTTAAACACGATACGACTGGTACACATCCTGATTTCTGAAGGCAGAGCATTCCAAAGAAGGATGGACTGTATTGGAAAAGAGGAATTAATGAAATCGGAGGTGTGAAAAGGACACAGAAGAAGGAGATTGTTTGTAGAGCGAAGATTGCGGTCATGAGTAGAACATAGATACTGAAACTGAGGAGTTAAATAAGAGGGAGTATGGGGAGATAGAAGAATGGAATACAGGGTAGAGAGTGCGCGTAGACTACGTCGCTGACGAATTGGAAGCCATTTCAGTTGTGAAGGATAAGTAGACACATGGTCATACTTGCGAAGATTAAATATGAATCGAATGCAGTTATTGAGAAGACGATCTAGTTTGTTGAGTAGATCTGCATTCAGGTCATAATAACACACATCACCATAATCGATTAACGGGAAAATTAAAGTCTGCACAAGCATTGTTTTAGTCTTAATCGGAAGAAAGTTTTTCAGTCGATACAGAGCACATAGGATACCGGTGACTTTCTGACTTACCTGTGTGACTTGAGCTGCCCAATTTAATGTTGTATCAATATACAACCCCAGATCTTTTACTGTTGTACTCAAATCAACGTTGATACCATTGAATGTGATTGAGGGCAGAGAGCGAAAGCCAATATTATTTATTACAATAGGTTTATAGGGATGACAAAGTTTGTATGTATGAAACTTCTATAGTTTTTTTATTCATCATCATCATCATCATCAGCCTACGGCAGTCTACTGCTGGACATAGGCCTCTCCCAAGGCGCGCTATCTTGCCCGATTCACGGCCGTTTACATCCAGTTTCTGCCAGCCGCCCGTTGTAAATCGTCGCGGTCTCCACTCCAAAACCTTGTGGCTCCAGCGATTGTCTGATCTGCGACAAACATGACCAGCCCATTGCCACTTCAGAGTGTTAATTCGGAGAGCTATATCGGTAACTTTAGTTCGCCGTCGAATCTCCTCGTTACGGATTTTGTCGATCAGACGAACGCCAAGCATAGCTCTGTCTAAAGCCCTCTGAGCGATTTTCAACTTATGGACCAGTCCATTTGTGAGTGTCCACGTTTCAGCACCATAGGTCATTGTAGGTAGGACGCATTGGCCAAACACCTTGGTATTTAGGATTTGCGGTATGGTCGACGTAAAGACTTTTGTTCTTTTTTTTGTGGGAAACGCATTACGCGTACGCACCCGCCTGGGCGAGGCGGGGGTTATGTCGGACTCTCCGGCCACAATGAGACAGCGGCCGGCATACCGACTAAAACCCACGGTGTTCCTCCAGACGGCCAGAGTGTCGGGGTCACGAGAGACGCTCGCGCATTCATCCGCGACCCCGACAGGCCACGGCCCGCTCAACGTGAGCGGGCCCCGTCTGATTTGGGGGCCTGGCCCCCCTTCCTACATCGAGAGGCGTTTGTGGAACACGTACGCCGCCTTCTCGGGCCTGTGCTGTTCGAGCGGCGATTGCCCAATCGCCGCCCGCAGGCATCCTCCTACGGTGGCTGGAAATCCCGGAGCGCCCCACGGCGACGCCCGGGGCGGGCGCGACGGGCGGGGAGCAAGGTCGTCAGTTCCCTCTCCCGCTCGGCCGCCTCCTTGGCGAGCATTACCTGCTCGCAAAAGGAGGCGACTCCCTCCCAAGCCCTCTCGCTGCGGACCATGGACAGTACCACAGCCGGCAGCGATAGTTGGGCCGTCGCCGCTCACGCTGGACACTCCACGAGCGTGTGGAGCGCCGTGTCGCGCGCGCAGACCCCGCAATGGTGGCAGACGGACATCTGCTCCCGGCCTATGAGACACAGGTACGTGCCGAAGCACCCGTGACCGGTGAGTACCTGTGTCAGCCGGAACGTGAGGACGCCGTGCCTCCTCTCCAGCCAGACGTAAAGACTTGACGGAGTTTGTGGAACGCTGCCCAACCCAACTGAATCCTCCTGTCGACTTCCCTTTCGAAGTTTTTTTTACCTAGTTGTAGTTGTTTTTTTATTAGGATATCCAAATTACTAGAAAATACTCATTTTTTATTACTAACAAATTATCATTATTAAGTGGGAAAATAGGAGTCGCAAGTTTGTGTGAAATTTCGTCAGTTTTACTGGTTATGGTAAATAGATTTAAATGGGATTCACCATAATGACTGATTATACTGATATTTATTACTGATACATTGTACGATTGCCGTAAGATCAGACAGGTAATATCCTCATACAGGCACACATGAATTATCACGCGAACGATGTCGCGGGCAACAGCTAGTCACAACCACAGTATATATATTATTTAAATAGTTTGAGCGCTATTTATGATATTTTTTAATTATTTTAAATTTTAAGTTTTTAACAATTCACATAACTACTTGCAAATGATAAAACAATAGCCTACTTACTAGTATAGGATAGAATAGGATAATAATAATTAGTGATTTAGAAATAAAAGGGCCATTATATTTTTATTATTTTCTTAATTATCGCTCATTTTAATGTTTCTTACTGCCATTCCTCTAATTTGCGGAGGATATATAATAATTTCAGGCAAAAGTCTGTAGTCAAATAAATTCCAGAGATTAGCGCGTTCAAACAAACAAACAAACAAACTCTTCCGCTTTACGTAATAGTATTGATTGAGGATTTTATTGACAGTGATTGTACTCGTACCAACCTGTAATACAAAGTCCAAACGTGACGTCATAATTACATGTAAATAACTTACTGCAACATTTCTATATTATGACACCAATGAAACGTCAGTTTACCCAAAATACAATGCATTTTTAAATACTATTAGATTTTATAATAAAAATGAATTCATAACAGAAACATAATGTTAAAATATACTTTTTTACCTATTCTATTACTATTATTTATTTAGCCTTCGTGAAGCTATTATTTTCTCAAATTACGCGCTTTTTCTGGATAACAAAAAAATTGACACAGGTCCGACCTCTGACGCTGTCCCAGCGGGACTGAACGAGGAGCGCGGAAGCCTCAGCAAGGACGAAAACTCATTTTCTTAGGAAACGGAGGAGAAGACGTTCTAAATTTTATTTTTTGATTACCGAAAAACCTTACATTTTCAACGACAATTCATTTGATATAAGTTTCATTACACAAAAACTAATACACACTGAATGAAATGGGTTTGAAAATTAGTTTAGACTTATCTTTGAGACTAAAATGGATCAAGCCAAATTGCAGACATTGCGTATTGAATTACCGAAATCTCTAGATTAAAGACTGAACAATAATATATATGTTTTTCAGATTTTAATTCCATCGCGTTTAGGAATAAAACAGAAAACTAAGAACCTGGAAAAGCTCGCCTTAAGTGCACTTCTTGCTTTTATTTTATGTAGGGGTAAATGTTTTTTTTATTTTTTTTTTATTTCTATGATGCGGCTGTAATGTCACTGCGACCATGAATGGTCTATTGTGATCGCCGCTTTATCAAGCTAGAGTTCACTACTAAACCCTGCAGCTATGATATACCGCAGGATTTGCTTAGGGGTGATTAATTTCTTCTGGGCCCAGAGTGTGTTTCCCTAGAAGAAACTGACGCCTGTGTATGAGCGGGCCACATTCCCCCAGAAGATGGAGGGGCGTTTCATCTGCCCCTTTACATCGCCTGCAGGTGCGTGTTTCGCTTAGCCTTAGATTATACATGTTGTTGCAACAATGACCTGTCAAGGCTCTTGACACAATGCGTAGATTGTTCCTACTCAGCGCAAGGATAAGGTTATTGTACCTTCTGTTAAAGCCTTTGATCAGGGCTTTAGAGTGGTTCATTCCTGGCGATTCTGACCAGAGTTTGAGGGCTGTTTCGATGCATGAGTTTGTAAGGGCATTTTGAGCTAGGCTTTTTGGCATTCCACAGAAGGGCTCTGGGCCCTGCTGAGTTCCATTAGCTCCCGCTCTCGCAAGTTCATCGGCGCACTCATTACCGATGACACCTGCATGACCTGGTACCCATCTGAGAACTACTCTATTCATATTACCTAGAGAGTTTAAACGATCCATGCACTCTTCAACTAGTTTCGATGTTACTACGTTCGAATCCAGTGCTAGTAGAGCGGATTGGCTATCAGAATTTATATATATATAGTCTGATTGGTGTAGCGCTTTTGCAGATTAACTTCCGCGCATTCCACAATGGCGTATACTTCTGCTTGGAAGATGGAGGCGTTTTGTCCCAAAAACACGCTTTTATTGAGCTTTGGTCGCTCCCCATTTATATTCCACAGCCTACTTTTTGTCCTATTTTGGAGCCATCGGTATACCATACTAGGCAACCAGACTCAAAAAGTATCTGATCTTCATGCCAGTTTTCTCTAGACGGCAATTCTATTGTGTATTGTTTTCCAAATACAAACCGGGGTAGGGTGGCATCCGTAGGCATGCAAAGTATTGGTATTTCCAGTATTGAGTTCTGTATAGTCCTCAACTTCTGGGAGATCCAATTGCTTCTGCCTTGGATATGAGCCCTGTACATGCTAGCTTTCGCCTCTTTTTGTATGAATACATGAAGAGGCGGTAATCCAAGCAAAGCATTTAGCGCCATTCCGGGGCTAGTCGACATAGCTCCCGAGGCCATGAGGCAGACAGTTCTCTGTAAGCTGTCTAATTTCTTTATAGTGGTCGTTTGACGCGTCTTGTTATACCACACAACTGATGCGTACGTAATGATCGGCCTCACAATGGCAGTGTACAGCCAAATAGTTGTTCTAGGGGTTATGCCCCAATCGCTGCCCATCATACGGCCGCTAATTCCCATCGTCATCTTGGCTTTCTTTAGTACATTGTCCAAGTGTGAATTCCAAGTCGACTTTTGGTCGATTATGACGCCCAAGTATTTGACTTCTGTGGAAAACGCAATCGTTTTACCATTAAGCTTTGGCATTGTTAGTTTATCCAATCGCTTCTTTTGTGTAAAAGGTACGATTACTGTTTTGTCAGCATTAACGGAGAGGTCACTTTTGACACACCACCTGCTAACAGTGTTCAGTCCCTTTTGCATAATACATGAGATGGTTGATTGACAAAATTCTCTGACTATAATTACCAAGTCATCTGCATAGGCTTGCGCATCAATCTGAAGTTTTGCCAAATCAACTAGGAGTTCGTCCACAGCAAGGGTCCAGAGTAGTGGCGATAGAACTCCACCTTGTGAGCAACCCCTTGCTGTAGATACTACAATTGCGATTTCATGAAGGGCTATTTTTGCACTCCTATGTGCAAGCATTGAATTCACCCATTTCACCGTTGTAGGGTCGACATCTTTACTTATCAGCCCATTTACCAACAGTGTGGTTGGTTAGTTATCAAAAGCTCCTTCAATGTCGAGGAATGCGCATAGTGCTATTTCCTTGTCCTCTGTAGCCTTTTCCACCCTGTCGATGAGGCTAGTGATGGCAGTCTCTGTCGACTTTCCCTTGCGATAGGCGTGTTGGGTGTGGTGGATTGGGTATCTATCCAAAGCTACATCTCTGATAAACCTGTCTATAACCTTCTCCATTGTCTTTAGTAAAAATGATGAGAGGCTTATTGGTCACTTCTTGCTTTTATTTTATGTAGGGGTAAATGTTACGACATGACATTTTCGTGCGAATTTAACCGGTCGTGATTCTGTCCGTAACAGTGAGTAGCAGATGGATATTAAAGCATTGATGAATATGTGAACGCAAAATCATCGCGTCATCATTTGTACTAACTCCGATACCCTTCAAAGAAGAATAATTATTATCGTAGTCCGCTATCAGAACTCAAAATAGAAATTAATAACAACGCAACAATAAGACAAGCAATAGAATACCTTCATAAATTATGTGACCTTACTTCAGAGGAATAAATTGAAAGATTGCTTTATACTCCTGTAGTGGTCCTGCTATCCTTCACGATTCAAAATAGTACTATTTTATAAATGATCCATAGTTTTATAAAGGCATTTGTATCATACTAAAATTATAAATGCGAAAGTTTGTGTGTTCCCGAGGCAGACAAAATAAATTTTTGGGGCAAACGAAGCCGTGGGGCGCTGCTAGTGTTATATATTCAATATGACTTATGTATGATATGTAAAAAAATAGCAATGTATGTATTCCGTAGTTCGTAAAATATGCATAAACAAGCTTCTATCCTCGTTTTCGCTCGCATAGTGAGAACAGTAATCTATGTCACCCGGAAGTAGTGTCTTTATCGAACTATGAAAGAAGTTGAACAGTTTATTATTCTGCAGATCTTTTTGGGTTTAAAGAAGCTACTTTCGACCTTAAGATAGAACATTCACTTCGAAGGTGAAATCTTTTATCGTCATTTAGCCTCAGTTCTATGTTGTGCTCTATTGCTGTGAGAGGTTCTTTTCCAATCGAGGTATAAAAGGATCATTAATTTCACGGTAGGCAGCGACTTAGCCAAACTAGAAAAAAGAAAGTTTTATTGCAGAAGTTCACGAGTTTTTATTTACAATGTCTTCAAAGTATAGAATATTGGTAACCGTATATGAATTGGATTAAATAGGTTGCAACAGTATTTCTTTACAAATAAACTCTGTATCATCGTCTAATTTGACCCAGATAATTTCTTCAACCGTGCATCTAATTAAACAACAATGTTATTGCTAATGAATTAATGTGTATTCGTTATTATCTAGGCTACGTAAACAATAAACCGATGCATGTTTCAGGGTCAAGACTGCAAGCAAACAAATACATACAGCAATTTACGGAGATATTTACAGAAGAAGGTCGTAAGTCTGTTAGGATAAGACACATTGTGCCTGGACAGCTACCAAGGGTGTCTTTTACCGGTGGAATGAGAGAACTGGTAAACATTTAGTATTCTTTTTTGGTTAAAATGTCATTTTTCGTTTAGAAGTGATAAATCACTCATTGATAACCCTTAATACATGCCACATACAAGGCAATATATACCCATATAACTTATACCGGTATTCGCTAGCATAATATATGATCAGGCTACCATAGTTCTGGAAACATAATTTCTGTGTATTCAGGGCAAGTATTCGATCTTCAAATAGCCAATCTTAGTGCAGCTTTTACGTTCCGCGCATTCTGTTACTGCCTGTTACTATTGTGAGTCCGATTCAGAACAAATAAATAATGATAATGGGGTATCTGTTAGGGGTAATCTATACAGCTGTTACACCGAACCATAATCTAGTTTTAGATATCTAATATCTTTAAACAGATGAAAAGAGAGGCGATTCCTATTTAAATGTTTTATTAAACATTTTTGTCGTATTACTTATTCAGGGTCAGCAGTTATTGCTTCAGCAACGTTCTGCCGGCAATAACGTTGCTACTGTTCAAACCCATGCTACCTCAGTGCCTGTTGTGTAAGTGTTATTATACAGTTTTACTTAGAACTATTGTACAATATAGAAAACAAAATATTGCTGTCCTCTTTCAGAGACATATAGCATTAAATTATTCAATGATTTTTCATATTTATTTATACTTTTATCATTATTCATTATCAATTTGAAATCCATACTAATATTATAAATGCGAAAGTAACTCTGTCTGTCGGTCACTGTTACGCTTTCACGCCTAAACCACTGAACCGACTTTGATGGTAATGTGGTACTTATAGAGATAAAATAAACCTTGAGGAACAGCATAGGCTATCTTTTATCGTGAAAAAATAGCTTGAAGGGGTTAAAATAAGAGAGAAAGTTTGTATGAAAAATCGTCAGTCTATAAACAGAGACATGTTTATGATTAGTAAAAATATATTATGCGATAACCGACATTCATGCGGGCGGAGATGCGGGCAACAGCTAGTGTTTTATAATTTTTAGCCTTCGTTCTTTACGACTTAATGAAAATCTTATACTTATGATAATAATTATGTTCTAGATGAACAAAGTAAGTATATTGTGTTATACTAATTCTATCCTTTCTTATATCAGAATATTGGTATTTACAGAACTTCAGCAATACAAGCTACAACAAATACTCATACGAATGCTCGTCAATTACCAATACTTGTGAGTATAATCATCTTAAGTGTTGCAGTGAATATTATATTAAAAGAGATTTTTGATTTATAAATTAACTTAGGATAGAGAAGGGGACTCCTTTATTGTTAAAAGAATCCCCTTAAGAGTGTGGAAACCGTAGAATTGAGGAAAAACACGCAGCTTTATTAAGAGTCGGGCAGTGAGATATACAGTATTGTGTGGGAAATAGTCTAATTTTGTCTAGAGGTCTGTGATAGCCTAAATCTTATGTATAAAATGTTCAATCTAGCTTTAGAGAATATTTTATTCAAGAGTTATGTGTGCTGTTTTTTGTTTTTGCTATTCATAAAATTCACAACAAACCGAATTTGCAAAATAAGTCAGTCTTATATTTAAAATACAATTCATATATAAAAATAATAATACGAACTTGACTCTTTGTGACAGCAGGCGCAGTTGCAACAAGTTGGCAACGTCACCTCTGTAGGAAACGTGGTTGGCAACGTTAACAATGTAGTGGGCAACGTGGGTACGGTTGTGGGCAACGCCAGCACGGTTGTGGGTAATGTCGCCACTACGCCCGATACAGCGTTGAAACAGCAACCTTCGCCTACAACGCCTCGTTTGTCGCCACAGGTAATTAATATTTTTTTTACTATAAAACTACTAAAATGTGTGCAACAGTGACTTAATATGTACGTATAATGATGTGGTGGTTTCGCTATTTTCATAAACATTAAAATGAGATAGTTATAGATTATTAGCCTTCCGCGGCGCGGTTTCATTAGCGTTAAGTTACATCCTTGGTTACTGCTCCGCTCCCGTAGCCAATAGCGTGATGTTGTAAAGCCTATAACCTTCCTCAAGAACTGGGTTAGCAAACAAAAAAGAATTATTCAAATCTGATTGGTAATTCCAGAGATTAGCACGTTCAAACGAACAAACAAACGTTTTCGTAGATATCATCTATATCTACGAAAACGTTTGTTTGTTCGTTTGAACGTGTGTAGTACAGATTTACATGTTGCAATGTGTTCGCGCCTAGAACACAGGACGCGAGAAAGGGATGCCAGATCCCTTCCAGCCGACCACGCGCGACGCGTATATAAGGAGGCGCGCACCGCAGCGCCCTCTGTCGCCACTGTCGCCACTCTCTCAACTCGTTACTCTCGCCAGTCATTGTTAATTTGTATAACGTTCGCACAAAGTTTAAATTTATGTAAATCACGTATAACGAAATGAAGTATAGTATATATTGAACATTTCTCGAGTATCAATTATCTCCAATACACAAACCCGTACACACAAGGAAGGACTTCCTTGTGTGTACGGGTGTACTTGTGTTGTGTGTACCGCACAGGCGCAAACACAATGAGTGAAGGCTTCCTTTCTGAAATAATATTTTTAGTATAGGTAGATCCTTGTTAAACCGAATCTATTATTCTATTATATTCACAAAGGCGAGTCACATGACTCCTATACACGTTAACACAAGGTTGAAATTTAAAATTTGACTTGTTAATTGAAACACCAATAAATATATCGTATAATTTCTTATTGTTTATAGTGATTGTAATAGAACAACTCTTAAAACATATCTCTTATTTAAACAATATAAAACATTTAATAATTTTATTACTACCTATTACAGGCATCTACAAATCAGTTATTAGCGCAGCAGCTGACGAATCCACAGCAACCTCTTAATCCTCAGAAGATGCAGTCGGCCATTATCCATATACAGCATTCACTTATGTCACCCGCTGGCACCCCACAGGTACAACAAATTATTAATTTGGTGAATTCTGTCTTCCTACAAAGGAGAAAATCATTTAATTGGAAGTCGCAGAAAAAATAGCTTTAAGACATACTAAGAGACGTGTTTTTCACGTCTCGTATTCGGTTAAGCCTTTCTTTCTTAGTACGACAGTATTAATAAATTGAAGAAGAATTTGTATTGTTAAAACCTTGAAAAAATTGTTATCTTAAGGCGTCTGCCCACTACACCGTACCATACCTTGACCGTGCTATGAACGTATCGAGATCAGCAAGCAAAACGATATGCTCTACTTTGCCCACTAGAGCGTAAAAATATATTATCGTCGACAATTATTATTGTTGACGCTCCGTGCATGGCACGCGACGGTGCAGGTCGGCGACGGAACGGTCTAGTGGGCATAGTCACATACTTTTTAATATAAAGATTTTTTTTTGCCTGACAAGTTCATAGCACTGTCATGATATGGTACGGTGTAGTGTGCAGACTCCTGTATCAGCAAATTTACTATGTATTTTACTTTTTCTGCGTTAGTAATGTCATTACACTGTCAATTCAGTATACGAACGAAATGATAGCAATTTTAGATCTAAATGAACGTTTTCTGGCATTGCCTCTACATATCGCTTATTAACTTTGTACAGGAAAGAAGAACTTTAAAAATAAATTGATTTTTAAATTTAATAAATGTAATTAGATAATTAAATAATATTTCCATTAAAAACGGTAATGCTACTTGTGAATTACTATTTATTCGTATTACCATGTTTTAGGTGCAAAATATACAATACACGAACACAACGACGACGCAGCAGAAAGCGACCATCACAAAACCGCGAACAACGAATCCCGCCATCAGTGCACTTGTTACTAGTCTCATGAACTCTGCACAACAGTTCCAACAAGGTTAGTATTTATATATTTTATATTATTTAGTTGATTAATGGTTTTTATGTCTCTCCTAATGCGATTGTTTAACGGAGTGAGTTAAAGTACTATTCTTTGGTCAAGTTCTTACTGCCCATTAGATTAGCAATGGTATTCATATTATTCGAGAGGAATACGGGTTAACGTGCTCTCTTAAGGTACGCGTGCGACTTTTTGTTTGTAGATTAAGTCCAACAAAACTTTGTATGCTTGAAATAAGGGGGCGAATAGAGATAATAATATAATTATGCGGTTGTGTGTTGGGTGCGCCTCGCCTCGTCGTAACCGGACATAACATGACAACTGTCTCTATAAAATTGTCGATTCACTTGGTAGCTGAAGCAGTTTTCTTGCTACAAATTGTTTTATTGTTTATACATATTGTTACGTTACAATCCAGATTAATACTATTTTATTTCTATATTTTTCGTGAATTTACCATTGTAATGTGTCTTGTGTACCTAAATAAATGAAAAAAAAGGATCGTATACGTATCGCATTGCACGCTATTTTTGCACGTCTCCGTGTCAGTATATTACTTTGTATTCTCTATCCCTAATCAGAATAATATTTTTTATCCACAGCTGCAAGCCAAAATGCTGCTAAATCCGCGGTAGTCAGCACACCGAGTAGCAATGCGACTATCCTGAATCTCTTAAACAGTGCGCCGGCGGCCATGACACATGCAACATCTAGTACAGAATCGACTATTGATGCTCACAAACTATTAAGCAGGGTGTCAATAGCTGGCGCGAGAATCATTACAGCTACTACTGCTTCACATACGTTGCCTACATATACACAACAGGTAAAAAAATAATAATATTAGAGAGCCTATTGCGAGTTTGTTTTACGTTAATTCGATCGATACGTTTATGACGTTCGGTGCTCTGATTGGCCTGCTCCAAACTCATAACCAATTAGAGAGCCAAACGCGGTAAACGTTTTGATCGCGTTAACGTAAAAACAACTCGCACTCGACACCCACGTAATTATAAACATTTTTAAAAATGTCTGTACATCATTCACTGTTTGTTCGAGTGGCGATAATAGATATAGCTGTTGGTACCGCTAATCGATTTCACGACCATTTTTACGATCCGCACGTACATCTACGTGCGTTTGTATGCAGGTTGGTCAATGACAGGTTTTACCATAATTGACAAAGCGATCTCTAGATGGCGCATATCAACTTAGACTCATTGTTGTTCAATTTTGTTTGGAAACAAACCCTGTCTCTATTATGAAATAAGCCAAGCAAAATCAATCACCTATAATTATATGTCTATATTTTAAATCTATACATATGTATAATTTCTATAAAATTCAATAATGAAGACTATTGTCTTGTCTTAGGGTGTTGGTGTGCAAGTAATGAGTAATTATAATCGCGACAACGACGCGACTAATGTGTCGAGTAGTGAGAGCGCGCTGTTGGAGAGACTCATGGGCCCTGAGACAGCAACAGCGCCAGTATCACAACCGCAACCTGTGTGTCATTTGCAGGTAAGATAATACAAAACCAACGATTTTTTTACGACGGATTAAAGGTCCAAGTATACAACGGGCGAAGCGGTAAGCCAATGCGGTGTGACGACTTTGATAGTTGTAATCCATACTAATATTATAAATGCGAAAGTAGCTCTGTCTGTCTGTTACGCTTTCACGCCTAAGCTACTGAATCGATTATGATGAAATTTGGTATAGCCGTACATTAGACCACGGAGTACAACATAGGTTATCTTTTATCGCGAAAAATGGCTTCAAAGAGTTGAAATAGGGGATGAAAGTTTGCATGAAAAATCGTCTCTCACGCGGGTGCGGTGGACGTTACTACCAATCAGAATATTATAATAAATTTAAGCTCTCACTTTGTCATGTACAGGGTCTAAGTCTAGCATCGCTTCAAGGTCTCCAAGGCATTCAAGGGCTACAGAACGTGCAAGTCCAGATCCCTGGTCTGTCCGCCCCAATATCACTGTCCCTGAACGTTTCGGGAGCGCCCAGTGGATTACTCGTGTCTGTGCCACCGACTACTTCTGTAGTACTCACTAATCAACCTTCGGTGCTTTCTTTACCTATAGGTAAGTGTTATAACTATTTTGTTCGACGCTATAGCGCGTTTAATTTGTGTAAAATATACGAGACTTAAACAAAGGGTGTCGAATTTCTATACTAACTAGTGGCCCACTCCGGCTTCGCACGGGTGGACAATTTTTTTAACATTTTGGGATAAATAAAGATAATCTTCATCGATCATCGACGCGTTGCTCACTGCGCTGCGTGGAGCCACACCGGCGCGGCGGCGTGTATTTTTTGTTCATATTGACAATTTTAATTTCGTAATATCTTTTGAATGGAATATCTGATTGCAATAACTTAAAAAGTAGTCAACAGGTATTGAAACAATCTTGAATACGAAATAATTTATTAAGATAAGAATTATTAAAATGGTGGGGATAACATCGTCTTATTTTTGATCGGCATTTCTAACAACTTTTAAAATATAAAAACGTAGTTATAGTGACATAACTACAATAGTTGAACATATAGTCTCGCGAAATTTTTTGTGGATATTGATATATGTTCTATATTATTGTAGAACATATTTTTATTTTATCATCAAGCATCCGCAGCGCATGTGATGAAAGAAATTTTTTGGCAAATTTTTTTAGACCTTGGGTTGGTTTTAGTAGGAATTTCTAAGGATCTCTATTTTTTTTTCTAGTAATATATATAGCCTATGTTACTCAGTGATAATGTAGGTTTCTAATGGTAAAGTAATTTTTGAATTCTGTCCAGTAGTATTTGAGTTTATTTGTTGCATACAAAAATACAAATCTTTTCTTTTTATAATATTAGTGTAGATGAAAAACGCTTACTTATACTAAGGATGTCACTCAATTGATAGCCGTATTCATGCACATTAAGGACTCGTTTACAATTCTATCAAAAATAACCCCTTTTTCGGTTCATTTTGCGGCAAAACGATAAACAATTTTACATTTATCTAACACATACTACAAATAGAATGCTTCTTTATCTTGTGATGGGACCGGTTTTTCTCCTAATAATATTTATTTTTAATGTAGTAAAAACCGTTGTTCTTTGATTCTCAATGCAGAATTTACGAAATCGTGTTGATTTCGTGACCTGTTTTTTTCTTATTATATAAAAATATTCTAAATTTAAAAGTACCAAAAGTTAGCAAATATCTTCAATTCATAAAATATCCGTAATTTTTTTATATTTTGCAAATTAATACGAAAATCAATGAAAAATAATATCGTCTTTTCCATAAATTTTGTAATAGACTTATTTTGTTTGGTAGTTGTTTTGATCGCATTGAACAGAGTTTTGTGAACAAGAATCAGTCCGTCGTGAGAGGACCCTGTGTCGCTTGTCGGCAGCAGCTCGACTCGTAAATTTCGTTGTATAAACACAATGTAAGTTGACAATACTAGATTTACTTAGATAGATACTTACAAGAGTTGCAAGCATTTTATACGAAATATTTGTCAAGGTATTATTGTTTTTGCTATAAGTACCTAAGTAGCTATTATTATTAGTTGCGTTTCGGACATGCTGAGAAATCTGAATGTCTACTTCGGTGACTGCTATTGGGACTAGCTAACGAGTAGGGCTAGGTGTACCGAGTATGGGCTCGTTTTGTTAGTTATGCTTATGATGAGACCTTACTACCAGACACGATGGAGTGACCTGAAGGTCTACTTTGGTGACTGCTACTGGAACTAGCTAACGAGAGTTTTATTAGTTACTAGGTTTTGCCCGCGACTACGTCCGCGCAGAAGTCGGAAATGGTTCTAATAGAATTTTTAATTATTTTTTTACGTAATTAATTTTGTTATATACATAGAAACATAACTTCACGTCTGTCTCCCATTAATGGGGCAAGGAACTCCATTTCGTACGATCCAAACATTCTTCCTTTGCCTCTTCAACATCAATTAAACCAAAGGTGGTTCAAATCACCTTAACATACTCCTTTCAATTGTTGTCACTATATCATAATTCAATCCACAATCTTTAGTTTTATATAACATAAAAAATATTATGTTTGAATAGGTACTTATAACATAACAATGTCATAGTGTTGGGATTAAAAGTTAAATACCAATGTATTAATCCGCCCGAATCCCAGTAGGACCACGGGTACAAAGTGGTATACCGTTGTCCCACCAAACAAGTTACCTGTAGGACAAATTAGTAGGACCACGGACTCTTACCCAATATTGGGTATATTGTTTTTCCTTCGGGTGCTAGAATTAACTGGGTACTCTGTGCGCTTACTCTGGAGCATTCCACATACAACTGGCCGTGGGCGAAGCTGCTTTCCCATAAGTACTACACCCGCTACCTTAAGAGTTTGATCTTGATCTTTAATTATGTTCAGTGCTAAGCAGACTTTGATGAGAAACTGCACTCTCTTGAATTCGAAGAGGTCTTTGATGCTGCACATCTCAACTAAAAACTGGCCAAACACGAATGAAAATCTTCTTTTTAGCGTTTTGATGGTAATCCAAAAATCTATAGTCAAAATTTAAATTGTGCTAGCCAAAAACGCAGCCACGCTGACTGCATTGTCAGAAGCAGCCATCAAGTTCTCCTGCGTGCAGGTGTTAGTGCACGCAGGGCACGATGTAAGCTGGAACATCGTTTGAGGTACCTACACCATAGAGATACTCCAGATTGTATCGTCCGTAAAACCCCACCTAAACATATTTTCCCTACTTCGACCGACTTGAGTTCGCAGTCTGTTTAAGGACTTTTAGATCGGCCACGGCAATTTATTTCCAGGCGGGAGATTCTCTTTGGGAGTGACAAAAGGGTCAGATAGAGATGTTGCTTTCCTCCAAAGCTTGCACCTCGATCTATGTGGCTTCGTGGTCAATCGGTCAGTACATAAAATGAAACTGCCGTGGCTCTTCAGTCTTTGCTATACGTAGCAAAATAAAAGTGGGTACTGTAGAGCATCGTATGAGCAATGGATTATTTGATGCAATGATTATCATAGCTCTCAATTGATTCGTTACCCTTGTTACTAATAGTCATATTGCCAGTAGTGACAGAGGATATTTTTTTGCCCGTGCTACCTCTAACTACAATATCCCGCTTAGAAAATTTTAGGACCTGTCCGCACAGCAGTATTTCACTGTGTGCAACTACAAATCAAAGCATTCCCAAAATAACTTTCTTTCCCTTTTTAACCCCGTTATGGGATGAATTAAAAAAAATATGAAACACGTCTGCCTTCAATTCTATTAAAGTATGTTTATGCAAAATTTGAAGTAGATTAGTCCAAGGAATCACATTGTCCCATACAAACTTTGCCCCTCTTTTTCACCCCCTTAGAGGTCGAATTTCGGAAAATCCCTTCTTATGGGATGCCTACGTCATACAAAGAACACACACTCCAAGTTTAAGGTCTCTACGATCAGCGGCTTAGGCTGTGCGTTGATTCGCCAGTCATTCAGGACAAACCATTTTATATATATAGATGATGAGACCTTACCACCGGACAAGTTGGAGTGACCTAAAGGTCTACTTTAGTGACTGCTACTGGAACTAGCTGATTAGTAGAGTTGGGTGTACCAAGTATGGGCTCGTTTTATTAGTTATAATGAGACCTTACCACCGGACAAGATGCTGTGACCTGAAGGTCTACTTTGGAGACTGCTACTGTAACTAGCTAACGAGTAGAGCTAGGTATACCGAGTATGGGCTCATTTTGTTAGTTATGATGAGACCTTACCACCGAACATGATGAAGTGACCTGAAGGTCTACTTCGGTGACTGCTACTGGAACTAGCTAACGAGTTGAGCTGGGTGTACCGAGTATGGGCTCGTTTTGTTAGTTATGATGAGACCTTACCACCGGACAAGATGGAGTGACCTGAAGGTCTACTTTGGAGCCTGCTACTGGAACTAGCTGATTAGTAGAGCTGGGTGTACCGAGTATGGGCTCGTTTTATTAGTTATAATGAGACCTTACCACCGGACATGATAGACTGACCTAAAAGTTTACTTCAGTGACAGCTATTGGAAGTAGCTGATTAGTAGAGTTGAATGTGCGTTCTGGTCACTCCATCATGTCCGGTGTTAAGGTCTCATCATAACTAATCAAACGAGCCCATAAATTGACTGGCCTGTTGGCCTAGTGGTTAGTAGCCCTGACTGCTAAGCCAGAGGTCGTGGGTTTGATTCCCACCCAGGACAAATCTTTGTGTGATGAGCATGATTGTTTGTTCTGTGCCTGGGTGTAATTTGTCTATAATATGTATTTACAAAAAATGTATATAATTAGTATATCAGCTGTTTAGTACCCATAACACAAGCAAATGTAATTGCTTAATTTGGGACTAGGTGGCGCTGTGTAAATCTGGTAGAATATTATTATTATTATTATTATAATCGTTATACCCAGCTCTTCTAATCAGCTAGTTGTAGTAGAAGTCACCAAAGTGGTATCAGGACACTTGCGCCAATCCACTTGCGCAAAAGACATTTGCCCGTTGCGCTAAAGACTTTTGCGTGAATGGACATTTGCGAGAAAGAAACTGGCGCGAAAACTTTTGCATGAAATATGATCAAACTAGATTTTTTAAGTCAAATTTCATTTAAGCAGCCGCCATTGTGAACTTTGCTGTTTTTGTACCTATTGCTTTCAAAATCGATTCCTGAGTGTCCCAGCGATGACCGAACACGAATCTTAAGTCAAATTTAATAAAAGCATCCGCCATTCGATTAAATCGATACCTGAGTTTTCCAGCGATAAGAAAACTCAGGTATCGATTTTGAAAGCAATCGGTTTAAAACAGCAAAGTTCAAAATAGCGGCTGCTTTATATAAATTTGACTTAAGATTCGTGTTCGGTCATCGTTGGGACACTCAGATATCGGTTTTGAAAGAAATAGGTTCAAAAACAGCAAAGTTTCACGCAAAAGTCTTTCGCACGTGTGTCCTTGTCGCAAATGTCCATTCAAGCAAAAGTCTTCCGCGCAACGCGCAAATGTCCATTTGCGCAAATGTTTTTCGCGCAAGTGGATTCGCGCAACTGTCCTGATACCACTTCGGTGACTTCTACTGGAACTAGCTGATTAGAAGAGCTAGGTATATAGATTATGGGCTCGTTTGGTTAGTTATGATGAGACCTTACCACCAGAAAGCACACTCAGCTCTACTAATCAGCTACTTCCAATAGCAGTCACTGAAGTAAACTTTCAGGTCTCTCTATCATGTCCGGTGGTAAGAGAGTCTCATCATAACTAACAAAACGAGCCGTACTGTTTTTGGAAAACACAAATAGAAAATTAGTTCGAGATCAAAAACAGAAAATTAGTTTGATAGTACATAAAGTTGTAGATGCACTTTAGTAATGTCTCGAAAACCGAGACAATTGGGCCTGCCTGTTATTTTTCGAGCGGTAGATATTTTAGCGCCCATAATTCCGATCACTGATTACTATGCATATATATTTGTGTCATAAATTCGTAATATTTGATGGTTCAGGTGACATTTTAATATTCAGTTTTAATTAAATTAAATATAGTTAATTTTTAAAAGTAGGTATTTAATACTAACTGTAGAAGACTTATTAACTATTGTAATTGTCAGGATGGGGTTCGACGTAAAACACCATAATAATATGCGCGATGAAAAGTTTTATATAACTCGAACACTACAACAACAGTGCGTTCGAACCAGCTCGAACACATAATGTATTTATAAAAATAGTATTTAGGTATGAATATCCGTTATTTAAAACCCATATCACAAGCTACTTATAATATATGCTTACTTTGGGTCTAGATGACGTTATGAGTATTTGATTATATTATTATTTATCTTTTTTCATCAAGGTAAAGGGGAAAATGAAAGGTTGTTACGTTTTCGTACACTTGACCTGCACCCATCTACAGCACATAAGCCACTAGGCGGTATCGTTTTTAATGTTAGCGTACGCAAAAATAAAATTAAATATGTATAGTCGACCACGTATTTTCTTTACCACTTTTGACAAAAAATTCTATTAAAATTAAAATTTTATAAGATTCATTAGATCTGTCAACTGTCACTGTACTGAGTCACTTGCAAGCAAAAATAGACGTTATTGTTTTGTGATATGCCAACGACATTTACTTTAAGAGTGTTAAAAGAATTTTATTGACGACTATACGTATAACGCAAGCGCACGTGTTGTTCGCTTGTATCGATCACTAGACTGAACGTGTTACGTGATCGCGCTTAACCGGCGCGTTAAGTGACGGAGGACTGATAATAGTTCAATGGTTTCGTTAAATTTTCCAGCGCAATTAATGTCTGGCGGAGTAAAGGGCAGTGTCCGCGGCAGTACAGTGCAGGTGGTGCGCGGAGGCCGCGCGCCGCCCCGCGCGCCGCTCCGCGCGCCGCGCGCCGCCGCCCCCGCGCCCTCCGCGCCCTCGCCCGCCGCGCCCACTTCCACCGCGCCCGCCGCCGCTACTCTACCCACCGCTACCAGTTAGTATACAATACTCCGTCCAATACTATTCAAATACAATGTAAACAAGCCACCTTATTGCCAGAGTCACATAAATTTATTAGCAATAAGGCAAGGATGACAAAGAAAATAATAATTACATCAATACATTGTTAAATACAGCAAAAATAAATGCAAATTCACCGTTCTTTTTTCTAGCATTTCTAAATAATTTTGTATTAACTCGAATTGTGTAATCGATTAATTTAATATTTGTATTTATGTTAAATCATATTTGATATTGTATTTATTGTCTCCGTTTATTTAAAAACATTAAGTTAAGGCAAACAATCTAGTAAATGAATGTAATAAGTCAAGTGTTGACCTCTAAACGCAACGATTTGACCACGGACTGAAATATAATACTGAGTCATTTTCCCGCCAGATGAAAATTTGTAAAATATTCATTATAGGGATTGTTACGATATTATTATAATAACAAACAAGTGAACTCTCAGACCTCTCATGAGAAATCCGAAATAAAAATAAATACAAAATAATATATGACATTTGATATTGAATATACTTATTTTATTCTAATAAATTACAATATTAGTTGTTAAAGACAATTATATACAGTATAGAAAAATAAAGTTGTTAATCTATTTGACGTCTTTATTCGATCGCAAATAGTAATTCGTATATTTATTAAATAATCTAGTTTTGATTATAATTCATTAGTAAAAATAGTTTCAAAATGAATTATATAGTGAAGTGTGATCGGATAAGGATTTTTTGATAGAAAAATGTTTAAAAGAGTGTTTGTTTACTTTGTATGAATTTGGTGTTGGACGGGAGTATAAATCATTATATTAATGTCTGGTGGAGTGAAAGGCGATGTTCGTAGTAGTGCAGCACAGGTAGTACGTGGAGCCCGCGCTCCGCCCCGCGCCTCGCCCCAAGCCTCCCCGCCCCGCAATTTTGTTAAGATTTAGTCCATACTATCTAAAGCTTAATGTTTACCGTCGACATACACATGGCTTAAATCGATGCCTATAACTAAAAGTGTGAATCAATCCCAACGCTTACAATTCGAATAAGCGGGTGAAAGGTTACAAAAAATACTCTATGCTAAGGAAAGAATTTTCTCGATTAAAGAGCAATCCATACTAATACTATAAATGCGAAAGTAACTCTGTCTGTTTGTCTGTTACGCTTTCACGCCTAAACCACTGAACCGATTTGGACCATGGGGAACAACGACTATCTTTTATTGCAAAGAAATGGCTTAAAGGAGTTGAAATAGCGTATGAAAGTTTGTATGAGAAATCGTCAATGTATAAACAGAGATTGCAGTCTATGATTAGTATTTCGATCGAAACTTTACCTGAATAATTGAACATGAAAAAATAAAGATTTCGAGTCGACAACATATATCCACAAAATTCGGATTGTCGAGTTCGAGTTAAATTCTAATGGTGCTAATAGACAAATCACCGTCGCCATGTGACACATGAAATAACTATAGAAAAAATAATACTGGCCATCATAATTTAAAGGTTGAAGTTGAAGTTCTTTTTTTTAATATAATGTACATTTTTCAGTACTCATTTAGTTTTGCATAGTGATTTGCCATAGTGATTTACTTTGTTTGGATTTTATTTAGTTTCTTTTATATTATTAGATGTGCAAACAGCTTACATTCATCTTACAGATATCTAGATCTAATGACAAATGTTCTTAATCTAGAATAAAAAACCTATACACACAGCATGCATAAGGTTGCTAAGATGCAACTTAACTATATTACTGTGCAGATCAACTAATAAAACATAAATTTAGAAGAAGAACAGTTACAGTTAGTGTTTTTATAATGAAAGCAAATGATAATATCAGAGGTCAGTGGCCGATTGTCATAACATAGTTCCACAGAAAAAGAATTCTGGCCATAACTTTAGAAGTTGAGAACCAGATTTTTTTTATTCCTTGAATTAGGGATGACGATTCTTTCCAAAAAGATCGATGTTTTTAAAATGAATTCTAATTGTAAGCTGATGAATCGATACACAAAAAAATCAAGGTCTAAAAGATCAATTTAAAAAAAGAACTCCATATGTGCATGTAAATATGAATAAATCCGTAGAAAAAAGCTAGCGTGATCTTGCGAGTTTTATAGTGATTCTTCCCGAAACAGATTGATTTTTAAATAATCTGCTGATTTGATTCTCTAAAAATAAGAAAAGGACATCTTACGATTTTTTAAGTAATTTTAACCACCCTGTAACTGGCAACACCGTATTGTTACGGGTACATTTAACTAATTGTCAATAATTTTATGGTTTTATTATTGTTTATGGTTTACCAAAACAAAACAAATCGAATGGCGACTTTCAAGGATGAAATATCTCATTCACTGGATTGATTCACTACTGCATATCGATTTAAAAAAACGATCTTTTGGGTCTTAAAATTGATTCTTCGATTAATCGATCTCAGATCCCCATCCCTACATCGAATTCGTATCCAGCCATCTAATAGTCAATTGCCTTTTAATTTAGTCGGCTTCAGTTTCCCATCCACTTAACATTCGCTATGACCATAAATAAAAGTCAGGGACAAACTTTCTCGACAAAATCGGTCTTTTTTTACTCAATCCTGTGTTTACCCATGGCCCGCTCTATGTTTCCTGCTCTCGAGTTCAAAGATTCGATGATGTAAAAAGCCAAATTATCAATATCACTTAACAAGGCTTGAAACGTGATAAATATTTAACGAAAAATGTTGTATATGTATAGAGAAATTTTATGATAATCAATGTATAACAGAGAATATTTATGATTTATTCCTTTTAGGTATATACCTTTGCTTACTTCTCGGGGGAGTAGGTACTCATTCCATCAAACTATCAACTGGATTTTTGAAAATTGCAACTGTTTTACTTGACTTCTCAATATTGGGATTTAGCCAAAAATATTTTGACGATTTTTTAGCCCATTTATTTTTTATTCTATGTTATAAAGATGTAAATGATTAATTTAAAATATAAAAAAAACATGTATATTCCTCATTATTTGATACAATGTTGTAAGAATTTTTACCCGTATCCGTCTTTGTGATGAAAAATTGATGGAAAATGAATTAATGGTCATTGTATGGTATTGCAGGCACGAGTCAGTTTATTGCGCAGGCAGCCGCACAGGCGCTGGGCGCGCAGCAAGTGCGACGGAAATCGAACGCCGATAGCTCTTAGTGACGTTACAACAGAGCTACGGACTGGCCTCTAGTGAAATACTGTAAATATTACTTTTAGCTAAATTATTACGTAACGATGTTAGTGATCAGTGCCGTACGCAGTTTGATGCTGTGATCCACATACGTACCCTGCGGCCATTATTTTTACTGATATTCGAAATACTAACCTAGATATCAGTGTATGCAATTATAATGGATTTGTAATTATTTTATTCGAGTTTCATACTTTCTACAGTTACTGTTACTAATTTAGTAAAATTACGGCATTTTAATACCGTACATATTGTTTTCTAGTGCATAGCTATTTTCAATAATGCGAATAGTTTCAACTATGTCTAAGAAATATCTTCAATGTTGCCAGCTCCGAAATGTCAGAGAAACAATGACTGATTTTTTATTCTAATTTAATCGTATAATATTATAAAATTCATCAGATTTCATCACACTACAGTATATTAAAAAAATTATCTTCAATATGGATTTATTTACTTTTAATCATGTATTTGACACATTATATTTTATTGGAATTATTTATCGTATATAATTTTTAATCATGTATTTTTAATAATTAAATGTCACAAATTAATTAATATATATGAAATATTATTTTAAATGCAACATTGAAAGTGATTGGATCATGACATGAATTGAGAGTAAAGTTGACAGTGTTACTGCATATTGAAATAAGAATGTTGATATATCTGTATATTATTATGATAATGAAGATTTTATTTGTTGTTAGTATTGTTGGTAACAACTGTATAGGTATAGCAATGTTGTTAACAAATTACAGTAGAACACTGACTTAAACAGTAATATGGAATACAGTAACAGTGTGGTTCCTTAGGCTGAAAATCCATAGAAATGAAGCTAAGTTCTACTAATGGTGACTATTTAAGCAACGAAAAGTCTGACAAGTATACCTGTGTGATTAAGTTCTTGAGTAAACTCGAGAGTGTATGTGATAAAATTGTGCTAAAATCACAGTTTCATCAATTTTCAAATACAATTTCATCACACACACAATTAAATAATATGTCTCAGGTAACCCTTCATGTATGGTCACTACTACAAACTGTCAGTTTGTCTCAGCGTGTTTGTAATATTATAGTCTGTCTGTTGACATCATCATCACATACTAGTTCAGTTTTAACTGGACTATGTACCTTTACAAATAGCTGCTATGTTCCTATGGATTTTCACTCTTATTCTACTCAAAATTACAAAGATACATAATGGAAATTAAAATTTGCGTAAATCAGTATTAAATAAAATAATAGACATCTCGGTACTGATTATTTCGAAACTTATATGAAGTACAACACATTGCAGTGATTCGTGAATCTGTGTTAGTTAAGTTGTATATATGTATATAGATAGTTGCCTGTAAGCATCACAGATATAGTTAGTTCGAGTTACGTTGTTGTTTTATGTTTTCAACTATTTTTATGTTATTTGTAACGCTTGTAAATATTAAAGAGTTCTTTGTTTTGTTTGTGTAAGGGGCAGTTGCCACTAAAGTAGGTAGGTACAATGAAGCTTCAACCATCAACCATTGGGTATTAGACATAAATCAAGATATTGATTACTACTTACTAGCTAATGTTTACGGCTTGGCTCCCTTAGTCTATAATGTAATCTATGTTACTCAAGAATAGAGCAAGTTTAATTAGTGGATGGTTTTTTAATCAAGGTAATAGTAATAGTTCAACAAGGTCATTAGTAGTAGTAGAACCATCTAGAAAGATATAACCTATCATCTATATCGTTCAAAATGTCTACTGCACGTTTTGCGTATCAAGTCATACTTTAATTTCGTAACAAATAATTATTTATCCTAATTAAAACGCATTTTCATCAAAGTAAGTGTAGAAACAGATAAATCGCATTCAAGTTTCGCTAGCTATAGGTCCCATGTAATAGGCGGCGAGCCTATTGTCAGGTCAAAAGTACAGTACAAATATGTTTGAATTGTATATTTCTGACAAAACTAATTCAGAATCTCAGTCCGCCAGCCATATTATTATAGTGTTTCCATATTCAGGAATATATAATCAAGATTTTGAATTATGTCTATTACTTTATATGATCAAATACTTGAGCATTCCTAATATTATGCATCATTTGGTTGATAATACTTCCTACATACAGTAAAAAAATATGAGGTACGTCTGTCTAGAAATTTTCATTGACATAACTGTCCAATTTTATTTGTCATTTGCTACTAGGGATACTTCTTCACAATTCGTTTACATAGATGGTTTATTATGTCCAACCCTAAATCGCAATTTAGTAAATGCAATTTGTTAATTTATAAAATGTCGTTTTCAATATAAATTTTCCAAACTTGCGTGACATTGATGTACTTGAAATTTTGGTGTTTTTAACGAGTTTTCATACTCTCTTCATAAAAACATCACAATCTATTTTATTGTTATTCTTAAATTACTTGTTATGTACTTTTATATTTAATTAACAAAGCTTTGTTATGTTTATAATCAGTGATCGAAATTATGGGAGCTAAAATACCCACTGCCCGAAAAATAACAGAGACAAGTGGAGAATCCTTAGGACTAAATATTTTTTCGGTGCAATTGTCTCGGTTTACGGGACATTACTAAAATACATCTAAAATTAATTCACTAAAACATCTATCGATAAAAATTTCTGTTTTTATTTTCAAAAGCACAGTACGCACGATATGTATTATTCAAAAAAAAATGTAATTTCCTTTTCATCGTTTCAACAATGTCAGTAAAAAGGCGCAGAAGGTTTTTTTTCTGTTTTTGTACTTGCTTTAACAATTATGTACCAATTTTCGGCCCGATTGGGACGAAAATTGGTACATAATTGTTACGGTAAGGAAATCTAAATTTTTTTGCCTCTGTTCTTTAAACTTTAGGTATAAGCCCGCATAATTCCGATCACTGTTTATAACGCATCGTAATACAATAAATTCGTATGTTACTTTTAATGTCGGCCATCGGTGATTTAGTGTAGGCACACTTGCTGTCAATTGATTGTTATCGTTTTGTGGAACACAGTCTACCCCTCGTAATAATTCTTGCAGAGAATCAGGCATCTGAGTCTTATGTATTTAGGCTTGGATTATGAATTACAAAAAAGATATTTACAATATTTATAAGAGCATAATTATGGCAGATTTTATAAGTCATTGAATGCCACGTAAGTTTGACTCCTTTTGCGCTAGTATTTTATTTATGAAGTGAGCCTTCCTTTAGTTTTTGTTACCCACCTATTAGATAGGCGGGACGTTCGTTGCATGAACGAAAAAGTCGTAGTAAAATGTGACAGATTTGATTATAAATCTTATAATATGAGTTTTTAGTTGAATTTGAGTATGAAATAAAGCAACCAAAACTGAAATCAATTCTGCTGGCAATGAGTATTAGTTAATTTATTTAGTTAATTTTCAACACAATAAATCCTGCAGTTTTATCTACGTTGGTGCTGCTAAATTACTTATTTACTTATTTGCCTACATTAAAAGTAACATAACTTCTTAGGTTTAATCTGTAGTGTTGAGAAATATACTTGTGTAGAATCATGCCGTGGTATTAACATGTAGTTCGTCTCGCTTGATTTTTTAAGTAGGAATCAAAGGTCTTAGTGTGGATTTACCTTTTACAAATACAGTTTAAAGCACACATTATGTGTAATTTACCACAAATTGAACAGCTCTCCACGCTTTTTCTTCTTTTTATTTCTTCAGGTATTTTGTAGATGATGTCTTAAAAAAAAGAAATCGTTAAACTTTTCTTAATAAAGCAGTATTTCGACACGGCGTAATTAGATTTATTCATTAAACAAAACTGCGCCCCACGGCTTCGCCTGCGCGGTTAATATGTTTTGTACCCCTTGGGAACCATACCGATTTTCGGGATAAAAGAAAGTAGCCTATGTCCGTCTCCGGCACCGAATCTTTCTAAATACCAATTTTCATCAAAATCTGTTCAGCCGATTAGATGCTATGCATACACACGAACTTTCACATTTATAATATTAGTAGGATTTAATGACAGTTATATATTCAGGCATTAACAAATCTGCATAGCTTTATACACGTACATTTCTCAACGTGAGCACTTGCCCCCTACACGCTTACCATGTTCATATTTGTAATAACAAAGAAGCCAAGTTATATCTGAATTCACTCGACTTCAGAGAGCCTTAATCATAAACGAAATAGTTTTAGCTTTGTACCTTGGGTACTGGACGGTGCGCTGCGCTCACATTAAAACAATAGATCTCTCTTATCTTCGCCACAATACAGAAAGAGATGATGACTAACGAAACTGCGTTCCCTTATGAACTAGTGCCCGTTGGTTGCTCTAAATACTTGTAACCTAGTTACGATTAGTGGTTATTGTTACTACATTTGCACGCGCACAAAACATACGTTATGTACTATATATTAATATAATGTTACCTGCCGAAATATTGCAATAGGCATACCATTTGATATATTTTATGATGTACAGTATTGATGTACTCGAACGTAGCGGATTCGCTGTATTTACATATATTTATTTTAGTTGACGTAATGTGTTCATTCGGGCATTCTATGACATGCCTAGATAAGAGAACTATTTTGTTTTGTAGATATTAGACAAGTGGCTGGGTGTATGATAGTTTTGCATGAACATATTTTGCTATTAACACAAATATTGCATAAGTCAAGGTGTAGTTGAATAATGTGCGTTTTGTTGATCTCATTTGTTTACGAACGTGTAGCTCAATATATAGGCGATTGTAACATATAGGTTATTTGAAAACATGCGAATGTACCTATACATTAAGATATAATAAATTAATTATTGTATATATTTTCGAATGGAGATTTTTATAAATAATACAATAAAATTCAGTTTGAGGTTGTATGAACTGTCAACTAGGTCGATTTAAACTGAATTGTAAATATTATTTTATTTTAGATGACATGTGATAATGCATTCAGACGTTTATAACATAAATGGTGTACAATAAATTTTTTATGATTGCGTTGACATGGATTTTGTGTATAAAATTGATATTGTAAAAATTAACTTGAATACGTTGTTCAAAGATTGACGGTTCGACATAAATAAATAACTTTTACACAAATGTATCTCTTTTATTGTAACGTATTTTATATAGGTATTGTGTATGTTATTTAGTTATTTTGTATCTGCAACTTTGTTTTTATGTTTTTTTATATCCCTTGAATTTACGCTGATTAGATTTGCTAATTACCAATCTAGCCACTGAGAAACAGCCAGATTATCTACATTAAGAGATTCTTCATTCTTTATTGTTTCTTAGTTAAAGTTGTAGAGTAAAGTTGTAAAGTTGCATATTCTTCACCCAAGTTACCATATTGGTTATCATATTGTGTAAGAAGTACCTAGGAATCGATGACGATGTAATGGGCTTTAGACGATTCGCACACTGCCTCGCACTACGCTACTACGCACTACTACGCGTGGCGAAGGAACATCCACACCGCTCGTGAATGCGTTTTCAATGTGTTTTGTGGTTTGTACCAGAGCTTGTATTCGTTTAACTAATGAGTAATGACGATTGATTGTACTACTGAGTTTTTTTTATAGTAGCTTATATAAAAGTACTAGGGTAGCAGAAACTTGTAAGAGGTTGCTATGAAATGAAATTATTTGTGACCTACTAACCTAAGTGCCTACTAGTATTACAATTAGTCGCCATTAGTTGAACTGATAAGTCGTAAAAGTGTCAATGGGCGCAATCAATGACCTTATTGGGAACACATTGAACACAACATTTGTCGTTTAAATTATTGTTATATTGATTGAAATATTTTTTTTTTCATACTGTCAACTTATGCATTGTTAGAACTTTATGGACGAATATCGGGTAAAAGAAAACGATAGTTTGGTTTGGTTAAAAAAGTATGCCTTTTTATTCTTTCAAATAGTCTTCATCTAAATTTTATAAGAACATTGGACACAATGAAGCTTTTTTACCGATAAATAAGTATAAATAATTTCATATTCACATAAATCTTATTTATACATACATTACATTTATTTTTAATATCAGTCCTCTCAAAAGGTCCATTCTCTCCCTGCAAATTAAATTTTATTATTTACACAGCGATAGGGATTCGCGTCTACCGTACATACATACATCAACAATTAACAATTAATAGAGACTATTTACAAAATATATTTCCACAAACACTCACACGACCATTCTTCCCCGTTCGCACACACCTATTTTCACATTCACACCATTTGGCATATGGATGGCGGCGCGTCACTAGCAGATATCGTCCCAGGCGAGCCACCAAGGCGCGCGGCAGTCCTCACGCTTCCGCCGCCGGCGTTCGGCGCGGTCCGAGCGTTTCTTGACGAAGCGCACGTTGTAGGGGTCCTCGGCGAGCTCGGGGTAGCGCGCCACGTCGTGCACGTACTCGCCCTCGTAGCCCGCCACCTGCCCCGCCTTCTGCAGCTCGTCCAGCTCGGCGGCCGACCAGTCCAGCGCGCCGCCCAGCCCCCCGCGCAGCGCCTCTCGCTCTCGGTGCCACGCCTTGCGCACGGCGGCCGCTCGCGCGTGGTGCAGCAGCCGCTGCCGCTCGCGCTCCGCCGACGTGCCGTACCGCAGGTTCACGATGCTCGTCTTGCCGTGGATCTTCACGTCCGCGTACGACCGCCCGCCCTCCGCAATCTCGTGGAACGTCACGTTCAGTTTGCCTTGCATACGCTTCAGTTGCTGTTTGTCGTCGGCGGCGCGCCAGGTGTCCTCCTTCACGAAGTAGAACACATCCTGTTGGTCGCCGTGCACGATGAACGAGAACGGCAGGAGATGGGATCGGTTGAACACCGACGTGTACACGTCGCGGTAAATGGCGTTCGCCGACGGTACGGTGGTGACGACGGCGCGACCACGGGAGTTGCGCGATATGAGAATGCCGCGTCCGAATGGTGGCTCGGAGTCGGAACCGATCCGTTTAGGAGCAAGATTTAAAGCGTCCGTTTTGAGAGCCGACATGGCCGGAATCGAGAGGCTTCTGAAGTCTGCTATTCTCTTGTTGGACATGTGTGATAGGAAGCCAGACTCGATGGTGACTGTCGGCAGCAGTGACATGGCAGAAGGCAGACCGGGACTGCTGTCTGCTGGCGCGGTGCCCCATACAGGCCGACCGCGCGGAATACTCGGCAGCACTGAGCCGCCGGGTAGTTCGTCGGGGTAAAGCTGCGGTGCCAAACTCTTTGTGTCGTAACCAAGCAATTTTAGCCAAGATAGATGATCTGAAATTAAATTATAAATATTATTAGCGATCCATAAAGAGTCATTCTTTTATAACTGTTATTTGTAAAAGTTTCGTACCTGTTGGTTTCTTGTTCTGAGGTCTGACATTGATTGGGTCATTACCGTTAAATCTGTATAGATGCAACTGAGTTGGATTATGAATTCGTTCAATGAGATTTTCCCATAATGGCGACATCCACTGGCCAATTAGAGGATCGTAAACTTTTCCATTTGCCATGTGAACTAAAGTTGTTACTTGATCCAAAAGACCGCCACAGAAATCTACTGGTAGATATAAGTATGGGTTTGAATCGTATACGATATGACCGTATGGGGACCTCATAATTTCTCTGATTCCTTCACCATATTGGTTGAATATCATTACTGGTGTTCCACATTGATCAGTGGCAATGTAATATTTATGTCGAGCCACCTAAAACGTGATAAAACAATTAAGGAAACAAGAAATTAAATTGTACTCCACATCAGTGGTATAGCTTCTTATAAGATACATACCTGAGTATATATAAGATGTCCTCTGTCATCATAAACTAAAGTCATAAACCTATTTTCACGTGGTGAATAAATGTGGCTCACTTCATGAGGCTTTTCCTTGTTTGTATAGAAAAATTGAGTTACATTACCGAAGTTGTCTTTTCTGGTGGAAAGCCTGAAAGCAATACAGTGCTTGAGTATTGATAGCTATATAAATGATAGTGTTTACTTTGTCTAATATTATTCTTAAATAATGTCTTTGTTTCAAATGTGACTTACCTATCTAAATGGTCATAATAGTAACGAACATCAAATCTGCCTCGTTTTGTTGCTCTTATCAGAAGACCTTTTGAATTGTATTGGAATCTCTCTTCTCTTGCATTCTGAGATACAAGACCACGACTGTCATATCTATATTGACCTTCGCCAAATTTCACAATACGGTCCATATCATTATATTCCATTGGGATTGTGTTTCCTCTGTAAGTCAATGATAGCATATTGCCGTTATCATCGTATCTAAAGCCCCAAGGTTCTTGTGCTTCTAACCCTGTAAGTTGGCCATCACAGTCCCAAGTATAGTTCTTTACATTCGTGTAAGTGTTCACACCAACATTCCTAGTATGTGTACGCGTTTGCGATATTCTGCCATGTTTGTCATAAGAGAATTCCATCCTGAATACTTCCATTCGATGAATGTTAACAGTAACTTCTTTCTCCAAGAATTGATCGTTTAAGACACGAGAAAACATAGCAATGCCATCATATACGGAAGTTTCATTCCATTTTTGTTTGGACACAGTGAACTGTCCCAAAACTTCTGGTGCGCCTGTTTTACTATTGTACACTGTGTGTTGTGTAATGAGAGTTTGTCCACCGATACGCCCCTGAACAGATACTATTCTGTAGTTGTTATCATATTCGTATATAATCTTTGCATTGCTTAGACCTGTTTTGGCGCCATAGTCAAGCCTCTCTTCAGTCAATAATCCACCAACATAAGTAGATTCCCAACGATAATCAACATCGCGGTCTACATGCAATATTTCTGATGGCAGTCCGCTCGTTTCTGCATAATGTATCTGTGTCTGACCGTCTCCATGTACGACTTCGGAAACTTTGTTTGTGGTAAAATAGCGATATACTACTCTTGCTCCATCACCCGGGAATACAGTTTGAAGAAGCTCTCCTGTATGTGAATAATGTTGCAAATATTTCTTAGATGAGCCGGGTGGAGTGTATGTTACTCTTAAGAATCCTATAGACGGCTGAACACTAAAAGAATGATTCGATCCCGATGGTAGAATAACATGAGTCAAGCCACCATCCTCATCATACTTATATTTAAAACTTCTTTGACTGGCCAAGCTGATTTTGGAGACTAGATTACCATCATTGTAATAAATAAATTTAGTTCCGTCTTGAGGGCTGGTGATTTCTGATAACATGCCATGAGGGTCATAGCTATAGCTTTCCTCAGTATCACCCCATTTCCAGCCATTGATTCTATTGAATCTGTCGTATGAAATGTTTAAAGGAACGCCGGCTCCGTGAGGATTGAACGAGAGTGGTAATCCAGCTACGTCGTATGAGATCGTGAATAAGGGGTTTCTGTCAGCATTAAAGAAAGTTTCGCGGCTCTTGAACTGGTCAAATTCTATTATTAGTACTCTAGAATCATTTACCCATATTTCTCTGTTCAGAGTTTGTTGAGGGTTTCTAACGTCACCGACTAGAGTGTATAAGGAATACATATTGTTTATCAATCCATCGCCAAAAGTGGTTGTCTGGTGTGACCACATATGCAGCATTTCAGCTTCAATAGGCAGCGCTGCTTCTAATAATGGATGTTTTGCTGCTGCAATACTCTCGAATTTGCCTCCCCAAGGTGTGTCAAGAAGTAGCGTATTGTTAGAATAAATACGGCCTTCGGTGATTTGTTTACCATTATTTATAGTAATTTGTTTAAAAGACTGTCCATGTAAAATGTATTCGCATTTTTTGGCTACACCGACAGGTATGGTACTGGCTGGATTCGATACGGTTACAGCTAATCCATAATTTTTTGCAAGCCCAGATGTGATGTGCACTTGTTCACCAGATGGCATTATTATTTTAGTTACTCTGCCCAGTTCGTCATAATTGTAAATAACTGTGTCTCCAGCCTGAAAAAGAAAAGATTATAATAACACTAATTGTTTTAAAAAAATTGCAGTTAATTTACTGTTATATAATAATTTAGAAAATGATAGAAATTAAGATTTCAAGTTAACTTACCCCTGATCGACTGTTGAGTAATCCAGTACTAGCATCGTAATCAAATTCTATTTCTGTTGCTCCTTTCTCTGCTATTTTCGTTAGGTAACCGATGCCAGATATTTTCAGTTCGAGTTTGTGGTCTTGGGTGTTTTCGATAGAGCTAACAATATTGCTGTAATCTCTAAGTAATTGTATTTTATTTCCAGACGCGTCAGTTACAGTTGAGAGCTTTCCAAAGCTTGTGTTTTTAGAATATAAGAATGAATATCTGGTTTTGCCCGAGGTTAAGTCTTTTGTGGTAATGTGCTGTCCGTATCGATTAAATACATATATTTCTGAGGTTGGTGGATACGGTATTCTGAATTCTCCATTTTCGTCATGAGATGGTAGATAATGCTTTAGTGCTAGAATATGAAGTGATCCTGAAATAAGAATAATACATCATTAGTACTTATAGCATTTGGATTCTTATAACATTCATAATATAGTGTAAAATAAAAATTACCTTGATCAACGACATTGAGTACACCGTCCGGCGTAACAGCAAGGGCAGATATTGTCTGGAATTTAGCATTAGACGACAATAGTGTCTCAGTGCTAGTTGGTGGTTCATCGCCAGCTGCTACACTGAGCCTGCACGGGCAGCCAGCACCTTCATCGCGTCCATTTGTCGGCACTACAGTTGCAGAGACTGATGAATTACATTCGCAGCTTAATTCCTTTAGATTTTCAAGTACTTTGCCAGCAAAGTACATAATTTTGCCAGAAGGATCAATGGATTTTATTGTGTTGGTTTTCTTGGAATCGGCTTCAGCAACATACAGAATACCACTCGGTGCAAAAGCAATTGCCAAAATTGTACCCAAATTTGATTCTTCTCTGATATCCGTATTTGTCCTGTTTGATGTTTTGGCTACCGGTTTACCGTCACTGCCTAAACGGCAATGTGAAGGTTGACCAGCTACGACTTTAATTTTCATATCAACAGTCAGTTTTAGAATAATTCTGTCGTCTATGAAGTACAGCGATCCATCCAGAGGAGATAAAGCTACTCCAGTAGGCCACTGTAATTGGGCTTCATAAGGAGGTATTGCTCCACGGCAAGGAACAGGCGCCCAATGATTGTGATGACCATGATGGCCAACAAGAGTGTGTATAATGCCATTCGGATCGACTGCTCTTATGTTAGTTCCATCGGCGATGTACATCGTTCTATCAGCAGCGATTGCCAGACCTAAAAGTAAATAAACATAAGTAAGTACATATTATTTATTTATGCAGTAAGAAACTTGAATGTATGTTCAAAATTAATACCTACCCTTAGGATGAGCTAGTTTGGCTTTGATAGCGGGACCTTCATCACCACAGTTGGAATCATCTCCGGGCACGCATCGGTCTCCATTGCCAACAACGGCCTCTGAATTTGTTGCAGGATCTCGTACTTTCTCTAATGCTATTACTCTACGAACTTGGTGCCTTTCAGAGTCTGATATGTAAAGATATCCATCGGCGGGCGATATACAAATGTAGTACTGATAGGCGACCTGAGTTGTCCTGAAATAAAAAAGTTTCTAACTAGATTTATGTAGTGAAAGTAAGCACTTTAATTAATTTATTAAGATTTGTTATTAAGATTTTTGCTAGATCAGTTACTTACTGTAGTTTGAGTACAGTGCTAACGATACCCTCGGGTGTGATTCGACGTACAAGATTAAAGTCGCCGACATATAACGATCCGTCTGGCCCAGACGTCAAAGCCGTTGGAGTCAATAGGCGAGAGTCTGCGGCTTTACCGTTGCAATGATCTGGACATTCCAAAGCTCTCTGAAGACCGGTACCCATAACCACCTGGAGCGATAAAATTAAATTCTTTACTTAGTGCTTTTTATATTTAGTGTATTTTGTTTATTTTTGTCAAATAGAAGGGCATTCAGTGTTTACCTGAACAGTCCTAGGATACTGCTTCAAGTGGAGTAGAGCGCCGTCACCTTTCTGCAGAATACCTTCATGGAAGTTATAGTGATGATGAATATCTAGTCCCCATCCACCGATGTCCGAGATATCCACATCGAAGCCAGCTAACGTTGCAGTCTGGGTCTCCCAAACAGTCGCAATGCAAGTTGTGTATTCATAACCGATAGATATTTTTGCTTGTGCTTGGCCATATACCTAAAACAATACAAAGTACGGTTAAACCGTATTAACATTGCATAAAGCACCTTTTAAACTGATGATAATTTGCATGTGTTAGTGTAGTTACAATGATGACCTACCTTCTGCTTGTATACGTTCCTCTTGTTCCAAGCGAAGATGTGAGTCAAGTCGGGATCAGCTTCGTATGTATGCGTGTGCAACGAGCCTTCAATCTCCACTCGCACATGAACTCGAATCAGAGACGTTGGTATAATTCGACGAGTGAGTTGAACGTGAACACATGAGAGGTAGCCAGCTGATTGAGATGAACGATACGTCAGCTTTACCGATGAGCCAGGTATGCCGATCGATTCGCTTACAATCTGTAAAGTAAACCAATTACGGAATACTTATTAAGAATGAACTAAGTAAAACAAATTTGATTTCTTATTTTAAAATGTATTTAATAAATAGTCATAAAACCTTATTTTCAAAAGGCAACAAAAATATCTTGTTATTTATATCAAAATATACCTAATTGATATGAAGTAGGTATAATTTGGGTTGGTTTCAAGTTCCGGTTACAACTAATACGAAAATCAGTGTTTTATGTGAAGCAACTGCTATCATCACAACCCAACTCGAATGTACCTAATTCTCAATTCCTAGGGCATCTGTTTGGTTCGGAGTATCAACATACCTGAGCTTCAGGGTAAATAACAGTAGTTGTCGTAGCTGATGACGCAGCAGGTGAAGCTAGGGGCGGTACAGCCACTACTTCAGGTCGAAGTCTTTCGTGGTCATGAGCAGCGCATGGTGGAGTCTCGTCTTCCCACCATTGCGACTGTTGTGGCGCCCAACTCACGCGGACTGGACCTCTGCCATACATAATTTAAATATTAAAACGAATGTTGCTTAAAAGTAAACTCAGATAAAATAATTACTTGCAAAACCCTGTTTAAAGTTAATCTTCCTGACGCAAAGGGAACCCGACGCTCTTACGTAGATTTAATGCCGCGGGCGATCAGATCGCACGACTGCATTCTCCCCTAAGTTAAAGTATTATGTTTGCGTCAGTGTTAATAAAATACGGCTGAACTTTAAAGTAAGGTAGCGAGTGAGATTCTCTTAGGATATTATTCGCTCGAATCGAGCGACTCTCGTGGGGAAGTATAGCTCTACACTACTGAAGACTAAAAGCATGTCAATTTTATGTAGGGCTGTTTCTGCTGTTGATTAGTAATTTCAACTGTTAAACTTTGGGTTGCTACCATTGCCCTATAGATATATCAGGCGCTGTCGAGATTTATGAACATCACTAATCATCAAGTAGACCGTTACGTCTACGACCGTACCTATGTAGCGAGGCTAATTATGCATTTACTTGACCTTTTAACTAAGAATTTGTTATAAGTACAGCAATGACAATGCAATGAGAATTTATTTAACAGTATCAGAGTCCGCTTGCTCATTTATTGTGAATTTTACTCCCAACAGATGTAATGCCTAATGAAAAATTAAATGAAGTGTGTGTTACAAATTTGTTAGATTATTCGTTACAAGGTTAAAGCCTCATATGAAATTACGATAAGTGAAAGGGTGGCTTGATTAAGTTATTGTGAATCGTAACCCTCACTAAAATGAAGTGTTGTAGACGCTAATACGCCATTTTATTTTCGGTTAGTCATATTTGGGTTCAAAGGTTTGTTTTTAAAATAGATCTTTTATGTCAGTTCAAACTAGAGTAATTACTATTTCTGGGTCACTATAGAACCTTTCACAATGAAAGACTGTTTGTTCCATTAGTGCCAAACTGGAAAATGACTAACTTTTGTAACTAAACTAACTTCTCTCAGCCAAGTCAACAAATTAGTTGATTGTACATTCCTTTTACTCTTAAAAACTTGTAGAAAAACATCGCAGGAGTGTTCTTATTTGTTACTAGCTCCTTCAAGATTCTTCTATTTTGTGTCTTGTGTGGATTGTAAAACTATGATGTTTTTACAACCTAGACTATCGGCGAGCAGAAAGCTCTCAACCGTTGCTTTATTACGAGCATGTAAGTAATGCAAGTAAAAAAATATGAGAAAAAAATATTTATTTACTAATTACTTAAATAAACATCTAAGACGTTTCATAATGGTTCTTTAAATAGTCTACTATAGCGTACCTGGGTGTGGGAACTTTCATATTGTCATCACTTAGATCCATCTGAACGGGGGGTAGCACAACGATTTGATTCCACGGCACGAAGACTGTCCTCCTCAGCGGCTTGAACGGTGACCGTTGGAATTGCAGAGTCACAGCACCACCTCCATTGACCAACACGTCAAACCTGCATGATGGAGTCTTTGTGAATAACAGTTTTGGACGAGAGCAACATTAGCTCACTAGAACATTGTACAATTTCATTATCAAACATAAAGGTCCTTAAGTCTAGATGGTTTACCCAAAAATGCTTATATGAGTGTTTATCTTTATAAAAAAAAAAGTCTAATCATAGTAGATAATAAAATGTAGCAAATTTAATATCAATTTTGGAGATGGTTTTAAAAAACAAATTAAGATATCATTCTTACGTTATGTGTCGTAGATTAATGTATTTTGATGTCAAGAAATCTACTCTCACTCAGCATACTTAGTTACATACACGACGGCTTTTACTGTACACGTCATACTCGTATTCTTAAATTATTTACTTAACCCAATTAAATAAAAATAAAAAACAACATATTCTATTGCCGAAGCGCAGATACTTAAATAAAGTAGGCACAGTAATTGATTATACCTATTGTCATCTCAAAAACTAGAAAAATTGCGTCAAAATGATGTGAAATGATATTAGAACATCAAGGCAAGGCTTGGTTACAATAGATAACTGTATAACCAATTTCGTTTGGAACTCCATACAACGAAACAAAAGAGTCCCATTACCGAGTACCGGCTCTTTGAAACACAAAGTATAATAACATTGTTATTCTTGCACAACGATATTATTATGTTTCTATTTTGTAGAAAATTTATATAAAATATCCGTTAGTTTTATATGAAACAGAGGTAAAAAGAATACAAAAGTTGGTGATGTACGTATATTGTTTTTCTAAGATTAGATCTACGCTGGTGTATCTAAACTTTGTTTATAGTAAACAATATGAATATAATAAAAAAAAAAAATATGTCATCCTAAACAGAGAAATACCAAAGGTTGGCCTTTGGGCGGCAAATACGAGAAACAAAATTAACAGCTCAAGAACTCTTTACCAGCGCATGTGTTTCTATCTACTTTTGATCCTGGCTCTTTTAGGCGGGGCGTGAAAAAACATCTCACTAACTGCTTACGATCAGGCAGAGTGGAGTTACTTTAGTAGCCTTATTAAAAAAAAAACGTTTTCAGTTGTTCATCGATGTATTAAACGGATGAATGGAACAATAAATTTCAAAATTTTTTATTTTAGGTAAATGCAAGCAATATAATTGTTATCATGGGCGAGATTATTATAAATATCAAGATAAAATCCTGTGACCTGATCTGATATATCTATCACTGCTATGTTGAATTCGTAGCAGTTCTTGCGTAGTTGACCAAAAAATATAGTACCTTAACCTAGGTACATTAACAAGGTACATTAACCTAGGTACATTAACAAGATTAAAACCTACCACTTTGAATTACACTTCAAGAGAAAAAGATGAAATTTAATCACATAATATTTTTTATTCTTCAATCTTAAATGGCAAACAATAATAATAATGCCAATTAATAGAACTAGATATGTATAGGACCTAACAAATGTTTAGACAAAAAATATGTTAACTAAGCAATTCAATCTTATGCTATCTTGGCAAAATTATTCATCCACAGTACGTCTGTTTATACCTAAATGTAATTATAGAGCTGGTTCATATTATCCCACAAAAATCAATAAAGTCGAGGTCAAGAAAAAGGCTTTGTATTTTTGTATCTATTCGAGTTTTGTAACGATTAATTAGGTAAACGATTGTTGTTAATTTCTTTAAGTTATTTAGTAGGTAGGTACATGTAATAATAAAATCTCATGAAACAGTACTATTGCATGAGTATGATTAAGTTATCTAAAACTAACACAAGTTTTAAAATCTGATTTCACGTTGGTAAAATGTGAGTATCATCTGTATGCCGATGACTTGCAGATATACTGTCAGGCTGACGTGGACAAAGTGTCGTCGGCTGTCGTCATGGTCAATAGGGACCTGGATCATTAAAGAATTGGTCTAATAGGTTTGGCTTGACGGTTAACCCGCGAAGTGTCAGGCCATAATAGTAGGTAGACATAGCTACGCTCCCACCTCTTATATTTGATAGTGAAGTCATAAAATTGTCACCAATAGTCAAGGACCTCAGCCTGATTATTGACACTACATTAAAAGGCTCAAGTGGCTCACGTTGGTCAAAAAGTCACTATCTATGACCCTGCGTGCTCTATCGCCTTAATTTTTTTTTCATACAGGACTAAGGCAATGCTGGCGCAGGCTTTAATTTTTCCTTTAGGTAATCGACTATGGTGATGTGTGCTACTTTGACCTGAATGCAGGGCTTCTCAATAAACTCCACCGTCTTCTCAATAACTGCATTCGATATATTTTTAACCTTCGCAAGTATGACCATGTGTCCACTTATCGTTCCCAACTACAATGGCTAACTATATTTCAACGCCGAAGTTTGCGTGCGATAACCACACTATTTTCAATTCTAACATCCCCTAACCTACTTCCCTATTTGACTCCTTATTTTCAGTGCCTTAGAACCTTTCTACACGATAGAATGCTTCGCTCCGGCAATAATCTTCTCTTGAAAAATTAAATAAATTTATTATTTTTATTATTATTTATTACTTCCTCCGCACTTCCCCTCACTTCTTCTTCCCTACCCCTCACTTCTCTTTCACCCTCTCTCCCTTCCCCCTCTTTTCAATTTTCAAGTTGCTAACTTCAAAAGCAAATATCTTTCCATATAATATTTCATCCCTAATTCTGTCCCTCTAAATCCACCCCAATAAAAAAAAAATTAGATGTATTCCAAAACAAAATTTCAAAACTATGAAGAAGTTTCATACAATCGTTTTTATTCCTTTTCTGACCACCCTTAACATTTAGGGGGATGAAAAATAGATGTTGTCCGATTCTCAACCCTAGTCGATATGCATACAAAATTTAACGAAAATCGGTCGAGCCGTTTCGGAGGAGTTCAATAACGTACACCGTGACACGAGAATTTTATATATTATGAGATAACTTTACGCATACGCACCCGCCCGGGCAAGGCACTCAAAGCGCGGCCAGCATACCGACTAAAACCCACGGTGTTCCTCCAGACGGCCAGAGTGTCGGGGTCACGGGAGTCGCTTGCGCATTCATCCGCGACCCCGACGGCCCGTCGGATTTAGGGGCCTAGCCCCCCCTCCTTCGGAAGGCGCGTGCGGAACACGCGCACTGCCGTCTCGGGCCCGTGCTGTTCGGGCGGCGACTGCCTGATCGCCGCCCGCAGGCCAACTCGGCCGCAGAGGATAGGGAGAACGGCGCATCGCAATACCGACACTCCTCTTCCCCTGCGGCCCCACCGCGTCCGCAATCTGGCGGTTGCGGCCCCGCCGGGGCCGCGGAAGGTAGGGAGAGCGGCGCACCGTTATACCGGCACTCCTCTCCCGCCGCGGCCCCGCCACTCCTCAGCCGCAGTGTCGCCGAAGCAACACTGCAGCCCGACCCAGTTGCGGTGCCGCCCAAACAGCACCGCAACCCACCAGAGCCGCTCCATCGTGAGCTTACCGGCAAAGCCCAGAGGAGCGGCGCCTCCTTGGGGTTCCTCTTGGTTCACCGTGGTCCTTGGTAACCACGGCTACTAAGCCCCCCCGCCGCGACAAGGCGAGAACCCCGTTGGGGCGGAGATAACTCGACCCTAAGCTTTTCGTACCCAAGTAGTTTAACTATAATGGTACACCAAGAATGCAAAGATAAGTTTATATTAGGTTTTCATTTACAAAAGAATTGCCCATATTTTTCTTTCGCTCAAAACGCTGTGTAATATTTTCTTTTTATGTTAACGTTTTCCTTTTTGGTATATTTCTAGCAAGAGTGTGTTATTGGATTGTTTTAGCTAGGAGTTTACTTTAATGATCAGCACCTTTTGTAAAAGGAAAAAATGAGATTTTCTGCTGTAATAATTACAATAAACGCAGAGTTAATTTTTCTATGGGTACTGGATTTAATTTCAATTAAACTTGAAGTAACAACGCTTTCCTTAAGTTACCCTCATTTTAGATTACACTCGAGTTTCTTGAAAGTTACTTTTTTGATGTAATAGATTACTTCACATAAAATGAGTGACAGGTGGCTTTAGCTTCAGAAATTATACGGTAGTAAGTTCATGTTTTCCAAGATTGCGATGAATAAATGACGGACGTAGACTTTAGAGAAGACTCTATATCGATCGTGTATCGTAATCAAGATTGACAGAGTCTTGTTACTGTTTCCTCAAATCTCTGTAACCTACATTGTTTAGACTAGAATCGTAAACAGTATGGTTATATTTAAATCTTATGTTCCGTATCTAGATAGATACACTACTTAACAGTATGCTATGATTGACATGACAACTATACTTAACTTGTTCTTCTTTCTTACCCAGTATTCTTACTTTTTACTAGTAAGCAGAGAATTTATCTCAGGGATACACCGTATTAGAAGTCTTTGAACAGACTACGAACTCAAGTCGGCTGAAGTAAAGAGATTATGAAGCGGTGGGGCTATAGCTCGGAAATAGCTTGCTTGTGTGGCGTATTTCCCCAGACCATGGCACATTTATTGTCCTGCCCTGCGTGCCCTGTCACCTGTACACGCATGAACCTGTACAATGCTACAGACAACGCTCTGTTAGTGGCAGCGTATTGGTTCTTACAGATTTAACTCGCCCGTGTCGATATTCCAAGAAGACTGTATATGAAACAGATTAAATTGTTACTTAGGTTACAAGAACAGTGGTTTTCTTTCTTTTGCAAATTGGCAGAGCTAGACAGCCAGTTGTGCAACTGTCGTCTAGTTACCACTTTTTATTAGGTGGGCTACATAGCTTATCTGACTCTATTGGCAATAAAATACCCAATAGTTTTCTTTAAAATAATTTTATTTAATATGTTTAGTATAAGCCGCGTAAAGCATTCTTTACGACTTTTTTGATCTTGTAACATTTAAGCTGTCCTTTCTTTACCACTGTGTGGTGAATAAAAAATATGTGATTGTAAACACTATTACTGAGTTACGGTAATTGATTTTTAAAAGCTCAAACGTGACGCGTTATTTGATTATATGTTCACATGATACTGGTTTGGTTCCGCCGCGTAATTCAATTTCATACTTGATGCCTTTAGCTGTACGTGCAAAGAATGCCGAATACCGTGTCCGAACATTAATGACGACTTCGGATCAAAACAAATGTTTATATTGGTTTATGTTAAAATATTTATTTTTCACGCGGTATTCAATTATTTTCTCCGATGTTATAACACCATGACTCAAGTGCGTCGTGATCGTGACTAATTTGATTTTCTATATTTATTTAATAAGTGTCGTTTTGACACGGTAATATGTGCTTAATTTCGTTTGTAACCAAGTTAGCTATCATGATTCGTTATCAAGAATCAAATATTAATAAAATATTTATCCTCTCTTCTTCGTGGTTCGAACCTATAAACGGGACGATTCATCTTATCAGCCAAAAGACGTCCACTGCTGAATAAAAGACGTGAACTGCCACCGTGGCCTGTCGTTCGCCACCCTTATCCATCGGTTGCCCGCCACCCTTATTATGTCGTTATTCCACCTTGTTAGTATTCAATTATTTTCTCCGATGTTATAACACCATGACTCAAGTACGTCGTGATCGTGACTAATTTGATTTTCTATATTTTTTTAATAAGTGTCGTTTTGACACGGTAATATGTGCTTAATTTCGTTTGTAACCAAGTTAGCTATCATGATTCGTTATCAAGAATCAAATATTAATAAAATATTTATCCTCTCTTCTTCGTGGTTCGAACCTATAAACGGGACGATTCATCTTATCAGCCAAAAGACGTCCACTGCTGAACAAAAGACGTGAACTGCCACCGTGGCCTGTCGTTCGCCACCCTTATCCATCGGTTGCCAGCCACCCTTATTATGTCGTTATTCCACCTTGTTAGGGGTTTGCCCACGCTGCGTCTTGCGGTTCGTAGTCGTCACTCTAGAACCTTTCTGCTCCAACGGCCGTCAGTTCTGCGAGCTATGGGTCCTTGCCCATTGCCACTTTAGAGAAGCAACTCTACGGGCCACGTCAGTTACCTTTGTGTGCCTGGGGATTTCTTCGTTTCCTAAATGATCGCGCAGGAGACGCTTAACATAGCACGCTCTATCGCCCTCTAAGCGACTGTGAGCCTTCTGACAAAACCCATAGTTAGTTAGTTAGCGACCACGTCTCCGCTCAGTATGTCATCACTGGCAACACACACTGGTCAAAGACCTTAGTCTTAAGATACTGCGGTAGTGCGGACGAGAAGATATGTTGGAGCTTCCCGAACGCTGCCCAACCCCAAAAAGTTGGATCTTTCTCCGCAATTGGACTTCCCTAATCGGACAAACATGTCCCAGTTATATGTATTCATCAACGAATTCGAGCATCGAGCCTCCAACCGTAATAGGAGTGGGCGTAACATAGACATTAGTCATGATTTTAATTAAGTCCATGTTCATTTTCAGGGCCCACTTGTCTAGAGAATCTACTGAGGTCATCGAGCATTGCACTGAGGTTCTCCACGGTCTCAGCCATGACCACGATATCGTCAGTGAATCGAAGGTGAGTAAGGTACTCGTCGTTTATGTTAATGCCAAGTTCGTAAACAGTTTCGGTGATATAATATTATTATCGACAGGGATGTCGTACTTCTCGCTATAACTGGATAGGTCTTGAGCTCTGATCATTATAACCAAGTTTACAATTATATAATACTAATTTAAACATTTCTGATTAACTAAATCAAAATACGACTTACATTGTGCTAAGTAAATTTATTTTTTACTTTTTAGCTTCCTTCCTGTCTGAAGTCGGTTTTCTTTTTGATGAAAATTATTTTATCATATAAACACTTCAGCATTTCTATATATCGATAATCAAAATGGCATGGAGAGACTGCAGCACGACCCAGGCCTCGATCGAATCAAAGGTTTTCTCATAGTCCACAAACGCTAAGCATAAAGACCGGTTATACTCTGTGTGTACTTATGTATAACCTGTCGCAGTGTGTATGTGCTCTATGGTACTAAAACCTTTTCGAAAACCGGCTTGATCAGGAGGCTGAAAGTCGTCAAACCTGTTTGCTAGACGATTAGTGATGACCCTCGAGAACAGCTTGTAGACGTGACTCAGGAGTGTGATAGGTCTGTAACTTTTCAGAAGAGTTTTATAGCCCTTTTTGAAGAACAGCTCACGGGACAAGAACGGGACGATTGCTCTGAGCCTATTGCGGTTAAGTAGGTATGCTGTTGTATAAGTTAGGTTCTTAGTATGACTGAAATCTAATTTGCATTCAAAAGCACTCGTTACATAGAAAGTAAGTTCTATAAGCCTGTCTGTCAATCTGCATACACAAATTCATATCTCATAGGCTACCGAGTTTAAACGTTGTCTTAACATATTATTTTTGGTAAAATCTATTACGATATAAATAAACTAAAATAGATGTGTGGCCCTTAGTAGCTCTATCATGAATATGCCTTACCTTCGTTTTCATTATAAGAAAAAAATAAATCATGCTTTCATGCAGCATGAAATATTTGTACTTATTGCATTTAAAATACAAAATTAAGAAGTGCCGCTTTTGAGAACAAATTGAATTAACAATGTCGTCTCTGGCGAAACTGCCCCACCTTAACTCTTGGTAGAACTACAGTATTATTTGTTACTAATTAACAAGAATTTAAAGTGATTTATTAAGAAATAACTGATAAAATCCACTAGAGTCTTAGTAGTATTAAGTACTTAGCTGAAACTAGTACTAAGTGCACAGACTTGTTGGACTTACTATACCAACATACTTTCTCATACCCATCATAGAATGAAAATGAGATACCTAATAGGTAATACACCAGTTGATATTATCGCCAATCTTAAGAACATAGCTGTCACTGTATGTGTTAACGATTACGGTTTCTGAACCGGCCTTCGATAATACAATAACAGTACATTTTATTGAAAGCTTGTTGGTATTCCCACCAGTTCCATTAACTTGCCGAGCTTACTTATCAAGCCGTCTAAGTATCACCATGTTAGTTATTCTTAGCATCACGTTTCGTAAATTATTTAATGACAATATTGATTAAAGTATTAATGTAACATTGAGATTGATAGTAGGTACAGTCTAGTTGCTAATTTATTAGCATGTTTCGATCGTTAACGCCTTTGCGAGTTTACCCTGCTCAAAGTAGTTAAAGTATAATCTTCCACATGTACTATTATCATAAAATTCAACGTCTTTCTGATCTACCCGTTTGTGCGTCTATGACTCAAAGATTTAAAGATTTATAGATAGCAGTACGATTACGTTTGGCTGTGACTTTGCCTCTGCAAAGGCACTGCCTTGATGATCTGACATTGCAGAAGTACATGAGCGACAACTGTCACTACTAACTGTCGGTAAGTGGTAACTACCACTTATCATTAGATAGGCTGGTGGAACGTCTGCTCTGAAATGATTTTATTCTGACTAGTGGTGAACAGTCAGTCATCCCTTGGAGTACATAGACAGATTTATTTTCAGTTCATGATAGAAGAACGAATTTGACAAGCTATCCGACAGAGAACAAAGAAAGAAAAAATGTCTAGATATTTTTCTCTTTATAGATTATTAATTATCACTTAGAAATAAATATTCATTATAGGTTTTTCTAATAATTAATTGCATGCAAGGTTTATTTGATAATTAATTGCTGCATTGTAGGTAATCCATTATTTTGATGAAAATGTGCATGTGTTATAATAACATAATATTTTACACATCTAATAATAACAAACGCAGCTTACCAATCTGCGAAAACACCTGTACCTATAGCATAAATTTAACATGTATTAGAAAACCATCACCGTGACATCAGTTGTTTACTAACCATCCACCCTGTCTGGTGAGCGTAAATCCGAAGCGAGCTTCTCTGTCGACGGAGACTCGGATGCCAATGATGCCAAGGCCCTGGGGCGAGACCACCTGCCCTCTCATCACGGACACGCGACTGCACAGACCAGCTCATCAGTTGGGGCCATATGTGACACAGCACACAGCATTGGGCAATATGGTTCACACATCCTACACTTGGTACTTAACTTTGACGTAATTTTATGTGAAATTTGAATTTAAATTGATATTCCTTTTTAAAAATAAAACATTTAATATGACTCACATGATAAAGTGAAAGTGACAAGAATTAATTAGATGAAATTTATGCTTTAAAATATTTATTTAGACTGTTACATAAGTACAAGAAAATGATAAATTAATTTCAATGTGAATCCCAACTGCAATTTTAGTCAGTTAAATGAAAAACTGCTTCAATAAATAAGGAAGAAATATTGTGTGAAACGTATCGCCCTATGCACACCTTCGATCATAAAACTTTGAGCGAGGTCTCGTGCTATGCTTCATATTTCATAGTGTAAACGCTGTGAGAGTGAATTAAAGTATGAAAATAATATCGAAAAACAAAATAAATAAGAAGTCTTAGCATTGCACATTCTCGTATTAGGATTAGCTAAATATCTAGGATACATTTCAGTTTACATTCCAATTTGCAGACAACATCTTAATTATTTAATTTGATTATTTAATTATTAGTGATATTGTACTTATTCAGAAGCAACGTAAACGGAAATCTACCTAGGAAGGTATGTATGCATGTAACAGCTGCCACACAAACCATAGTCAATCAATTTTGTTATATTACTTCATATTCGAATGTTCGGTTATACATCATGACAATTGAAATTGGTGCAAGAAAAATCGCGGCACAATAGTATTAAAATTTTTAAACTATATTTCTTTTTAATAAGGTTATTTATTTGATGTCTGTCTGCGGTATGCTTTTGAATTTAATTAAAAACAATAATGTAAAACTAGACTATCTGTCAAATTGTAATGGGAAACATCTCGTTAATCATATTTCTCAACAGAACTAGCTGGCATATAAACTATCTCATATCCGTCTCACCGGCACAAACTAAATTTAAGTTTGTGCAAAGCAAAATGATGTACACACATAATATGAAATTGTAAATACATAAATAAATGATTGTCATGTAAAATATAAATATTGTTATACAACTGTAATTACCGTTTGCGTAATGCACGAGTCAGTGATTAAATTACATTTAATTCAAGCTTATATAAGATTATGATCGTTTACAAAACAATATAATATAATAATAGGATGTAATTGTTATTGCTAATTATGTCTAAATATCACTCCTGAAAATATAAGATGTAAATACGCCATAATTTTATATCGTCATCAGTCGTCACTCTATGTATATTTAAAGAAAACGTTATAAAGATACTTATTTGCTTCAGTAAAAAAAATACACATTTTATGTAAATATAAAATTATAAATAGATACACAATTCGCAATAAGTGATTTTAAACCTGGTGAATAAGAATCTGCAAAAGGATATATTTTATTAATATAATATTTGTGTACAACAAACTACAAGTATTTATGTAATCACTAATTAATTCGGAGATATAAATATAGTACATGTTTGGTGATTAAAACTAATTAATAATAACGTTCAAATTGTTTCAACTACTACAATTAGATGTTATGGTGCTTTAAGAAGTGTATTGCCTTTTAGATATCAAAATGCGGAAGGTTCACTTACAAATGCTATAATATAATGTTAGTTAAAAGGCTGACACTTCTGAAAGCCATAAAAGAAGTACAGAGAACGTCCGTTGCACCAATTTCAAAGTGTAATAAAATGTCGTAAATGACTGATAAATGGAAGCGATGGTTGTAATATACAATGTTGACAACTCTGCTATCATCTCGCTGTGAAGTAGTAGGAATACATTCAAATAACTTGTGTTTTGGTTAGTTACAAAGGGTGAGGATCTAAACACATAAAGAGCTTGGGCGAAGGGTAGGGGGTTGGTTAACAGATGAAAGACGCAGACAAAGGGTAAGGAACACATAAAAGGGTAAGTTTATTTGAAGCTAAATTTGCGTGTTCGCTGAAATTTTGCTCAATTGGTAATATACAATTCGCGGTTCGATTTGTATATTTTACAAGCCCTACGCCTAACGATTGTGTTTAAAACGTTTTGCGTGAAAGCGTAAATGATTTTCCTAAGTTTCATATAGTATAACAAAATTATTCCATAGTATATATGTGAACTATAATATAAGCACAGTAGACGAGACAAATAAACAGTACAAAATACAATTGTGACTGCGGCAAATCATATTTGAAAAGAGACGCGACGCGCAGTGTTGGCGGACGAACGCCTGTTTTATGTTTGAATAGCGACGACTTTGTCGCAGTCACACGAAAACATTCAAGACAAACATACAGATGTTACATACACATAGAGAATGAAACGAATACAGACAAAGGATTTAACAAAAAGTGAAAAAGCATCTGGCACCAATCGCGTGTCGGTTGTGGGACACGCGAAGGTCGCCGGCATCACACTCATATGCAGGAGTCGCAACAAAAGGGAAGAGGTGAACAGATACTAAACACTGAGGGGCGAGGGCGGGCTGACTGACACTTACCATGGTGTAAAGGAATTCCAGAACTCGCTAGGAGTGGCGGACACACGGCGGCACAGGGACACAGAAAGACAAGGACAGATTACTACACAGATACCTACATCCCTCAGTGCAACCCCACCCCGGTTTTGCAACCGCTCCGGCCGATTGCACTCGTCTATATTGGTTACCTTGCGTTTTAACACTGCTTTTGCGGATTAAAATTATCTCAAGTACGAATTAATTCACAGACGAAGCCCGTTTGCATTAGAACAGCACCACCACTATTCATTCATTTATCGAGTAAGAAAATGCATTAAAATGTTCGGATTAATTTGGAAAAATCTTGATAGGTTGCACCAAAGATTACATGTAGAAGTAAACATGCTGGATGGTGAATGCATGAAGGAACCCCGTCGTGTGTTACAAGGTTTGATGGAACAAATGCCAGAACGCAATATAACCACTCTAGACTTTTGAACTTAAATAAAATATAGTGAAGCGGCTCGTGTTTTAATGCAAACAAACTTTTAGAGGCGCTTTTGCATATTAAGCGAGGTGGGTTGACTACTTTTATTATTCAGTTTTGCTTTGTCTTATTTATTTTAGAGATCGTTCGAAGTTTTATATCAACGCACACGGTATCTAGTAGGGCAAATAAAAACTTTAATAATTTTGTTTACAAACTTTGATCATGAAAGATACATTAAAGAGCTTCTTTGGAATAAATAAAACATAATAGTTTTAAAAAGTTAAAGCTTTTGTTTTTTTAAGATATGATACGTTACCTACGTTGGTAATGCTTTCATGATTCAAGTTTCGTTAGTTTAACCTTATTTAAATAATAAAATTAGGTATTTTGTTATCGTCAAGACAAACAAAACTGTTCGAAAGCTGTTGAGCGCTTATTTTAATTTCACTTTCTAATTTCGTTTTTTTGTTTAAAAGACGTTTTTATTTTGTTTAGACAAACAGGTAGGGTTAGACACACACAAGGGATGAACATTAGACAATACACAACACATCGGATCTGGTGTGAAAATAAAAATTAAATGTTAAAACTCATGATATAAATTAAAATTTAATGGTGAAACTTAACCATGCTAGGATTGCTAACAATAAATCAATACTTTATACACGCGAGAAAACAGAGGAAAATCAAAACACTTCCACCAGATGAGAAAATAAATCGTAATTTATAAAAGTATTGTTACCAATTAAATTAAAATAACCACACCAAATCCTCGGAGAGGTTTAGGAAGATGAGCGGGATAATATATGGTGAAGGTGCTAGTTCCTAATATATTTTATGTCGTTATGAATTTTGTATCTTCTTCTTACGGATTTACATTACAGTACGGCGATGATATCACGGATCTAAAATCATTGTAAAGTGCAATTATATTAAATTCATGAATTGTGCAAACCGATAGGTCAGTCCTAAACCAATTGTAAAAGATATCGTTATACCATCTTTGTATTGCTTACTGATCACGTTTTCTCTGACACTGTAATCATAATGTTTCTTGGATAAGTATGCACGAAATCTTTTACGTACATGAAGTGATTTGGTGTTTGTTAATATTTAAATTTAGGCTAGATTTTTCTTAGGCTACTAACTTACCTCTCCGAATATTCGTCCATGTGTGCGTAGCTCTGAACAGAGTTTTCTTCGATGAGGAACTTGACGCGTTGATAGAAAGACGCAGTGACAGACGGCGGCTGTTTTCTGAGGAGTACTTCTACGGGATCGTTGGATGCTAGGCACATGATGTGTTCAGCGCACTCGGGCCGGTTGCAGCATTCCGAGTCCGAGCAGTCCGTCATGCCATCTTCAAAATGGTAGTGCCATTGTCAAGTGACAGCTAATATTTGTTTTTGTGTTACATTTATTTGGTGTTAGTTTGCCTATTTTCTGCAAATAAGAAAGATCACTTACCTTCATCATTGTCTTCGTTGTCGTTACAAGAGAGTTCAAGAGCGATAGAACAGTCTGTGCCGGCCCAGCCATCGGCGCAGGAACACCGGTACACACCGTCTTCCAGAAGACATTGTCCATTACGGGAACAACCGTTAGGACAACCGGCTGTGTAAAATAATAAAATTAACTTGTTAGTTCCAGTGTTTTTATCTTAACGTGAAGTTAATGAGCTGCTTAGATTTCAAAAGAGAAGCTTTTTTTGTACTCGTTTTATAAATTGTATAGGTATTTGTTTAATAATGGTCTGTGAGCTTAGTGAAACTTACGCAAAGTACAATGCCTGCCATTCCATCCTTGCGTGCACACACAAGTGCCGTTCTTGCACTGTCCGTGATCATGACAGCGTGTGTCACATGGGCGTTGATCACACATGGAGCCGGTCCACCCATCGTCACATCGACACACACCCTCGGCGCAGACGCCATGTGGTCCGCAATCCAGTGAGCATACCACTAAAATTAAACACTTTTATTAAATCAGGCCATACATGTGAAACTATAGAAGTACTTTGTATCTATGCACATCTGAATAGCATACCTTGAGAACAATCATCACCAGTGTAAAGTGGGTCACAAACACATTTGCCAGCATCAAGGTCATATACTCCTCGTTGTGAACATGCGGGTAGACATCGTTGGACCCTCGCGTCACGTTCACTACAAGAGGCACCGCGCCAACCTGCGCGGCAGACGCATCTACCTCTCACGCATGATCCATGTCCACCGCACGTTGGGTCGAGGCAATCCTCTGCACGACACAGATATTGTATTAATTACTTACATTTATATGATATTATGCTCATTCAATAAATATTTTTCCAATATTAGATATGTACCTTCATCGCATTTCGATCCTTTCCAGCCAGCTTTGCAAAGACAATGGCCGGCAATACATTGACCTCTTCCGGAACAGTCGGCCGGCTCACAGTCGTGTGCTGGCACGTCACATTCTGCGCCCTTCCACCCCTCAGAACAGTGACACACACCACCTGCGTATGCACCGTGCCCTGAACAAAGAACTGGACAGACACCTGCAAAACGATTGTACTTTATTATTAACGAACACAAATTTTTATTTATGTAATGAATACAATTAAAATGTCATCAACATACTTTTTGAACAGTCGTGTCCTTCATAGCCATCCATACATTCACATTTACCAAGGTAACAGGATCCGTGACCTGAACAGTCATCGGGGCAAGAATTTGTGACACCTTCGGCCTCAGAAACTATCATTTCAACATTATGTGGTTGGAGTTCATCGTTGTACATCGATATAAACCATCTGCCTGTGTCAAGATATTGTAATATACTGACGTTTACTCTCATATCTGTCGACCTTTTGCTTATCGTATGGTTCCATCTCTGGAGCGGGCTGATCGTACTCAATAATGCATCCCAGTCGTTCAAACTACTTTGAAAAGAATTTTCAATGATTGAGCTTCTTCTCCTTCTAAGCCTGTGATCTACTCTACCGCCTCTAATGAATTCTACAAAGTCGTACTGTGTTACACTAGGAGCCACATTTCGTCTACCATATACGGCAAAATTTGCTCCCCAGGGCACTGTAAAGTTAAGGCTAACGTAGGCAGGTTGCTTGTTGCGGAATTCGGAACTCCAAAATTGATAGGCAGGTATTGTTGCACTATGTAATTCGTCGAATTCTCTAACTTCCAGCGCCGGCGACCAAGGTGGCGGGGCGGCTTGTTGCGCTTGTTGTGGTATTATTACTGATTCTAATGCCGCTTCCGCCGTCGTTGACCAACCGCCTAAAGACGACGTTGATATAGACTCTGAAATATAACAAGTAGCGTCAATTTTATTATTCTAAACTGTTTAGAAAAACAGACAAATTTATGATTGACACATACCGTCTGAAGGCGATGACGTTGATAAGGCATCCCTAATTCCTTGGGCGTGTGTCACTGCTTTTACATCTTGTACTAAGATGCAATTTGAATTGTCTATATTACTTTTAATTGACGATAACGCTGCAAAAACAAATGTTCATTTAGTACAATAAAAAAAATGTTTATCGTAATTTTACTAATACGATCATGTCTAAGATTCTAATCTTTCACTCAAACCAGATCATCCAATTAAGTTTCCGTTAAGTTTGTTTCTTATCAACGGCTCGCATCAACCGCGAGCAGTAGCCGAGAGGTAATTCTATTACAGTTCTCATGAATGTTGGTTTGGACGCACCGTGTTACGAAATGTAACACAATAAGAGATGTCATTTCAAAGTTTAAGAGGTGTATGAATGCAGGGTAGGCGACGTGATGTCCCGTCGAGTTTTAATTAAGCGAAGCACGGCTATGCTGCATTTCGTGGCGCTGTGACGGAACGATTGGTTCCGCTGCCGCGGGCCGAGACTCTACTGAGCACGTAGGTGGCTCGGCGACACCCAACCATTTCTTGTTTGGGAGAGCGCTGTCTCCTCATTATGCGACAGTCGCGGGCAATCGAATTGATCATAAAATGCCGCAATCTAATTGGATAATTCTTCACGGTGTTAACTAAGAAAAGCACAAACTTGGATGACACGAGTCTCTGGTTTTATTTGGAATTGCTATTTATTTTGTAAATCGTAACTACTGAAGCATCAAATAACATCTATTAGAATAAAGTAGATAATTTAAAGTCAGTACTTTTTTCGAATGTATACAAATACTTAACGTTACTGCTATGAATACTGAACAGAAAATGCAAGGGAGCAATCGAATGTCGCTAGTAATGTAAAGTAAATTTATTACATTTATTTATTAGTTCAGTAAAAAGCTCACGATCGTACAGGATTTGTGCTTGGATGGGGATGCAACTTTTATTTGTTCGGAAGCGTGTGCAGGATGTGCGCTTAATATGTTATGCGTTGCGTCAAGGGCGATATATATCAATCCTTATAGACTTAATTGAAGCAACCCAGATTTAGTTCCAGTTAATTAACATGTTCAGTAATTTGTCAAGAGACAAGCAGTTAAGTAGAAAGAGAGACATTTTAAGAATCGTATTTATTAATTAAATTTTACGAGTGAATATTTTTTATTAGCTGTCAAACGATATTCGAGAGGTTTACCATAATTTGAGCAGATAACCCTAGCGGTGTCGAAGCAATTATGTTATCTACTGTAGTCCCAACAGTTGCCTATCTATCCCCAAGATTTACTCTGAGATAAGATCGCGAATCGTTGACGCCATTTGGCCGTTTGCGTTTAGGATTGGACAATTTAACTTTAGTGTAGTAGTCGAGGGTAGATCGTTCGATGACAATAACCTTTATCGGCTTAACAACGCCAGTTAAGGAGGCAATTTATATTCAGTGTTAATGCCACACTCGTATGTATAGATGGATTTTAAATTATATTGCTTTTAAACTAAAAGAGACTGGGTCCAAAAACATGAGGCAATAAACCATTTTAGTTCATTGGCATGTAAGTATTGATGGAATCGTAATAAATGCACAAGCTTTAATAGGTGATCATAAAATTAAATAAAACTTTATTGCAAAGCGCTTTTTCAAACTTAATTTTTTGTAATTGTCATGTCGTACACCAGAAATTATACGAGATAAGAAAAAAGTACCTAAATATTATACTCACGTTGTTAACTATTTGTACTGTTATTGATTTTAACACTATGTTAAATAACACAGATATCGGCAATTTCAAATACATTAGCAAATAAAAAGACTTGAATTATGGTATAATATTATACTTATAAGTAATAACATGACAAGAGTCATATAATTTTCTTAGAAAGACTACTCGGTAAGTGCTGTCTACAAGAGAGGCGTTCATAGCTCGTCATTCGTCGCGTTCACTGATCGGTAATCGATCTGCGGGTTAAGCAACTAAGAGTGCGGCTGGCCTATGGATGGGTGGTATAATGGACGCATAATGGAATTTGATCGGATCCGTGCGTCGGAGGGCATGTAAAAGTCGGTCCCGGTTGTTATCAAGTTGATAACAGTCGTTAGGTCAAGTCGGATGCCTGTATAATAAATTACGGGCGACCTGAACAAATCCTGACACTAGGTTGACCACTAACTACTCGATAAGAAGAAGACTGAGATCTTAGATAGTTAAAAATATTATCTTCGTTTTATTACTTTGTACTTGACTTTCCTTTTAGCACCCTAACCATATTTCCAAAATAATATCACCCATCGATCTTTTACCACGTTAACAGATAAAAGCGCGAAGACGACGTAATTTCCCCGAACAAAATAAAATATGACAATGTGGTAAGTCGCGACTTTTCCCGATGATCCCTCGTAAAATCTATAAATTTTGTATTTAGACAGCGGCGGGTAGGAAATAGAGGGTGCTCGAGTTGATGAGGTCGCCGGCCGAGATGCATACGACGATTGTGTGCAGATGGACGGTGTTTGCTATCTCTACTATTTTTCGAGTTAATACAATTTATTGTAATACGATTCAGCATAGATTGTATCGTGTGTTGGGGGAGCAGAAACTCGTTTGATGGAGTCCCGAGGGACAAACGCGCCGTCGCACAGTCTCGTATTAGCCAAGTGATAAATCTTCCTGTACTCGTATACCCTGTCTCCTTTCATTACACGCAGTATCTAATATCACCGTCCTTGTTTCCTGCGCATATTAACTACGTTCGCACGAGATCGCGGTTTTACTTTGTGAATACAAACAAGTTCAAATTTTGATTACAATATTATAAAAAACTCATTGAAATTCCTTATTTGTAAAAAAGTGATTAGTAGATGTAAGATTGGGGTCAAATTGTTGTTAATTCGTTTTCAACAATAAATTTATATTTTTATTGGATGGGAAAGCACCGCAAATAAATTGTCTTTTTTTAAGTTTGATGTAGTAGTGATTTACTCCTAACCTGACCCGAAGAAGGTTCTCATAATGTACGATAATGTACGACGTAGGTCGCATATTGTTATATAAGGTTTGTCTAATAGTAGTCATTAACCTATATGAATATTGAGTGATTTATTAGTTTCAAAAGGCCGAAATTCCTTTTTTTAAAGTGCCTATTCTCCAACGTACCTATGTACTGTACCGTTTTCTTTTCGTTGTTATCCTTGTTTTCTTTGCGTTTAGAGAAAGGAGTCATTCTTACATTATAGCGATTCACTTGACATAATCTCTTACGAAAGATTTGTGAGTACCTAACAAAATTATTTTCACTTTGCCGACAACTTTATTGCTCTAAGCTGCACATAATACTCGTATTATTGTACTAACATAATATTACCTACTTGTGTGTTACAAAAGTTATATTAGAAAAACCGGCCAAGTGCGAGACGGATTCGCGCACGATTGGTTCCGTACCATTATCTATAAAAACGGCAAAAAAATCATGTCTGTTGTATGGGAGCTGGTCCTAAATATTTGTTTTATTTTAATTTAATTATTTGTTTTTAAATAGAATATGTAACTAAATATGCTACAAAAATTTTAACTGTCTGACTATCACGATTCATCAGATAAAGCCTGGTGACAGACGGACAGACAGACGGACAGCGGAGTCTTAGTAATAGGTTCTTTGTACCTTTTGGGTACCCTAAAAATGGTGGGTTATAATTTGTAAAGTGCGTGCGTTATTTACCAATACCTATTTATGTTATTTGTAAAAGTGTGAAATATTGTTTCTAATGTGGTACTAAGTAAGTAAATTAAGTAAGTACCTATATACTGTTTCATAACTAAGCTTTTTCGATCGATGGAACGTGCGCGTAAGCCACTTCAAAAGCGTTAATGTTGAACACAGAGCGAACTTTAATAAAACATTTGGGGTCCTACAATTTCAATTACATTAAAAAGTTGACGGAGTTGTATTTGCCCTCATTCATCGTACACCATATACGTAATGAAGGGTGCAACAGATGGTTCACATTTTTTCATTACGAAACTAAAACTACCGGCACAAACCAGTAGATTTATGTCGGATTATAGGTACTATAGCACTGCTTTTTTATTTGATACAAATCCGAAACGCCAGGAGGCGTGTCTAAAAATATCGTGTTTATAAAACGCGATCAGTTTCTAATGAAATCTCGGCAAAGTGGTAGTTAAACGAAATCTATATGAATAGGTAGCGTATAACAGATTCATTGGTTTTGATATTATCTAAGGAAAATCTAAATGTGGTAATTTAGAGGCGTACGTGTCGTTGCGTTAGAAAAAAGAAGGGAACGTTTTGAAGTGGACAGGCCGCCACGACTATCGATATACTACATGCATCTCTTATCTACTGCGGTATAATTTAACGGGGCTTTAAATGAAGCGAGATCCGATACGATAAGTTGACTTGAGACACCTTACATCGGCCCGGTAACATTACTTTATAGAAGCTTCGATTGAATTTATTTTATTATAGGACTTTTAAAATACAGTCTAAGTTAATATACCTGAACATGTAAATATTATTGTCTCAGTATAATAAAAGTGTTTTTTTAACTTAAGGCACTACTTTCTTTCTCTTAGTACTCGTACTTTTGTTTCTCTTCAGAAATCGGAAACTTGTTGAAGGATCAACTATTAATCATCACTATTATTTTAAAGGAAAGACGTCCACTATCGGATAAAGCCATTTCCATAGGCTTCCATTCTAGTGAACTTACATTTTAGCTACAATAGCCACGCTTAGCAAGCGGATTGGATATCGCAGCGAAGATAGTCTTATCATAGAACTCTACTTCGGTGTTGTATGATTTTCTTGCCGCATTCCCATGTAGTTTGACCACCAGTATTCGATTGAATGATTGCGCTAGTGAATTATATACCACCTCTGGGTTGTTTATATTTAGTTAGTGGGCGGTGAGGTCGACACTTTCCGATGCGAGCTCTATTAGTAGGCACCTGCGGTATTTATACTTCATTACCGTAGTAGTTAGAATACTGTATACTATCAGCGTAGTTTAGTTAATCAGGGTTACTCTATCAAGACATATTCTGAATCTGGATTTGCATTCGGTATGCAATAGTTAATAAAGAAATACAACTTAGTCAATTAGGTGTAACATCTTCATAACTCAGAGAAAATATGTGATAAGTAAATAATTTGCTAAGTTTATTGACATAATAAGTTTTATAGTTTGTCTCTCAGTATAATCGATAATTTTGTTCGTGCACAAGTGAGACGCGTTACCGAAACTAGTCAAGTAGTTAGTGGTTCGTAGCGTGCTTCTAGCGTATTATTTAGTGTTTGCCGAAACTGTTCAACAGAACGCAAGCTTAAGTTTAATTGAAACTATAGTTTAGACAGCAGCACAAACAACGATTATAATTACCACTTAAAGCTTAGCTAAGCTAAGCACACAGCTGAGGGCGAAACCGGTAAAAGTAGTGAGAGTCCAGCAGGGTAAAACTAGAAAGCGCTTTCAACATGAATTAAATAAATATAAAATTTTCCTTATCATAGCTGGCTTTGGTATAATCTCCCTACTCTTTACAGTAAAAGTGTGATGCTTTGTTATGTTATTATAAGTCTATCACATTTTCAAAAGTACTGGTGATTGAGCCGGTTAGAATAGAGATATTTATAGAAAGGAGTTAAGTAAACTTACAGTAACGAGCTTAAATAAACTGTTTACAAAACGAACGGTAGAGTAAGCAGATGATACAATCAATGAACTTTCATTCTCAGATTAGAATGAAAAGGGTTAATCCAAAATGGCCCAGTACGATATCTGTGTGTACATTTTTTATCCGTTCTCATATAAAGCTGTCCTATAACTCGTGCCCGATACATGGGGCGAGCCTTGCTTCTATTGTTTTACCAAAGTTAGTTCACTACGTATATTTTTTTGTTTTATGCATACTAGTGAATGTGAAACAGAAGGTTTATTTTGCCTTTAGGTATATATAAGTACATACTCTGTAAATATACATGAAGTTAGATACTACCTGTCGAATTATGTCTTGTTTAACGGGAGTTGTAGCGCCAAGATTATAAATAATTAATAGGATTATACCTACAAAGAGAAATTTTTTAACAAAGGTTTTAATAACGAAAGTAATTTTCATCCCATTTCGCGTTAATCATCATTTATGTCTCTAATCGAGTGCCCATTAGGTGCATATTTTGCAATTGTGGTCACCTCTTACTTTGAAAAGATGTTGACGCTCGAAGAGAAATAAACAAAAGTAATTTCCCAACATTACAGTGAGTGAGCGCTTTTAGCGTAAATGGCAATGCGACTGTGCACCCAACGACACATTGTTTCTACGAATGTTTTACTGTTATATTTGATTCGCGTGACGTAGCCGCCCAAGTACGTGCAACCTTACCTGTAATGCCTAAACCCCTCTTTATTTAACTATACAACTAAACTCGATCGATTTCGATAGTCGGTGGTTTGAAATTTGCAACTTAGATAAAAATATTTGATCCAACACTAAAGAAATAAATCGTTATCTTAGGTACTTCACTCGAAAGGAAACCATACCATTTCTGCATGAAATATATAAAGCTTTGAACAAAACACAAACTACCCCAGTCATATTTATATGACATTTCAGCCGCTTCCTTGTTCCCTTTTCTTATTCTGCCAACTCGCCAAGACGATGTAAAAAACATTTTCCATACCCTCTTAGGGTCGAATTTCGGAAATAACTACTTTGTGAGCGCTATCGTCCAAAGAATAAGAGCTTCTTACGAGTATACTTATACAATTTATGATTCAAAACGTAAATGGATAATATAGTCAGACAAAGCTTTCATATTTTATGGGTGTAGCGTTAATGCACTTGAGGGAAGATTATTTCAGTAATAACGAGTTACAAAGAATACGTAGTCATTATCGTTCGAGTTGTTATGGTAATTGCAAGGGCTTGCCGGGGTAAATGTATGTTCGAATGTGGGCCAAAAAGTATTGCGTCGGTAGCGACCCGCGACGACTTTGATGTTATTTTTGTGATGCCTCGTGTGCTTGCGGTTTGAACTTATGGTTGATGATTTGTTTTTAGATACCGTAATCTGCCTGATTATAATTAATTATTTGTTGAAATCGTTTATAAACTATGTACTCGTATAGCGAAGTAGAAGTAATCATGTTTAATTTATAGCAATACTTGGAACATGAACGCTGCTACTAACAGTCGTTTCAGTGTAACCGTGTGCCATGTCCTTTATATTATTCCGTGTCTTCACGTCGTTAGCTTAAAATGCTTTCAGTACATGTTCGTACATTCTGTACAGCAATAAGCATTACATGCAGTTGGGAGAATGTGCCATTCCATTAGATATAAAATGTAATGTATTGTTTTATTATACCGCAAGAAAGGATTAGTTACTCGTCGTTATATCAAACAGGGATTTATTTTTGCGATTTATGAAGCATTACGTATGTATAAATTATGATTGGTCGTTTGGCGGGTACGCGGGTTCGCTCGGGATTGCGAGAGGCTGATGTATTCGTAGTAAAATAACACGGGACGTGAAAGTGTAAGATAATTTATAACAGAGCTAACACGGCCGCGCGGGCCCGAGGCACGCAGCGCGCGTTGCCTTAGGTTAGGCGCATCATTTATATTTTCTGATGTTTGTTTAGTTTTTTTTACGAGCCTCTCTGTCGGTTGCCAGATCTAAACAAAGAAAGATAAAAAACTAATGGCCGACGTCTGTTTTGGTCGAAACAACAATGTTTAATCAATTTATTTGCATGCACCGAGTGAATATATAAATTTATCGCCTTTAGTAATTGAGGTCTGATGCGATGATGGCAATATTTTCTATTAAGATTTGGTCATATAACGATAAATGAATAAAAGTGTTTTTATGGTCATTTTCCGTTAGCATAGGTTTAGACAACACAGATATGAAATAAATAGTGGTTTAAAATTGTTTATAGTGTCTTATGGAAGTTTTATCTCTTTTGATTCGTTTTATATTTGATTTTATGATACGAACATTTAAAATGCTAAAAAACACAACACTTAAAACATCATGCATGTTAATAGCGAATGTATTTCATTTTATTCTATTTATCTAAACTTTTATTTAAACCACAAATAAGTTGCAATTTTGCAGGAGTCAAACTAATTTTTGCTACTGTTTGAGAGGGCTGCGTCCGAGCGACTATATAATATTAGACTATATTCTCATGTGCCTCGGAGGCTATTCTTTTGTCGGTTTCCAATCATACAGTAGGTACAAGAACTAGCCCCTTAATTGGATGGAATCTCGCTTCGGGCACGATTCGGATTTAAGGGGATAAAAGCATACGAGTGCAATTTTACATTACTTTGTAATCCAGTAAAACAATCAGATTGGTAGCTTTCAGATTAAGTTCAATCGTGTAATAAAGCTAATAGGCTTTGTTTGTGTTAAATTCTAACCATAACTTTAGAGCTTGCAATAAGTATTGCCTATTTGGCTCTAATGTTCGGTAGTTATTTGGCAGTTTTATTCTCTCTATTATTCATAACTAACTTCATAACATAAATTAAATTACGCTTGGAACTTGGAGTAACCATTTAAATTGAATGACCCAACGATACCTATAGATTCCACTTTGATTTATTTTATTTTGTAATATAAAGTGTGTTGTTAACCCTGCATGACGTCATTATTACGACAATATACTTTTGTTTGGTACGCCCAAACGAAGGCCATACACTAACGCTAATGGATTGTGAAAGAATAATGTTATGAATATTCTAATCGGCATTCCGAGCGAGTTAATAAAAATACTGTTTTAACGAGTGTTCCGTACGTCCCGCTGGGTTTTAGAAACAAAGATGTATCGTCAGTATATCTTGGATATTTCAATATAAAATAGACAGCAAATTTTGCGTATCTTAAAACTGTCGTTCGAAATTGGTGTCCTTTAATAACTCTGATACTGATCTGACAACGTAAGCGAAGTTGTGGGGTAAAATCCTTGTACAGATCTCATCTGCAGTAAGAAAGCTGAGTAAAATAAGAATTGCCATTATAAACTTTGTAAAATATCTAAATACACGCATATTGCCGAAATCGCATATGTCGTGTTATGCCCCCTTTTCCATTAAAGGTGCACTCGTATATTTATCGTATAAAACTTTAAAACGATCAATTTTCAAGTAACGTGAAATTGATAGTTTGTATTTATGTATCGAGCTCAACTTTTCAATCAAACTTATGTAGTAGGTATAAGTTTTCGAAGTTGAGAATGGGTAAAAGCTTCTTTTGTCGTAAGACATAAATTGTATTAATATGTCGGTACTTACCTACATTGTTTTGTAATACAGGCCTTCGATACGGCGAATGAAGTAAGACTCATTAAAATGTTAACATATAAAATTATTTGTTTAAAATGCTAGTTAAATCTTGAGTGACTTAATTTTTCAAAAATATTGATATTAATTTATAAATAAATGGCTACGTCATCTTAACGTAGCTACGTGACGCCATATTTACATCGCAGATAGAATGAGTGCAAGGCAACGACCGCAGCCTGCATTTTCAATCAGTATTTCAAATATTTACTATGTAGTTATAATAGAGTCATATTGCAATATTTTTAGCAGTGTATTGTCTGCATGTAAAAAGGCTCAGTTTCGTACACATTCGTGATAGTGATCCAATTAGTTTAATTTGTTTTCGAGATTACAAAATGTGCAAGGTAGTGATAACTTTTGCAAAAAGTTATGTATAATAAGTGAAAAACGTCTGAGGAGGTGAGTTTAGGTTATTAGTTTCTTTTTTTGCTAATAACAAACAAATACGACTGAAAACCTCAAATTGATCATGTATATATCTTATGGCCTACTACACTAACATCGCTTCACACGTACCCTTTCGTCACTTGTCGCGTTTCGTCTCAACTGAGGGCCTAAATTGCGGCCTAGCTACCATAATTATTTCTTATCTATTCTATGAATGGAATAGAAATATATGTCATTTGCCTAGGGCCTCTGGTCCTGCGCCGCGCCGATTAAAGCTTGCGTATAAACAAGCGAAGATCTGTCTAGACTACGCCGCAATTGATTACAATTAATCGTTACCGGACTATATTATGTAATGCATCTACAGTAATCTAATATGGATTGTTTAGTTATTGTAGAAGTAAGTGAAAGATTAGATACCAGACGCTTTTAGTCTGCAAAAAGATAATGATATTAAGACCTACCTATAAAGTAGGCGAGCATAGCCGCTAAGATGACACACAGGCATATCATGGCAATAGCGAGGCACTTCCACGTGCATCGGTGTTGACACCGCTTGTCTATGTGGAACCTCGACGGTGAATATACAGGGACGGGACTAGGCTGGCTGGCTCGTGGCGGGAACACTGGCATCACTAACGGTTGGTTCGCCAGTTGGCAGTGCCCGCTGCCCAGCGTGCCGCCACCCATGCTTGACATCGGTGCACCACCCAATCTGTAATACAAAACACAATGATTATGTAATATTTTCTATCATATTCATAATTATCGGGTAAAATTTCAGGCTTGCAAAGAAGCCTCTGTGTAGAAAAGGATTTCAGTCAAAGCTAGTTGAGGTGAGCTTTATGAGACACAAATATGCAATTACTTCTTTTATTTTATATACACAAGAAATAGAAATATGAACTATAAAAAAATTTTAATCATTGAAGAAGCAAGCTCATCTTGAATTTTTATCAAACCTAGTTCCTTAAAATTCGTAAACCTAGAATACAACGTAATTTCCTTTAAAATAAAAAAGCTTATGCTCCATAGGAATTGTTATGTTGATTTCTATTTATTATAACTCACTACAAATCTCACAATCCCTCGCCTAAGTTATTTTCTTTGCAAGTTTTCAAAAGCAATACTTCCTGTTCTAACCCAGTTCGTTACTAGAATGATGATAATAATAATATAATGATCGTACAATGATGTCGTATCCAAGCATTCCTCCGTTGGCATATTTACAGGTAGTCTCAGTAATTTAAGTCTCAAATCCGAGGCATTTTACGTTCCCGTGGCACTAGTTTTAGATAAATTAATAAGTTAGCCTCTTTGTCTTTGTTTTTATTCCATAATTTAGTACTAACACACTCATGCATTAGTTTAAGTTCTATGCTTTATTTATGAAGCTTAAGGCCTCATAAGTGGCAACGTCGCAATCGAGTGTCAGATTTTGTGGTTTTCATTCTTTATCATTTAATTTTAGCTATATTTTAAAAATATGTTCGTTAGCAGAGCATAATTCTAGCATGTTAGCAGATCAAATTTTTAAAATATATCTAAAATTAAATAATAAAATTGAAAACCACGAATTATGACACTAAATTGCGACGTTGCCACTCATGACGCGTAAACGCTCATAATTTATAAAAATAACACAACTAACCCTTACTTTACTTAGAACATTCTGTGCACACCTAGTTAGAGTTACAATCTAGCTTTCATCATATCGGTCCATTATTATCCCACTGCAGCGAAAAGCCTCTTCTCATACTGAGAAGGTATGAGGTAAGGTATACGCCGCGCTTGCTCAAGGCGTATTCGCGATTTCAGACTTCCTCAGAAGTCCAGGTTTCCTCACGATGTTTTCCTTCACTGTCAGTCAGTAACATCCAGATAAACTTAAAAAGTACATATGATTTGAAAAAGACATTGGTACTTGCCCGGATTCGAACCCCTGACCTCGTGTTTACGAAGCGGGTGCCTTCGCCATTAGGCTATTACGACATTTTTTTTCAATGTAGCTTTATATTGTAGCTATTATTTTGCTAATATCTTTACTATGATTGTAATTAACCCAAGTAATTAAAAATTAAAGTTATTAAAAAGGTTTATGTGTTTGTCCATGTTTATAATTTTTGTTTGTTTAATAAAAGAAATGACGACTACAGTTAACAACAATCACGCCATTTATTACTTCATATAATTATTTAGACTTCAGTCGATTGTTGACATTTGATTAACAAACTCGGACTTGTTCCGGGATAAAAAAAAAAGAAAAATAACATGTCAAACTTTGGAAAAGTAGGTCATCCAGTCGACAAGGGAAAATTAAAAATGAGCTTATCTTACTTTCTAGGTACAAAGTTATTTTATATTAGTAGCAAAAAACATTTGAACAATATTGAAGTTTCTTTTGGGGATAGCAGGTAAAGACGTAGACGTGAACCTGTCGTAATAACGTCGTAACAACATGCTAGGGCCAACTGTTGGTGAAGCGAATCTGTGCCCCGCGCCATATGGTGTTTCTTATATTAAATTCCATGGAAGACAATCAAAACGTATCATTACTGGAAATCTGACAAAAAACGATGACCGAACCGTTTAAACACGTCCGCCCTATAGCCATTAATCAATTATCCAAACTTTAGTGTCACGACTAAATTTAAAGGCCGAGACCGAGAACATATGGTGCGCCAGTCTGAGGCGCTCACCAACTGACGCTACTATAATGACCTTTCGCATAAAGGAATAAGCAAAAAGAGAATAGAAATAATTGGACCAAGTTTAGCGAGAACGAAGCGTGACTCTTAAAGGGTTTTGTTTCGAAGAGGCTCTTGACTGTAATTTTCTTTTGAATAACGAGAGAGCGAGGAGGAACGATCGAAGAAAAGACGAATTCATTAAAACGTGTACAGAAATCACAAAGCCTCGGCACGCAGATTTTGTCCTTAAATGGGGTTTGTAATTTCTGGTCTTTGCAGATTGTATGAAATTTATATGTCAATAATTTTTAACATGTGTTAGTGTGCCAACTAATAGTTTTTAGTTTTCCAGTAAAAAATGGTTTCATTGTGTGTAATTAAGTAGTAAATTTAATAATAAATTTTGAACGATGAATAACTTAATACTACTATACTATACCTATCATAGGTAAATTATTTTTATCCACCCATATTTTTGGTCCATGCAGCGAAAAAAATTTTGACAACATCGACTACATCGACAAAGCTGATTAAAAACAGGTTAGGTATAATATAGAGAAGTCTATATTTTAAAACTGATTGAAATCGTGATCGGGACTGGTCACTATCGACATTTTAGAGATAACGGTAGATAAAATTGATTTCTTAAATCTATCATCATTAACAGTAATAGTTTTATTGTTTATAATGTAACATGAAGGCTATTATCAGCCCGCATAGTAGGTGCGGCATCGTATCCGTACGTTACCGAAATTAGTCGAGTGCTCTCATTTTGTTTTTGTAACCAAGAGATGTTGTGGCTTAGTAATAAAATGTTGCGCAATACCGCAATGCGTTTGTTTTGAAACGGAAGCGACCATTCTATTTTATGAGTACAAAAGTTGCGCTTTTAACTAGAGACTAAGACAATTAACGAGGTCGACGACAGCTTTATTGTAGGACAGTGCTGCGATATTTCAAGAATCATGGAGGACGGACGGTCTTTCGGTAAGATTTTGACAGACACTCGTCGCGAGTGAGCTTTTAATGAAGCGGTAAATAATGAGCGGAGGTGTTGCGCCGTGCGAGCGGCGTGTCTAATTAGCGCGAGACAATCACGACCAGTTTACGCGTACGACAGCGTACCTACATGTTTATGATAATACTAGCCGAACGTAACTATCATTGGAAATAACGGAATTCCTAATGTAAAATAAGAATGGTGCATTACAAAAACACGGTCAAGTAAGTGAAGGCTCGTTAGTCGTCCGGGGCTTGCCGCTGTCGCACAGTTTTTATCACTGCAATCGCGCGCGCAGCGGTCACTTCTAGTCTCGAGCGGGCTGCGCCGACCTCTAACTCGGAAACCAGATGATACAAAAAGAAAGAAACGCAGGCACGGGCCGTGAGAACGCGTCTCCTTCGGCGCGGTCGCCCCGTACCTTCCATTTATCTTGCACAGTCGTGCGGGAATGGGTCGAACGGCGATGTGCTTTTATTGCATTGCGCCCCTAAATATAGGTCCGCGGAGGCTAACCACAACGCTTTTAGCCCTAAAATGATTGACCCGTTCGACTGGTTGAGACTTCAGTGGTAGGAGATTATAATAAGCGTTGCTCTGGGCGTTCTATAATGAGTAAATATGGCATAAATAGACATATTTATTACATATTCACGTACAATCACTAGTACTTATGGTGTATAAATTATATTTATTATCTATAGTTAAAACCTACAATTACTTTTTAAAATCTTTCTTAGATAGACAAAATGGATTAAAAAAAAATATATATGTATACGGTAGAATTAAGAAATCTTCCTACTTTTTGAAGTCGGTTAAAAAATAAATAAAATTGCAATTAGTTACCTGCAGCGCAGAATGACAGACTACTACTGTCAGTTACCAAAAAAGCTTCACAGTTTACTCGACCTGGTGTACACTACCAATCATTACCTATCTATATATTAATATAACTATTAAATAATAATTGATCAAAGTTTTTGAATAAATTAATATTAATATTTTCTAATACATTTTTGCTATATAAAACAGTAAAAAGGAAATTAAAAAGATTTAGAATAATGACTTCACCTACTTCACGCTGTAGACGTAGTAACTTAATTTTTTTCTTTCTGACTATGACGTTCCACATGGTACTTAGTGGTAGTGGTTTTTTTAATACAGAAAATATTTTATTAACTGAAACTTATTTATTCATTTGACAAGTGACTCATGAAAGTCAACATAGCAAAAACAAAACTTTTGTTAATCCTATAACCAGGTAAAGTCACGAGAACAATAAGCAAATATTATGCTACAAATATAAACAAATCCATAAATTTATTATCAATTAATTTTTTTATAAATAAAGAGTTAAAAAGAGATTTTTTTGGGCCAAAATGTAATGTTATGAAATGTGGCTTAAAAAATGGCTATATTTTTCTTATTAACATATTTAAAAACCAGCTCCATTGGCAATCTGGTAATTGAAATAATCTCAAATCAACTTAATTCCGATTTATCGATTACCAAGTGATTTTAAAATCAATATTATTTTTAAAAAACCCTCTATATATTATATAGGACATGCGACATTGGATGGGACTACACACTAGGATAAATAAATAATGTATTACTAACACTATCACCTAAGACAATTGTTACTAACACCATATAGGCTTATTGTATTATTATTATTACGGCTTACACATAAGTCTATTTCAAATAAAATGATTTTCAATTGCACAGTTATGCAAATCAAAATATCCTTAGAATACAATCAAACTGAAAGTCGATTTGCCCATACGATCGAGTAATTTAATTATTTCTGAATTTTTATTTGTGCTGACAGATCACAGTAAGCATTGAAACAAACAAATTTCAAAAATACACTTATTCGGTGGTTCCTTTGGTATCGTTCCGTGCGTTTGCGTTCTGAGTGTTTTAGTATGTTTTGATTTCTTATTTTAATTTCTTCATAGTTTTCTACTTTTAAAATACTAGTTATTACAGATGTCGCTTAGGCCCTATTTGACAGTATTAGGCAGCAACATCGTTTAGGAGTTGTACTTAGGTATCTAGGTACTTTCTTACAGTAGGTAACATCTAATACCTAACAGTTTCATTGTTGGAACATAAAACTACAGAATAAAAATTAAACTAGGTAGAGTAGGTAAAGGTTTTTTAACAGAGGTTAATATTTTATAACCTTACTTTCACCAAATCGTTTGACCTAGGTAAGTTTTAACTCAGATTGTCAAAATATCCAGAATTTTATTGAGAACTTTATTTCACATAAGTTTATCTTATTACATTTGGGCCCAAAAATGTATGGAAGGGTATCAGTCTCCTTCAACGTTATCCAAATTGCATTTGCATATACGGAAATGAAACTATCATTTATAAATTAATTGGAATGACACAAATTATATTTAGTTAATTTGTTGGAACAGGTGGAATGTGACCGGTTGTCGACATTAGTCCGAAAGCTATTTGCGTAAATGTTTTGCAGATGACTCTAGTAGTTTAATCTAAAAACTAGAATGCGGCACTCGGCATAGGCAACACATATTGTATTGCTAAATGTTATCATAGGACAACGACTTGAAAGATAAAGATGTGAGATACCTTTGTAGGCTTAAGTAGAACACATTTAACTCACAGAAATGTTATATGTGGATGACTGAAGAAAAGTAAACGATTTGTTTTGTATATTCGTGTATAATGTCCTTCATTGCATCTAAAACTACTATCTCCACACCAAAAGTGTTACTTAGCCACCTATTTGCCAGCATGTGACTTGAAAACAACTCTCGATCACGTGGTAATATATCGTTCCTACTAAAAAGAGTTTTAAAACTAAAGATTTATTTTATTGATGTTGTAGGTGTGGCCACGTTACTCAATAAGTGTTTTCTTTTCTTTTTGTGGTATATTTCAAAACGCCCTCTACATTCATTGTGAGGGGTCGTAAAGCGATCGAAAGATTTTATCAACTTTATTTTAATAAGAATAACAATTTATAATAACCCTACAGAGTAGGTTACTTTAAGATATCTTGGAACTAATTGCCTCGTCGGTTGAATGAAGAACAATGAGATAAACGTGAAATAAGCGCTACGACCCCGCGCGAGCCTTTCATTGATGATTGTTTCTCATAATTCATATTGAATGCAAATTAAAAACGTAAAAGGTATTCTCAAAGAATTTACAATGAAGGGCCCTCTAAACGACTTATTCAAGTGTCAGACAAAAAGGAAAAAGATTAAAACGTATACGTATACAACACTAGGCCTATCAATCGATATAAACACGTTGCCTTAGTTGTAAAGACGGCCGGCCCCCGCACCTTCCTATTGCAAGTCACGGGTGTAAATTCAAGAAAGCTCCCCAATTTAAAACGAAATGTATAACAATAGCATGGCCCCGCTATGCCAATTTTCTCCCTCGAGGAACGTTTTCACTACAAAGAAACTGAATAAAATTATCATCCATACATACTGCTTACTATTATTTAAGAACGAAAGTTAGATTTAAGCGTTCCTAAAAGAGGAATTTACACAGACGTGAATTAAAAAAAGAGAAAAAAAAACTTTAAAATAAACAGCTGAGAAGTGGCGCTCGTACATCTCGACGAGTCGCAGTCAGCCACGCCTGGAATCTGTCCACTTAAATAGCTGCCTGATTCCACACCGATCACACCCAATGGATTAATTAAAAACATTTGTCAAAATGGCCTCTTCAATGAAAATTTTCTACGAGATACTATAATTTATGACCGCATTAATTTTACGTTGAAGTAATAAACTAGGCCAAATATAGTCAATTAATTTTACACAATCGTTTAGATAGATGTATGAGGTCATAAATATAAATTGATATTGTAATTGATTTAAGCAAGTATCGGGCTATTTATTAGAAGTAGTCTTGTAATATAGCGCTGAGCACTGAATGCGGTGCATATTGAAATAATACAGCGATTTAAATATGGTACATACGGCGAGATTCATTGAACTCGCAACTCTTATTAATAACTCTCATAGCCTGATGTTTGTTTTAGTCGTCTCGTGTGGTGGTTAGGTAATGTTGAAGTTGATTCATGAATGGGAGAGTGCAGCTCGCGGCTAGCGCAAGTACACGTTTGCGCCCAGCGTCCACTCGTGTATATTTAGAGCAAATAATTTTGCTACAAATACGTATATCAGACGCCGGCAGTGCCACTATTTACATATAACTCACGTTGCATTTACTTGTAAATCTAATGATGTTATAAATTCATTCATACAGTCGTTTCTAAAAGAATTACCTACTTATCATTATATTTTTCTAATAGAACATTTCGAAATTATCACTATTTAAAACACTTAGTAAAGCACCTTTATATCTAATATTATATGGCATATCATATATTTAAAACACCTACTATATCTTACAAGTTGATCAGTAATCAAAAGTGCAGATACTATTATCTAAAGAGCTCCCTGTGCTCTGTGAGCGCCCTAGGCAGAGCTAGTCTGGTTTATCGCTAGAAATGAATGGAAGCGATATCGAGTAAGCGACCAATTACTGGTCGGCGGGTAGACAACGAGGGCCCCGCACATAAATAATCGTGCTCACGCGCAGAAACCCGATAGTGATAAACAATTTTCCATTAGCTAAGATATGCAGCGAGGAGCCAACGTGTACCTGCAATTTCTATAGCTAACAAAAAACCGTACATTTTTATTAGAAAGTTTTTCGTTGGAAGATATTTTTACAGTAATACCCAATAAATGCAAATGAAGTACTGCAATAAATACCAAAAGAAATAGCCCTGCTAAGGCTAAAATGCTAAGGCTGTGCATAACGACCGTGATTCGACATGGACGCGATGTGTTTAAAATAGGAAGATAATTGTGGTTCGGTCGTGAGCAATAAGCCCAAACGAGTACAATGATTGCTAATTGTAAATGTTAATAAAATCATTTTAATCATAACCTCATGTGGTCTATTTCTTGAGGCATGAATGTCCAAACCTAAACCTTGCTACTGTTCAGCGAAACGGAAAACGGTTTTGCAGGAGACGTCCCTCCGCGGCGCTCGTATTTCATCCGGAGTTTAATATTATTTCGACAGTCGCCGGCACAAAGAGTCGGAAGGCCCGCGCCGGCATCGCCTCAGCGTCGCCGCAGGCACCTCTCGCCTATCGCTCCACAATATTGTCCTCCCGCCTGCTGCCTCGGGTTACACAGTAAATATTTTTCGGCGGCTGCCTGATTGAAAATTTTTATCGCATTCCAACTCCCTCCCTGGCTGATAATAGATTGTGTTCGCTGTTTGTCATACAATGATATGGGTACAGCCGATGGCAAACCACGACTGGGATGTGCACACAAAGTCATAATATAATAGCCCTATAAGTCTTTAAGCTAAAATGTATGTGAATATGCCATTTAATCCGGATTGCTTGCGTTCAACCTGTTTTGGCTGATATTGTTCAACACGTTCCAGTTAAATAATCTCTTTATAACAAAACAGTTATAGTGAGATAGTACCAGAAGTTACTTGTGTACCTTTTCGTAACAACTTGGAAATATGACTGTCGAGCGTACGCTTCCTCCTGTGTAGAGTTGAAAACTTTTGATGGTATTAGTTCCTACATATGGTTTCATTTTAAGTTTGTCGGACAGTATGAATTCAGAATTATACTGAAAGGAAAATACATAGCTATATATTCGTATTATGTTAAATAAGGAACAATTTTAATAATATAAAGAATCACGGTCTGAAAGTGAATATCGAAACGCAAGGGGACAATACCTCTGTAATTATATTTGTTTTGGACGGCTGCGAGTCCAATCGACGCTCGGTGCCATTATTTATATAGAGTAAGATACAAATGTAGATCCATTACTGGATTTCCTCGATCTGAGCCTAATGAAAGATAAATAACTTCGAGTTCAAAGCGATCGATAAGGGCTTTTGCTTTAATTAGATTTACGCGATTACTGAGAGTTATTCGCACTAATACCATAAGATATAACTTTTTGAGTCCAGTTTAAAAAATTATAGCTATGTAAAAGATGAAATTCTTTTTAAGACTCGATAACACAAGAATACAAGTAGAACAAAAATATAAAATGGAAAATTATGTCACGGTAGTAAAGACAAAACTATTGACAAAGTAACAGTAGCTAGCGGAACAAGGGAGGATAAGATTTCGCAACTACAAATGTCGCTAGAGAAGCAGAGAGCATTTGAATTCAATTTTTGTCTCAAAAGCGTAGTGTAGAAGCACAAGTAAGTTGTTATTTGCGAAGTGTACTTAGATACGAAAACCAGTGAGATACGTTAGGGGCGCGATTAATTTGTTGCACTACATTACCCACGTCCCAGCAAGCCAGTCAGACCCTAGTTTTGAATTAAAATCGATTGACATTTTGTCTACTCTACATTTTTTGCCCATAACCAACCCTATGGCCCGTGAAATGTATTAAAGGACAATTCCATGTGTAATATTTTATCAATTAAGCACGGTCGGTTTCAATTTCATAATTATAGCGTGCCATTTGGTACAACCCGCAATGTATTATTACTTGCTATAATTTTGTGCATCAAAATGTCACAATTATATTTAAAAGCGTGCAATTTGCTGAGTTGCCTATTTACATTTTTCACAAGTAATTTTAAATGCCTAGTGTAATTTTCTTGCAACAACAACGTCCTAGTGACATCGTATTGAAAATCAGCTTTATTCAGTGGCATAGTTGCGTTGCACTCTCAGGTTGAAACTGATATAATGTTTGCAAGCCATGATGACGCAAAATAAATGAATCAGAAACGGATAGCGTTGTGTAATAATATTAAATAATCTTGTGGTTAAATTGAACCAATCCACTAGATCCTCGTAAATATATAAATACTAAAAATACTTTTTACTTTCTGTTCAGTTTTCGACCACGGCTTTGTTCAAGTATGTACGCATAGACCTTTGTCTTTACACAAGGGAACCAATAAAAAATAGTGGATATACTTATTTACATCTTGTGGTTTTGCAGTAAAAATGTAACAGATGGGTAAACTTCATTTACTTCATCTTTTCCATTTCGTTTTAATTTTAGTTGTAATATTAGAGAAAGATATTTAAAATACAGGTTATTTGTGTCTTCCTTATTTACCTCCGCGATTTAACTGTGCATATTTCAAGCAAGATGACAGTAGCTTATAAATTATTACGTTTAAAAGTGGTTGCTACGACCGCGCGTCGTCGCTCGACTGACCAGGCCACGCCAAATGATAAGGGTCATTCGTTTGCTTGCAACAGCCCATTGAATTGCAAAACAGTTTACTAGAGCGGTGAATATTTACACGTTTAATGGCTGTGACGTCCGTTAATGATCGATATGTAAGACACTAAGAAAATGAACAGGTTAGTAGAAGACTTAAAAAGTAATTTGCGCGATACATGCCTTGGGCAGTCTCAAGTTCTCTCCTTCTGGTTTGCAATGACATCAATGTAAATAATGTGCATGATATGTCTCTAGTTATAATATTTAACTTATTTTACTTAAAATCTATGCAATATGAATTAATTAGCTAAGCTATGGAATGTGTCGTTGACATTATACAATAAATTAAGAAAGTGTCACCGAAAATAAGCAGTAGTTGACAGTCTTGAAATTGAGGCACGTAATGGAATTTTGTAGTAAGTTAATCAAAAGTAGTTGGCTAATAAAAATACTAGCTATTAAATAACTTTGGATTATAGCTTTTAGAAAAAAAAAACGATTCACCGATGTAATAACTTAAAATAATAATTTATACAGGTTTATAGCGTTCTATGTCGTGGTCGAGTCTCAAGCTATAAACCTAATAGAAGTGGCAAAAAGTATAAAGTTAAAGCTATTTCAATTCCTTAATGGTTTTTGTAGTCTCGTTTCAATGCGATTAAAACATAAATGTTGAAGGGGAGAATTTAACTTATTAACCTTAAAGTTCGTTATATATCGTTTTTTATGATAAGTCTGAGAATAGAAAATGAATAATTATTTTATCGCTAAGTGCTTCTTGCACAATATATATCCATAATATTTTACTTTTTAAAATAGGTAAGTCTTCAAGCAGCAACAGACAGTTAAAAATTCTTTGAGATGCGTTAAATACGTCTTTAGAATAATTTTTAAATACATACCAAGTGTCATTTCAAACGTTCATTAATTATAACACTTTGAATATCAATTGCGATATTATTCAAACCGAACTCATCGAATTTTATTATGATTGGGTAATTACGTTTATTAAAATATTTATAAAAGCATATCTTCGTTAGTTATAGTTTATTAAACAAGATTTGCATCGTAAGCTTTAGAATTTGCATAGCTACTTAAATTACTAATATTATAATATAGTAGATATGTTGTATACATTTCTTTCTATAAACTGTTTTATCTTTCTTTAAATTATTGTTATTAATACGAAGTATTCACATTTGATATAAATCGCTGATGTTATGTTAACGTTTCTAAATATCTCTAAACGGAGCGTCAGTCATATCTAATAGATTGATCAATCGCTATCAACGTTTAAATGGCTTTGTATGGATTATTAATGGCAGTAAGGTTTGAATTAAATATTTACCGTTTTTACATAGTCCATAATTACGAGTTTTATGTCAGATGGCAGCGGTCGTCGATCTAAGTTAAGCAACGTTGTTTTATCGATATATTATTACTTATTTTAACATTTCATTATCTCTCTTTATCTTTATCTTAATGCGGCTGCAATTATTTGACATTGCAGAGTGTAATTTTTTGTGTAAGTACGTCACATACGAACTATGTCAGGAGTGTTAGGTCATAATAATGTTTGATATAGTGCCAAGAGCGTTGACCCCCCAATCAAAGGGATTAATGTGCTTCAAGTGTTCGGTATGTTTTTGGTGTCTCTAATTACGTTTATGGGACGGTGAGAGTTATTATAATGTGCGGTGGCTTCGCCCGTAGCTGTGCGCGGCCGAGACCGGCGCAGGCGCTCTGTCGTGTCACTGATACTTACGACTCAGAATTTAGGGTCTGTAGGGCGAGCCATTCGTTAGTCACGCCCGATGACGTGTACCTTGGACAAGATCAAAACTATTATTAGAATGATTTCTTCGTCAACCCTTTCAGGTGCTTGTCTTAACAGGTTTTTTATACTTCGAAGTTGGACGGAGATAATGTTTTGTAAGTAACGCTTTAACAAAAATATGTCGAGGTTGAGTTAATAATAAATTTAATGTCATGTCGGGGTAGTAACTCGTTTTAAATTGGACGTAAACGTTATTTTTTTAGTGTAGTATCTTCCTTTAACTGCACATTGCGGCGAAATGCATGAATTTCCGGACACAAACAAAAGCACTCGGCACGCAAAGCATGCAATGCCGCGAAGCCCTAAAGGGTAAAAAAAGACATTTCGTGGTAAAAAGGGAGTTAGGGTGCAGCTTTGTTTGTGTATGGCTCGAGTTAAGTGTTTAGATAAATGCAGCTGAGAGCGAACACGTTTGTTATCTCTCGAAGAGTAGAGCTCAGACAAATGGAGCCACCCTGTGTGGTCTGTTATTTGGTCGCTCTCACCAAATATGTGCACATGAATCAAAAACTCACATTGGACATCTCCAAATGTGGACTAAACGCTACACTGCTACAAGTTCGACCAACTGGAAAAACTACATATTTGGAGATCTTGATTTAATTTACCTTCGATAGTGTTTACATATTTATGTAACAAAATATATAAAAACAAAGTTTCATAGGAATTAAATTTCGTTGCTTGAATAAAATATTATAGGGAATCGCAATTTTTTTATTTTCATAGAAGATCGAAGTAAGAATATTAGTTTTCATACTAATGTGTTTCGCTCGGTGAGTGAGAGCACCGGCAGCCCAAATACATGGTCCTCTTCCGTTTCCCTTATACTTCCTCAACCCCTTCTCCGTGGTCGGCAACGGCTTGGTTGTATTTTATAAGCATTATTATGCAATGAAAAACAAAGCCATCTCTATAGGTGACGGTTACCACTTAACATCAGGTGTGCCGTATGCTTGATTGCGACCAAAGTTGTATAAAAAAAATTGGATTGGCGGTGGTTGGATTGAAAAGCGTCAATATTGCTGTCATGTGAAACTTAGGAAAATGCTCGAGCTAGTTTAAGATCCAATTGTTTTCATTGTATTTATGGTTGAACAAAACATTTAACCGCCGCTTACAATTATTAAAACGCAAGCTTTACTGCTTGATATGGTTATCTAATTACGTTTTGTTATCTATCTCCCTAACGGTTTATATTACTATTAATTAAGTTATAAATGAACATTTACTGTAATTGATTAGACATGGCAGTGTAAGGGTTTTTTTGTATGCTTACAACTATAATGCTACATACAGTTAGGTATGTGGCGCACCTTTTTCACTGTTATAACTTTGTTGAGCTCAGTATGACCCGTCACCTTTCTACAATATTTTATTTATTTAAGTATTATCTACTTGTCCCATAAACTATCATTTTATTTAATCCAATATGTCCTGCCCAATTATAATTATAAGATATTAAAAAAGGGAATACTAATAAATCGATGCGAGGACTATATTAAACTTCCACATTACTGCGGCAACGACATGCCAGGTGCCTATTCATTACAGTTATTTATAGGTAGTGTCAAAGCGAGGTTTGTGTTTATTCGGACGGTACGGTGGTTTATTTATTTTTAAAACTGGTTAAGCTAAAATATCCTATTCCGATAAGCGTCCGGTGTCTGTCGGTGAAACCGAAATATCTGCGTCGGCGCTGATTCTACCGATACCGTCGATGTCACTGTCACGATATGCGCTGATGCGCTGTCTCCAGAGATGACGAAATATACCAACGCTATTATTAGAACTTCATTATTCGACGCGTTCAATGAACCTCTCCAAGGAAGAAGTTCTAAGAATTTCTTATTTTACAGAAATATTATAATTTATTAAGATTCATAATATTAACACGTATGACCCCTAATATAAACACATGGATCGACATAAAATTTTACTCTGTCGATACCGGAAAACAATTTCCGAAGCTGGTGTTTGTAGTAATATATGAGATGAACTCAATCAATACAGAAAGGAGACAATAGGCATCTCTTATTCAAAACGGAAACTATTACAGTCTCTCCATTGTGTTCGGTGCCTCACCTCGACGAGTGTATTATTCAAACGAAAAGTGGTTTGTTTACAAACGTTAGAAGTAATAAGTATTAGGGACAGTCGGCGACAGCAGGAGATTATGGCGTGCTTGCGTTGGTAACACAAAATCTCGTGGCTGTCGGTCGATGTCAACATGTAAGATTTACGTCCAACTTGTGACAGTAGTATCGCGGCGACAATCCTGGATTATCCTTCATTGGCGATGCATCGTCATGCATTCAAGATAAGCTTTGTTGTGCTTTACTAACCAGTCCTCAACACGAAACTGTTGTATTAAAAGACAATATTATGATTCCATTATTCCATCACTTTGTTTACATTGTGCAAGTGTTGCACGTCCATTCGTATTTTCATCGCTTTATATTGATACAAAACAATTCGATTTAATAAAGAATTAAAAATAAAGCACTGTAATGTTGTAAACTTGGAGGAGTATTGTTGGCGGGATTAATTTACATTATGATGTTGAAATGCACTTGATTTATGTAATTAGAGACGTTACACACGCTAGTCTAGAGCTTCACGGTAATTGTTACGTTTGATCATGCCAATTATGAGCGATTGAATCACAAAGATTTAGTTTAATGAAATGATTGTGTGGACATAATGTATTAATGTTAAAGGAAGATAATTGAACTTCCTGCGACGACTGATTGGTTTGAAACGAATGCCGCGCGGTGTTCAGTGTGTAGTCAGTGCCCCTTTCATAGCCGCACAAGAGGACATGCGGTGCGAGCTTGATGGGGCGTTTCCTCTAATTATATGAGCTATTAATAAGACGCCGCATCAGTTATAATAAATAATCTATCACGAACATGCCTAATGGCTTTTAAGGATCGTCAGAGAAATGTTCTGGAATGAAGTTCAAGGGTTACATCTGAAAACACAGACGTAATTAACTCCCAAGAAGCTTCCATAATAAAAATAATAAAGTTATTAATTAACTAGCTGCGCCCCACGGCTTCGCCCGCGCGTAAAATATGTTTTGTTGTACCACTCGGAAAACCAGACTGATTTTCGGAATAAAAAGTAGCCTATGTCCGTTTCCGGAACCGAATCTATCGAGACGCTAAATGGTAATAAACACACAAACACACACACAAACTTTCGCATTAATAATATTAATAGGATGTGGGAAGATAAATACCTGTTGTAGTATAACTAGTATATAGAACAGATGACAGTAAAGCATATGTATGTATAGAGATAGTTTACATTTCAGAGAACAATGCACTTTGAAAAGCAATTTCAAAGTCTCTAATAAATAGCGGTCGGCGGTGGACGAACTTCGACCGTAATTCATTTAATTTTTAAGTCTGGACATTATTAAAGATCTTTTATACAAAGTAGGTACCTATACCTATCTAATTAATTGTTTTTAAATTCTCGTATTATACTTTTTATTTTTCTATCTTTCTGCACTCCACCATGCGCATAATGTGCTTAAAAAGGGTTATAAAGTTTAACGTAATATTAGGTAGTTATTGAGTATATTAAAACTTTGTTAGTTACGTAAGTAGCTATTGCTCCTGTGTCAGTTGACACAGTCGTATTGTATACGTGTATACGGTAACAAGGCTGTTATTTGATTCTCTGCGTCTTGTGGTTCTGGAAAGTTAATTTATTGTGAAGGCTGATCAATGACAACGTCTCTTCTATGAACGCGTGTGCAGCACGTGTGGTGACATTCATTTGATTCAATTTCATGTAAAAGCTGATTTTTTGTTGGTCATGCATTCTTTGTATTACGTTTGTAGAAACTTAACGAAATGTGTTTACTTTTATTTAAGCCAATTTCACACTACGGAATTAATTCTGTATTGTAAAAGAATTTTATGAACTTACTTTTAAAGGCCAGAAAGTATAGTCAGACCCGAGAAACAAACATTAGTGCAGATGTGGATATTTATCTCGAGTGTGAAATGAGCTCAGAAATGTGCAGTCAACAAAATTTATTTAGGTAGTAGTATATTCGACCACATATTTGGTTTACCACTTTTAGGAAAAATCCATCAAAATTAAAATTCAATAAGACTCATTATGACAGTGACAACTGACACTGTAAAGTACTGAGAGCACTTGCAAGCAAAAATACACATTATTGTTTTGTGATATGCAAACGATATTTACTCTAAGGGTGGTACAGCAATTATATGGTCGACTATACTTTAATTTACTAAATATTAAATTTGTTCCAAATATAATTATTTTTGTTATTTTATTTAGTCTACGAGTATATCTATATACGAGTATATATATACGAGTATATATATAGTAAATAAAAGTTCGGAACTTGCTTCTGAGCAACTAAAATGACAGTTTCGTCACAGCTCTGGTATTGTCACATCTCCTCTATATATTTGTATGTTAATTTTATTAATATGTATATAAATTGTGTGTATTATTATATATTTAATGTATATATTTATATATGTAGGTATATATATTATTATGTAGTTATGTGTAGTATATATTTATATAATATGCAAATAATGTACTTTTTACTCAACTCAAAATTTATTTATTTGTGCACCTGCTTCGAAATATCTCTGCATCACCCTATGGTAGACTGGTAGAGAATGCCTCAGGCATTAAGTCCGCCATTACATATTGTATGTATAAAGTTGATAAATAAATAAATATATCATTATAACGTATTGACGTAGCAAGATGATAAAAATATAGGATATAAATTTAAGATTGTCAAATTAATCAGTTCCACTTGTATGGTTTACACTTGGTGACTTCAATTAGATGTAATGGTTTTTAGTAATGAAAAATTAATTTATATTGTTTTTTCATTCGACTGAGTAGATAAAGATGCATTAATGCCGTTCAAAACACTGTTAAAATCATATTCCTAATACAAAGAAATCTGTGTAAACAAGAACTAACCTGGATTATTTCAATGCACAAAGCAATGAATTCGGTAGGTCATCAGAAACGTTTACTATCGTCTGAACGCTATTAACTAAGTTGCAAGTTTTGTTGGAGTTTGATGGGTGAACTGTGTTTGCCTGGTCCGGGCCGTATGGAAATCATTTCTTGCTCGGCCGAACTTTCCGGCTCCATATATGCCCAAATATTTGCAGCCAGTTCCTAACTGCTCACAGTTTGGCGATCGTGTCTTTGCAGACATATGACGCATTTGCTCATGTTTACCCAGCGACGCTAATTACGAAACTTTGATGCTTTTAAGTAATATTGAGAAGGATTTACAAAATAAATTTACTTTCAAAATTAAGCAATTTAAGGACTAAATTCGAGTTTCTAAACGTGTGTTACATCAATGATAGAGTAAATATATTTGTATAGGAATTTGTTATTAGAGGCGCTTTTCATTTCAAATATTTTATGCTATCATTGTTAAACAAACACATTTAATTTTGATTAGGTCTAATGGTTCAAGATATCTGGGTATAAATAAAAACCTAATGGTCTTAAAAAACTTAAATATAAAAATTGTGATTGTGCCTGTATGAGAATATTGCCTGCCTTATCTTACGGCAATTGTACATTTTATCAGTAATAGTCAGTATAATCTGTCTCTATGGCGAATCCCATTTAAATGTATTCACTCTCTACAACTAAAACTGACGAAATTTCACACGAACTTGCAACTACTATCCCATTTATTAAGAGTAAGGGTAGTTTATAAATATAAAAAATGGTGTCTAATAAATTTTAGTAAAAAGTATAAGTTTGAGTTTTATACTTTTCACAAGTATAAAACTCACATAGAGTTTGTCGATAGCTTCAAATAAAATAAATCACACAAACTTACACCCCCATTTCACCTCTTTGTAAGTGTTTAAAAAATGATTAACTAAATTTTAATTTCTTAAAAAAATAAGTATTTTTTAGTAATTTGAAAATCCTTCTATCAATACTATAGAAGTTTCATAAGAACTTTGCAACTCCTTTTTACTTCCTTAGGGGATGAATTTCGCAAATTCCCGTCTCAGTGCGCCTCTATGTCCTAAAAGAAACCATTATGCAAAATTTAAGACTTCACTAGACTAGCACTTGTAGTTTCTGAGATTTCATGATGAGCGAGTCAGTGAGTGAGTGACCTTTCGCTTTTATATATATAGATATTATCCTTAAAAACCGATTTCGATCGTTCATCTAATATTTTTAAGAGGTTTTCAAACAGAATTTTCATAAATAAAAAATATAGATGGCAGTAGATACCAGATGTTTTGTAACAAATAATTGTGTATTATATTGGGTGTACCTTAAAATTTGCTCCTTCTGCCTTGTACCTGCCAGTATAGCTGAAGCTGATGTGTAGGAAATTAGGTGACAGGTACCTAATATATAAGCAAAATCTGTAAACTACAGACTGTATTTATTAATTGAATTATTTTGTTTTTTTTTGATTTTGATTTAGTGTTTCGTTTGCTGTGTTTTCATAGAATCAATTTGCCTGTTTGAGAATTTATTCTAAAAATAGGATTATTCACGGGTATATAGAATATAGAACAAAAGCACTCAATATTGCATGATGAATGTGAAAAATTATAATTTTTGCATAATATAGAAAGCATAAGTTAGTTACCCATGCGTGGTAATGCACACACCGTCACACTAGGATGACGTTACAAGTGAGTCTCCTTCTGGGAGCGTGGCCTGCGCGCCTGAGCACGAAGGGCGCCCCACGATGCTATCTATCCACCATTGTTGCGTGCACTTAACCGTCATATAGCTTGCCTCGTTGTTCGGTCCTTGTTAACACATTGTAAAGGAAATTACATTCTTTACTCACCGTTAGTACGACGTCAAATAATGTTTCCGTTATCTATCATCGCTCTAGCGTGTCAAATTGTTATCATTATACTAGTCAATAATAAATTTCATTTTTGACCTGGTTGATTTAATGGTTTAGAAGGTGAGATTACTTATGAGTTATAGTGCACTATACAGGTGGAAACTGTTTTTATGATATTAAATTACATCAGAAATTATAGACCTCCATTTAATATCAGTTAGATCGGTAACGAGAAAGACAGCGTGTTCATTTTCATTAGTGTTGGAACATTATGTATCGATACTATGATATTAATTGTTGTCCCCCCTCGAATCTGTTGAAATTAAGCTGCGGTGATTGGGGAGTCGCAGATGGTAGTAACTGCGCTATCTACGCTTCCCGCAACACCCCGGTCGCGACGTCAGAACGTGCGCCAAGTGTAAAAATATGATTTATGCCCATCACGGCGCATATTCGAACAGATTTGACCGATCCACCGCGATTAGTTCACATACCAAATGTATATTGTTACGTATCCCTTACTCGCGCAAAAGTCCTATACTACATTTTGAAATAAATATTTCTCATTGTTAAAACTCTGATCAGAAATCCCAGAGGACATCCCGAATAAGAGCCGCAGAATTATTTTTGTGTAGTGCCTTCCTTTAATAATGTTCTGTGGTCTTCGGAGGTTTGTGAGGTTCAGGGCGGCCCGTGTTTATGTAGCTGTGTGGTATATGAAATATATGTTTTTTTGCTTCAGGCTTTTTATTATTACTTTGAACTGCGCCTATGAATACGGGGGCTCGCCCTTCTAAGAGGGGTTTGGGAAGGTAAACAAGTGTCGTCAACTGATTTAATTGAATCGAACATTTTCCTTATTTCTTTGAGATTACTTTTAATATTTCCTTTCGGATAAAGCTTATCGTCCAATATTAAGTTGTCATCTCACAGTCTGTTTAATTCTTGTAAGATTGCGTTGTCTTTAAAGGGTCTTGAAATAATTTGTAATTTATCACAATGGTCATGTTTTAGAAATGATTATGAATCGCTTGTAGCATGTCGGCTTTATCAAAAGCTCGAGTAATTTATGTGCGTTGTCATCGGCTCCACTAATGTGCTTTATCTTATTGTTGTTGAATATTTTATATTTTTGTTCAGAAATGCTGTACTTGTATTTATACTTATCTTGAAAGCTTGAAATATTTTATCCGAGGCTTAATGTATTAAGCTGATTAGAAAACAAGAGTTAATCGTAAACGAAATAGATTAAGCAACACCTCGATCATGTTTTATCGCACTTGTTGAGACAACTGTAATAAGTATTTCGTTTCACAATCAAATGTACTTAATTAATTGAAAGGTAGTTTTGTAACGCAATAGTATCATATCATCAGCCTGAAGACGTCCACTGCAAGAAATAGTATAATAGAATAGGTCACGGTCATAACGTTAATCAATAAAAGATATGTGTTTTAGTTTAATACGTACCTAAATAGATGCTAAAAAAGATGTCAAGATGGCAAACGTAACTTACCTAGGATCTACAAAGGGTTCGGCATAGATGTTCCTTACTGGTTGCCTGCGGGGCAGCGGCGGAGGCACAGGGCTGAATCCCTCCATCATCTCCTCCCGCTCGCTGTATTTTAATGATTTCATCGTCATCCTGCTCCCTTGTACCAAGTCCACTACACTACTGACTGATCTCCATACTCAACTTTTCACTGTAGTCTTATCACTTACATTGTTACACTGATAAATACGTTCATTAAAACTGAACTACAAAAATCCATTGTTTAGGTTCAAATATTTTTCGTAAACATTTTTCAATCACACTTGTATAATATGTTATCTTCAATTGAAAACTACTATAATATATATATATATATATATATATATATTTAAATAACACATATAAGTTATCACGTTGCGTGTACAGTCCCGTGACTCGAGTATACGTAGCCCTACGGGTGTGAGCGTCCGACTGACGGCGGTTGCATTTACCGTGTGCGAGCCCGTCCCGACCCTCGTCGAGTCAAGCTCACGAGAGCTTTTGTCATTTTTTGCGCCCGCGCCAAGGTGCCGTCAAGCTCGTCGAGTTATTAGACTTGTATACAAAAAATCCGAAGCATACGCAAGACGAGGGACTGTAATAGACCTGACGCAACAGGACGATAGCACACCCATGTTCACATACACATCGGCGTGCGGTTGAACTTCTTATTGTGTCTCAACAATATCGTTTATCCATAGTATGAATCTTGTGTGCTTTGTTAAACCAAGGGTACCTTTGAAAGAATCCGCATCACATTTTATAGTTTCGTAAACTTCATATTTAAAAGATTTATGATCTTTTTTCAATCCAAATTAGTCTCACATGGTTTGCTTTTTTTGTATAGTCAACACGTGAGATAACCTCTCATATAACGTTTCACGGGAAGTATATTTAAGTCCTACCTAGGGCAAATTTGGTTTCATGGCGAAGTTAAGTAGGAAATGCTAATGATGGCATTAGGTCAAGTAAAAAGAATGCAAGGTAATCGACATAGGGATAAGAAAGGAGAAAGTAGGTATCTATTTAATCGATACAATTATCGTGTGGATGAGGGTCGGACCGGCCACGGGAATCATTCAACTAAATTACTGTGAATGATAAGATAAGTGTCCGTTTATACCGATTGATCTTTTGTTTATCTGTATTTACCTTAAACATATTAATTATCATTTCAATTAACTAGATTACGTTCAGAAATTGCTGCTTTTCAATTTCATCACTATCTATAGCTAAGTTATGCAATATTAATACTATTTTGCACTAATACCACAAATCTTTAACCACATTCCCCGTGTAAACATGAATCACGCGGACTGACATTAATGTTACAGATGCCTAATAATAAACTACTGCGTACTAACGAGCAGCAAATAAAAGCTCGATAGGACAGTGCTTACATGCTGCATTATATTACTGTGGTACGGTGACCAACAATATGTTAATTCAAAGACCTATTCCCCTGCCGACTGCGGCTGCCGAGAGTCGCTTGCTCTTAAGACTATGCATCTCTAACAATTACCCTCACAAATATTGTTCGCGAGAAATACGTCGGGTGTACACAGTACACCCGTTCACTCGTTTTGTTCTCTAAAATGTTTGTTTTTAAAACTCGTTACATACCCTTCGTACGAATTTTATTTACGATCGGCGAAATTGAATTACGCTTCTATGATTTATTGAATATTTTCTAATTTACCGGCGTGTTACCGTGTGACTAATAAAAAATGCCCAAAAAATGTGATTCTGCAAAAAACGTTCTGCCAATAGAAAGGGATGCGGTAAAATTATGTAAAACCTGTCCTATGGGCTCGAATTATCCCGCAAGGATAAAGAATAAGAATATAAAAGAGGCTTAGAGTTTTCCATACGGTTTTTTGAAGTAGCAACGAATGCAAGATTTACATACACACATGCGGGTAAACATGCTCGTTGCCAAAGTGTCTTCGAGTACCTGTATAATAAATTGATTTAAGCTACTCCTGACAGATTTAAGTATGTTTTGACAAACATTAGGGAATTTAAGCCTCAGTGACTAAACTTTGTTTTGTATTACGACAAGGTCTATCGACAAGCCACGAAGTGGATGTGCCACGAGTTTTCAAATTGTTCTTGTTTCCTAGAATCATCTTTAGCAGTGTTGTTATAATTTACACGGACTTATCAAATTATAGTGAAACTTCTTAATGAAAGTCAAGTTTCACGGCTTTACTAATCATATCGTAAGTTATTCTTATTAATATATTACGTGGTTTTTGCTAATTTGTTTTTTGTACGCCAATGTTGCTGGATATAACTTCTATAAAATAACTATTTTTGCGACCGGTCGTTGCAAGTAGGCAATTTCAAATTGAAATAATATTAGCAGAGAATTGTTTGGCAGACGATTAGTTTAATTTGCCAGGTACTTAATAAAAGAAGGTTTTAATTACCAGTAAATGTATGGAATCTCCTCTTTATAAAAGAAAATTTTTTTTTGGTATGTTACTACAGTTTCTACGTAAAGGAAAAACATGGGATAATAGACATTGTTTAGTTAATATCTCAAGGCCTATAAATTGACGATTTAGTGTACGAGCGTGCTTGTGAAATAGCGGTTGTTGCATATATGGCAAGTAGGAAGCGGGTCGCATCTCGATCGAACGTTTTCCCATGCCTTAGACGCTGACTGATGTATTTCTGACCGGAGTGATGTATACCGAAGCCTGTTATTGCACTTGGACTTGCACGAAACACAGCGCTTGGTGCATTACTCCCTAAAGATAAGTACTACGAGATACTTCAATTGGAGCAAGAATAAACCTCACAATGGACTCGTTATTGGTCTCGACCGACTCCGCGCTAGTAGTAGCATAAAAACATTGTTGCATAACAACTGCACCAATTACACAGCATTGTTTGTATTCGGAGTGTTCCAGCCTCTCTTATACTTACATTTGAACAGAGCAGTTGTAGACTAATAAACATGTTTTAGTTAGTGTATTTACACTAACATTAACAAGGCGCCTCGTTCGTTTGAACCGTATTAATCTTCACTGGCTGCCCCAAATAAATTTTGTTATCCGTCTGCCGTTGCGCTACAAAAAGTTTCTCAGATATTTTAATTGGCGTAAAAGCTTGGCGTTTCTACGTCGCCGTCGCAGGAACAAATTTCAGTGATAGGACTGCCTACGAGTTCACAAGTTTTTATTTAGAGATTTATTATAATTATTGAAATCTTAATCAAGTGAGTGAGTGGCAAATATTCTTTTATTATTTTATTACCTTGAAACGGTTGAAGTTTGAAATTGGCATTAATTAATTATTTTTTATAACATCCGCTTTCGTCTGCCATGTTAACTATTTCGGACAACTGAGCGTTATTCACGAGCTTAATAATTAGGTATAAGGAAATCTAATATCAGAAATTTGAGAGGGAGATTTAATTAAATCTAGGTATCAAATTTTAGAGAGAGTGCCAACAAACACGAGTGAGAACGAAGAAATTTGGATTAATTATGACGAGCCTTGTATTTATTCATTTTATTCCGGTACGTTAGCAATCCTGGAGACACCCCTGTGTGCGTGAGCGAGGTATTGTGGTATGTATATATAGATCACGTTTCATAAGATAAAAGACGATATTGATTCCGTGACGAGCTGAGTGCGGGCTGTGGGAAACGATTCCTGTCTGTTTAATAGATGCCCCGAGGAAACAAGTAGGTTACTCGACATACATCGCTCTTACTGAGGATCACTCATTAAAAATATTGTTTTAAGTTTACTCGATGTCATGAACATTCGGCGTTATTCAAAGTTGTAAAATTTGAAACGGGTAAGTATATTAAGTGCCTGAGCGTAATTAACGAGTTAAGGATACCGCACTGAGCACTTTATTCCTAGTTTAGCGACGCGGTCGGAGGCTGTCCCGGCCGCAGGACTCGGCCACATTCTCGTCGGGTAATTACGCACGCCCGTCTCGTTCCCAAGCCTCAGCTCTAACCTTTAATGCCTCATTTCGTAGTGTATGATTTGTTGCACATATACATATACTTGATGTAATTATCGTGGGAGCACTTCATGCTCTCGTGCGAAGCGAATTATTCATTCGATATCGATGATAGCTGTTGTTTATGCATATCTAAACTAATATTATAAAGAGAAAAGATTTAATTTTTTGTATGTTTGTTAATTGGTTTGTGAGTTTGCAACGATTTAACTAAAAATAAATCAATAAATTTAGCGGGTAACATAGGCTATGTTTTATTATGTTTAACATAAATTATTATTTTCAGTCAATTTCAGAATTTCAATATTTTAAGCGCCATCGTAAGTCTAAAAGATGCAATACGCCACTATTGCTATAATATTTTCTGTAGGAATTTGTTGTGAGATTGAATGAAACTTTTGATACTGAGCAAAGCGAGGGCGGACTTCTAATTTCATATAAAATACGTATTATCTTCTTATATTATCTAGAAATTAATAAATGTTCAATCATATAAACAATTTAATGTGATATCATAATAAAGTCTTGTTATTTGCTTAACACGTTTGTTTATGTGTCTGAATTTTAACAAAATAACGAGTGGTCCAACTAGATTTGAAATAAAGATCAAACGTCTTTTGATTGGATAAAAAATGATGATTACATCGGACGTCGTTTGATTTAAGTTGGTCGTAGTAGTATGGCCACGTGCGTCACATTTGTCGCTCTACAGTGCCAGAGTGGACTCCATCATTCAAAATAAACGCGGTCTTTGCGAAACCTGCCTGGAGATAAAAGCTGTGCTTCGTTACTTTTTACTCTGTAATTTTTTTACTCTTTAACACGCTTTTCCGCGAGTTTTTAACGGTTAATTTGTCATTAGCCCTGAATCTGTCAGCAAGCACAGTTTTGTCGGCTGGAAACATCTGGACAAAAACAAACGGTTTAAACCCAAAACTTTTTTAGCATACATTCCGCAACTTGAATAATAATACCTAGAGTGCACTATGAAGTAGAATGAAACCTAATTTAAAATAATATTTTTTTTCATGGACTATTTTGAGAACTTTTTAAGAGTATTTTGGGAATAAGTCCACCATATTTTATTTTCTTAAATTATTAAAACAAAGAGCAAATTAGAATACTGCGATAAATCAAAAAAGACATTGCCGCAGCTTTTAAATTTTTGCTTTTCAGTTGGTAAAAAAATAGTGAAATAAGTATCTGACCGGAATAACTCAAAAAATCTATCTAAGAAGAATTAATGGTTGCGCGGTATCATTAATGATTATAATGGCATTAATGGTTATGGAATTGTTTCTAATACGTAATGGCGGGAAGGTAGGGGCAGGCCCGGAAATTGTCCTCTTGTCGGGCCAGCGTCGCATTAGCCGAGGACATTAGGCCACCACACCGCACAGTGCGTGTTGTATCAGTCTTGACACGTGACACAAGACGATATGTGTGAAATGAACAATGATTTGATAAAATTGTTATAGGTTCCATATAGATGTGGGACATACATAGGTTAGCGTGTGACTGCAAGCGCAGCGTGCCATCTCAAGCATGTGCCGTGGCGACTTAGTAGACCCATTAACGTCCAACGAATCTTCCAGCAATTTAGTTTGAGCACATAATTGCGAGAACAAGTCGAACCTAATTGATGTCCGGACTCGAGTTCAAGTTGCCGTTAATACCTACACCGCCAGCCGGCCGGCGCGGCGGTTCTTGCATATACTTTGTTAATAGGCACCGTGAGACTTCTATGTCGTATGAACGTACGCACTCCTTTATTAGTGTCATGCTATAATACTATTATGTAAACCTTTAATTAATATGTAGTTACGGTGATTTATAATGTTTCATCTTAAAATAGTCGTGACTGTTAAACTTAAACTTTTATATTGTTTTATAGAGAAAAGTGTTAAAAGTAGAAGGTATTACAGTTTATTGAAAAGATTATTAGTTTTTTTTGTTAATCCTTTTATTCATTTATTTGAAATGATAAATAAATCAACTAAATAATGAGTTTCTTGACTAAAGTGGAGCTTTCAGTCAGATTTACGAGTCTTTGTTTCAAAATGTGCTTTTATGCGGTGGTGTAAATACCTATCTAAATGTTTACTATGATGCATTAATTCAGACAGAGGTTGTAAATGTTTATTCAAAATATTCTGTCGAACAATAGGTTCACACTTTATGAGGGATTTTCGTAGCTAAGTCTTAATTAATTGTATTTATTTATAATAATTAAAAAAAAAAAGTAATTTTATTTGTTTGTTGATGTTTACATGATAAACAGAGTAGGTACTCTTTTATACTTTTTGTAGGTACCGACAGAGGCGGCCTAAACATAATGTAAAACCAGGCTGTAATCAAACACTGTCGAAAATTTTATTTTAAGCCTTACATGGCCAACAATTTCTCTGGCTCTAGCACCCTATAAACAGAAACATTATAGTCGCGATAATGTATCCAGTGCAGCGGCTAACAATCAATAGTGATTGGTAGTGTTACCAAGCTAGCTACTCTTTAAAAAAATGCCAGTTAAGTACAGCCAAAGGTATCACGTATCATACTACTGCATCGTCGTCGTCTCTACTTTGGCGATCCTGGAGACGGATTTACTAAATTATATTTTTTTAAGTGCCTGCGAAAGTAAGTTATACAAATATGTTAAAGTGGCTTTATTTGTATATAATATGAAGGTATGACAGGATCTAATTTATTCTGCTCTGACTTTAGTTGAAAATTATTCACTCGTAAGTACATATTTTAATAATAGTGACCCTATAAATGATAAGGTCACAACAGTACTCAGGTAATACAGGTTTATCCTAGTACAGGCAAGTATTATGTTATTATAGTAGCCCATTATAAGATTATTTTTTATTATTTATAAGACTTTTGTCAATATTTTATGCACTTTATGAATTAAATAAAATGATAAGATTAAATAAAAATTAAATAAATAGATAAAATTTTCTGTAAGGTCTTAATTCAGTAGGAAAGTGTCTAGAGAATTCTCGATGTACTTTACCTTAGTATTATTTTGTTATTTTTTTCAGTCTAGATGCCGGCAAAACCCTGTACGAATATTTGGGTTACCTTAAATTACTTACACTTATATATTTTTTTAGCCTTGGCCTGTTTTTTATGAAGTTATTATGTTTGCTGTGCCGTTAATTACAAAGTTATGTTACCCAGTTAAAAACACACTCGTGGATTATACCAACTAAAAAGATATTTTTGTTAAAAAAAGCTACTCTCACTCAAGAGATCTATCTATCCATATTACAAATTACCGTGGCATGGACGTAAGGTGAAAAATATTTTGTTACTAAGACTGGGCGTAAGGTGGAAATCGTATTCACTGTTAATTACCTACTTTTCTGTACATCTAGTTCTTGTAGTATCCAAACACCCAAGTCACTTATTTTGACTAAGGTGTAGAGCTTGTGAAGTTGGGCTTGTAGAGTTAGATGCTTGGATCTGAACGCTTTGAAGAGCAGAAGCACTAACTCTGCCTATCTCCATCCGGCTAGTGTGACGCCGTATAAACTAAGAGACAAGCTTAAAAACTTGACTGACTTGTTTGATTATAATGTAAATCCGATGACATTCAACAATATTACGTTTATGAGCTGGTGGATCCTTAACAAACTCTTAAACATAATATATTTGGTAAAAATGTCATGTTGCGTTTTATCACCGAGTTATAAAATACATAAAAACTGTTCTTAATCTGAATCTGAATTACAATGTATTCGATGGATAACAGTAATGACATTGTAAGCATAAAAAATTGCATTATTTTAATACAGAGCTTCTGTATTGAACAGCGTTTCAAGTTCAGGTCTAAATGATAAAATAATACTGTTGGATTATTATCTTGCAAGAATATATGACCGGGATAAAAAAAGGTTGTTTCTGTAACACATTTTATTTATTAAGCAAAAATTTGCCTTTAGCAGACCATACCCATCTAGATTCCAAGTTTTGTCAACGCGTAATGGAATAACAAACATTCTAATATATACATACTTTCACATTTAAATTGATAATAATAAGCAAAATATATTATTAAAAAATAAAAAGCCCGTCTGCCTAAAAAAAAACTGAATATAAAAATAAAACCTTTTTTTCTCGTGCTGACGCTACATTACAATATTAGCTATGCATATCTAGATTGTTTCCCTTCAGACGGCGAGCTTTCGCCAGACCGAATTAGGAGCCGTGCTTAGATCATGACAACTAAATGATAGGACTTTTAAAGTATAGTTCTAACATTTTTTTTTGCAAGTATTTTTATATAAGTCCATACCTATTTTTAGATTAGACTAAAATATATTTCAACGTAGGTACTGAAATAAAACTGATCATTCCATAATAATCGATCTTTGGAGCATTTTATATTAAAAATAAACTTTAGTATACATACCTATTTGTAATTTTACTATTTGTGATAATCTATTTTAACATTGTTGAGAAAAGGTACATAAGGTATAATGAATCTAGTTTTCTGAAAGCTTCAAGTAATGGTATCGAGTGACAAACCCACCCACATACGTTTCACTGAAAATCCTATTTACTTTTTCATTTGATTTCATAACTGTTATTCCTTGTTAGGAATAACAGTTATGAAATGAAATCCTTGCAAAATGGCGAGCTACAGTAGGTACTCACAGAAGTATAACTATAGGACTGCTAAACCAATATTTTAAATGCCGCAATTAATTTAATCAAGAGTAAGATAGAGGAATTAGATTTAGGACATACTCTTCAATTAGTTAGTGCTGTTGTGTAAATACAAAGAAAATTTGTGTGGGATTCAGGTACCTTTTGTAAAGATTGACACAAATTATATCATATTAAAAAAGTAAGCACCCTAAACACTCAAAGATTTTTTGGTATTTAATATACATATGGGTATTTAATATAGTTAAGTCTACTTAAACAAACTATCGAAAATATCAAACACGTTAAAGAACGAAACATTGTTTCTTCTATGTCTCAATCCAATCTGTAAGTCTACACTGCGTTCAATAACATTATTCTTCGTTCAATTGGTCATTAAACGCGTTTATTATCTAGCAATAAACAATTAAGTTAAATAATAAACTCCGTAAGCCAAAGTCCGTACATTATAGTAAGTCTGTACAAAACAGTTTTACCACTATAATTTGTAAGTATAGATAGAGTTTTATGTTTACGTGATTGTAAGTCGTAAAAATACTACCAAATGAATGTATGCAATATTGAATATTTTCTTAGCAGTCGAGTCCTGTAGATTTATCAGTTGGCAAGAGTACTGTCTGCTATTCCACTAATAAACCGACATGTTACTATATCTTGAGGGTGAATTATCTCAGCGATATACCTAACATTTTATTGTAAAACATAAATCTTAAAACAAGTTGTATTCTCAAAATATATTATGCAGATTCTATTCCATACATTTCTTGGTCAGCTTTTACTAATTTCTGCAAAGTTATTAATACAAATAGTATTTTTAAAAGCTATATCAGAAGTATCAAACGATTAATGACTAAGTTTAAATTCATAAAAGTGACTACAACATTATATGAATGATGTGTTAAAAAGAACATAATGTAGAACGTATAAAGACAGTTCATCAATAACTCACGCCCTGACGACGAAATGCACCCTTACGAATTCACTGACACGACCGACTCAGTCCATCGGAATTCCAAGAATTTCAACGATGAAAACACATTTAGTAAAACGCAAACACCAAAAAACAATAAAGAACAAATTAAAGTCGGACACAGAGTGAGCGGTCTGAGTACTGCGCCGCTTACGGAAATATTGTAAGCTATCACGCTACCGAGGGTCGGCTCGGGCTACCTGCTGGTGCATGTGGTGCACCAGGCTGCCACGGGAGAAACTAGGCTCTTTAGTCGGATCGCGGGACGCACACGGCTAGAGGTCAAACATGCGATGTAGTGTTCTACGACGGTATCGGTCAGTGACCGCGCATGTAACACTGAGCGCACCTCTTGCTGACGTCGGAGGTGTTGTGCCGAGTGATCGCGCGGTAGAGACAACGAAAACGCGCGCGGCACGGCCGCCCTCCGCAGGCGATTTGATGCCCTCCGCGCGACGCCGCTGCGCGCGCATCATACCCGATGGATAATGCCGCCCTATCCGATGTCGAGCTATCGAGTTATCCACTTCGACTGGTTATCGTGCTTAGCCGTTTCTTTTTTAACAATAAAGACATGAAAGCTCTAACTTTAACTACAAAGTTTTTAATTGTAACTTATCGTTTCCAATTTACAATATTTTTTTTGGTTTATCTGAACTCAGTAAAGGTCAATGTATCTGTAGATTATTATCCTCTGTAATAATTTTTAAGTCCATTAGGATCTATCAATGATTTTCTAATAAAAATCTTAATCGATAATAGACATCCCTAAACAGATTATAATTGGAGCATGCGTGGTGCGAGGGTTGAGGGTAACAAGAGGACGAGTGCGGGTGTGAGGTGGTGTGTGCGGGGAGGCGCAGGGTGCAGGGTGCGCGTGTCACCCGCGGCGGCGCGACGCTACGCCGACGTGATCTTGACACCGCATATGCACAGCTTGTGACGTCCACGTTGTGTCAATTGTACTTGTACATTTACTCCGTCTACGAATCATACATACATACATACATAACTTCACGCCTGTTTCCCATTAATGGGGTAAGCAGAGACTATAGAACGCTGTTTGCTGCGAGCCAAACATATCTCCTTTGCCTCTTCAACATTCATAATTTTTTTATACACATACATCGGTTACGGGTGCTTGTAATTGTGCCCTTTGTCAACACATCACCTATTTGGTCAATGTCGTCCGCTTAAGATCGTCTAGGGCGACCCCTACTAACTTTCTCAGTCATTTCCGCTCCATAAATCTCTTTCATTATCCTACTTCCATCCATCCTTTCCACATGGTCATACCACCTTAACATACTCCTTTTAATTTTAGTCACTATATCATCAATCAATTCTCTTATCACGCTATTCCTTACTCTATCTGACAGATTAATTACACATATGCTTCTCAGTGCTCTCATCTCTACTGCATTTATTCTGCTTTCATGCTCACGCAAGATACTTGATCTTTGGCATATTTTAAACAACTACTCATTTAAACTCTTTTAAATCACTCGGACGACTATCTATGTGTAAGTTGAAAACAAACGAAGACGGAATGGAGACGCGACACAGCCCTGCCTTAAGCCTAGATTAATGGCAAACCAGTCCATGTAGTGCCCGTTTTACCTGACACAGGCACTCGAATCTCTATATAATGATTTGAGTGCCCGTATCAAATTGCCGTTCACCCCATACATAGATAAAGTTGACCATAGCTCTTCCCTCACCACTCTGTCATAAGCCTTTTCTAGGTCTATAAATGCGAAGTAGCCTGTTTGGTGTTTTACTAAGGTGTTATCTGCGATACACCTCAGAGAAAAGGCTTGATCCTTACACCGCATCCTTTTTCTAACTCCCGCTTGCACATAAATGCACTGCAATCAAAATCTTTGCTTACAGTTTACCTACTACACTCAGAAGGCTAATGCCGCGGTAGTTTTTGCATTCTTGCTGTGACCCTTTGCCTTTATATAGTGGCACGATAACACAGCCCTACACCAATCATCGGGTACAATACCGGACCGCGAACATTTGTTATATAGAAGACTGTACAACAGGCTCGCGATATTTTCTCCACCTTCCTTGAGCATTTCGGCCGATATTCTATAATAATCTGCTAATTTACCACCTTTCAAAGTTTTCATTTCAATAATTATTTCAACCATACTTCGTTCAAACACATCTCATTCCTTATGTCAATTTAATTTTCAACTTTATTACTACAGTCCTCTATTAATGTCACGTCACGTTATAACAGGCTTTCGAAACTTCATTCAAAACTATATACTGCTCTTTAATTATACATCCGTTCTTATCTCTTATTATGCCTACCTTTTGAATCTCGAGTTTTACCCCCGGCTTTTCTGACCATATGCCAAAATAGCTTTTGGTTTGACCGAAAGTTTTTTGCGAATATCCTTTCATATTTATCTTTACAATATTCTTTTTTCCTATTAGTACTTCATTTACTTTCTTTTTCAAAGCATCGTATTATCTTTCTTTCACATCGCTTCTTTTATCATTCTTATCTTCTTGTATTTTTATATTGCTCGTCCCGCTAGTTCATCCATCCACGCTTTTTTCGTTCGCTCTACTACATTTTGCGCCTCATCATCCCACCATTATTTAGTTTACCTACTACCATTTTTTCTTTTACTTACACCACATACTTAAAAAGCTGTTTCAATAACGCTATTCTTAAATTCTTGCCATAACTCTTCTATTCCGAGCTCAATTCTTATCATTCCAAACAACGCAATGTCCTCTAACAACAACATTTGTCTATTTAAAAAAAAGTTGATAGATTGTTGTGGCATGCGTTTAAATACAGAGCGTTAATTCTGTTTTAGTTAACAGACAGCAGTTGAAAAATAACATAACTGACTTACTCAAACTTGATTTACAAATCCCTAAATCCAGTAAAAGGTATCTACGATACAAAGTCTCCCTTCATTTCCGTAACGTTGTTTTGAATGGTCGAGCTTACGAGTAGGTATGCTAATTACAGACATAAACTATTACTACTATTAGGTAGTAATTGTTTATGTCTGTATGTACAGAAGGAAAGCAAATCGGACTGAGTCCCTTAGAGGCTTTCAGCTCTCTTTTTTACAGAGAACCAAGATGACGCGAGCTAAGACGTGTGGATGTTGAAATCCTTGGCGCGTGACTTTTGTTCACGCTCCATCGGCTTTAAGATATGCCGTATCTATCCGACGATCTAAGAACGATGTAAAAACTCACAAACATAGGTACACCTTGTACTTAGTGGGCGACTGGAATCTATTTAGCTGTACATTTACATATGTCACAGACATTTAAATAGTCTGACTTCATATAAAATTTTAGTTTTTAGAGAACATAATTATATGCAAGAGCTGTGTTTATGATTTATATGCAATAATTTATTAACCATAAGTAAATTAAGAAGTTTACATGGGAGTAATAAATTCACGTACATTTTATTAAACATGAGATTATTATTCGTATGATATCTTGGTATTTAGGTTTCAGCGTTCGATGGCACCGCGCGCTTTTGCCCTCGCGACTTGCGTCTGTTAAAGGGTTTTGTTTTCTTTAAAAACAAGAGTGAAGGTTCTGTTAACGATCCCATAAACAAATACGAAATTCGATCTACCATTACGAATACAAATGGCTCCCCTACAAGCCACCTTCACTACCGTGAAGGCATTGTCTTTGCTGCGATCACATTCGACGCGCACTCGTTACGCTTTACGGTCTCAACTATTGTTTATGTTTATTAATAGGTACGAATTTACCCTGGCCACAACACCTGCTACTGGCATCTCGCGACACAAAGTAAATAAGTGCAATAATACCAAGATTGATTTCTGTAATTTTTTTTCCGATGTCCTTATCGGTATATTGAATCCGTATTAAAAAGGAAATGAAGAGTAGGTATCGGTTCCACAAAAAAGTTGAAGTGGCGCTATCGCTTTGATCTTGGGTTGGTATTGCCTTCAATTTTTGCCGAAGACATTTAAATTCGACGTTCTAGCTAATACTGAAGTATTCCAGTTTTGTCAATTGGATTGTCTTAATCATAGAATTTCAAAAAACGTTTCTTTGATATTACCTCGACTTATCAGTTATCCAAGTTAAAGATAGCGTGTAATTATTTTCTGATAACGACTGGTGATAATTTGGTTTTATTTAGCAAATTTAAAACGTTTAAGAACCCTATCTAAATATGCTCTTGGCTAATACTTTGATGTTTGTCTCCAGTGAAGCCAGTTAATCTTCAAGATACAAACATTCTCCTCATAAGATTTATAAAATATTTAATAATTTTGTGTAGGTATATATGTAACGCTAAAAATGCAACTTTATTTTAGTACAAGCAGTTCATGTGCATAACACAAGTTTATCGTGACAATAGTGCCACGTTTGTTGTGCAAATCTAAGTCTGCGTTGAGATGCAAGTTGAACCAGCAATGCTTCAGATATAACAGTTTTATGTAATGGCTTGTGCTACGAAATGAATAAAAAAGACGTCTGATAAAAAGTATAAGAGGAACGTAAATCGAAGCATTTCTATTGAGGGCCATGACGTCGCATAAATGTCGTCCCCGAATGTTGTTTGTCACCGCGCGGTCCCGCCTGCCGCCCGGCCGTGTACCTCAGATCGCGCGATAATGCCACGCAACGAATAGACAGATAGCGCAGCCTGCATAAATTGAAATAATATTGAAAAATAGCTTATTCACAACTTTGTTTTACCATTAGTCTGATTGGAGATTGAAATAATCCGCTTACGTAATAGTAATATATGACTCTGTAGATTGCTTTTCGTGTGTGAGACGCAATTATCTCATTGATAGAAACAAGACTGGTCAGAATTGTACGAGATCATTTAGTAATTTAGTAGGTAACGTATTTTCCACTTAGTAAAGCAATTCTAATATAAAAAGTAAAAAAGTAAAGGCATGATTGTTCTGATGGATGAGGGCGGCGAACGACAATTGGGAGAGGCCTATGTCCAGCAGTGGACGTCTTTTGGCTGATATTATGGTGATGACGGTGATTGATTCTGATTGTGTTCGATTTGGTATATTTGATTACCCAACAGTTGAACTTTTGAATCCTGTTTAAGGAATGGTTCTACAATTATATTTTTTGTAGATGTTTTTGTTAATAATTTATTTGATGTTTTTTAGTTTTTTTAGAACAGAAACAAAAAACTTCACATGAGAAATAAAGTGCATGACACTTGAATGAGGTGGTAATAACTAGAATACATAGCTCCAAGTTGATAAAAAATATAATCATTGAAAAATAAAAAGTTCAGGAGCGACTACAAACCGGAGAAAGCAACGAGGCTCATCTAAAGGAGCTTCGACGTGGTAAAAGATGTAACAATCAAGAACTTAATGCGACAACTTAATTAAGGGCGTTCCGTCACATATGACCTTGAGCGTTTCGCTTCCTCACCACCCCGCGCCTCACCCGAAAAAAACATTGCGTGCGAGTTCGCCCTCTAGCGGCAAGTAGCAGTAGCACAACTATAAGACAATGACCTTACTTGTCCGAAACCGCAGAACTAAAATCTGATAGACGCGCCAATAATGAATTATTTTTTTAGTATCTTTTATTATTTCGTTTAGTAAGTATGTATATTTTTTAGTATATATTATTTATATATTTATTATTTATATAGTAGCGAAAGCAAAGATAAGTGTTTAGAATCATGACGTTTGTTAAATATGTAGTAGAAATAAAAATAACTACTGTGGGTTAAACCAATAAACTCAAAACCCAGCTGCTGTGAAATGTATTGCCTGATCAAAAAAATCGTTTAAAACTATTTTTATGAATTATTGAATTCAAAAAAATATTTAATAATATATATAATATTAATATTTTTTGAAGTCGCTTAAAAATTAAGTCCCAATGACAATACACCATTGTGATAAATTCCTATAATTGACATGATGTGTATTCTTCAACTAATACTAGTACACTTTAGTTTAGTAACCCTGCCGAGTTTATACTTATTTACCTGCCGAGTTTATACTTATTTAGTTAGATATATATATATATATATATATATATATATATGTTTTTTGTACATGAACAAACTAAAACATTTTGACTTAAAAAATGTATTAACATCCTATTAATATTATAAATGCGAAAGTTTGTGTGTGTGCACGTATGAAACGTATGCGTACCTCATCTTCATTTATATTTTTACTATTTGCAATAGTGTCGCTAGTATCATGAAGCCGCTATGCTAGCAGTTTGAAACAATTTCTATTAAAATAGTGTCTTCCACTTCTGGACTTCATTGGCTGCTTACCGTCAGGCAGAGGAGTGCGTTACCCCAGCAAAATGTTGATAAAAATGTGCTTATAAGAGGTGAGAGTATGAGAGTATAACAGATTATTAGTGCGTCGTAAGGAGTAATTTGTTTGCCTATAGCACAATTTGTTTGCATTATAGTTTTAAAGTTATTCGGAAAAAAAACAGATTTTGCTGGGGTAACGTTTGAAACATTACCCCAGCAAAATGTCTTTTCTTTAAATTTGCCCGTCTGATTGTTAAGTGTTCAAAATTAGCTCTTACAAAAGCCAAGAGTTTTCATAACTTTCTAACTCCACTGCGTCTTCATGGACTGATGATATGAGGTCCTGCTTCAATAATAAAAAAGCATCTCATAAAGACCACTAGCCAGCAGTTTGAAACAATGACCTTTGGAATGGCGGCTACCACTTAGTCTTTTGGATCCCACTGACTGTATCATAAGGCAGAGTGAAGTCACTTCGATAGGCAATTGTACGGCACGGTTATATTGATGTATGTAAAGTAAGGTTTTGTGCAAGACAACTTTTTCTTGGTTCTGTAGATACGTACCGCTACCAAACTCGAGTAACAAATCAGACTACACTTGTGCATTGTCCTTTCAATTCGGCCTCTATCATTAAATGGCAAATCTTGCGGAGTGTATAGGCTTGGAGCCTATTAAATGCAAAACAATTTTGAAGTGCTACAGACTGTGGACCTCCTAAACACTATTTAATTTCATCAGCCTTAGTCCACGAGGTAGGAATAACAGGCACAGTCTGCCGAAAATGAACACAAAATAGTAGGACTGTGATAGCCACTCATGAGTTGGTGTTGTCTGATATCTGGTCCACTGCTTTTAGCGATTTACAGTTTGCCATAGTAAATTCATCCTTTATAATAAGGCTTCTATCGCGCAGCCAAATCAGTAGAAGGATTATCTACTCTACGAACACGAATCTAATCGAAACAAAACGCTGTTCTGTCTCGAGCAAAGATGTATACAGAATATTATACTAAATGATTCATAATTTATTTCCATCCTGTAATCTCGCTTATTGATACATTTTGACATAAAATGTTTTTTTTTGTATTAATTATATATGACATAATGCCCGAGCCATAATTGTACAGTTAAGTACACATTTTGTATTGTTTTGTTAAAATTGTATACTTAGTATTATTAAAATTATACATTGTGATTTGTGAAATAGATGTTCACCATGTACATTGTGAACTCCTGTGGTGAATTAAGTTCATCTTACTTTATACTTATATCGAATATTAACAGTTTATATAATACTTACATAGACACATTTATTACAGTTCACATGTTGCCTTTACCTTTTGTAGCAATATGCAAATTGAGGCAGCCTGTAAAGGACACATTTTACTTTTTATTTCTTCTTTGCAACATAGAAAGCTGTAAGTATTTAATTACCTATATAGTTAAGTGTATTGCCTGTGTCACTTTGCATGCTACTTGAAACTGTAACTTACAAAAATTGTAATAACCCTGCGATTAAAAAGAGTGTCCTGAGTTTCTTGCCAGTTCTTCTCATGGCTCTACTTTGTCAGCGAACTGGTTGTAGGTTAATTTGCTGACATTTTGTAAATTTTGACGTTCATAAGTGTTAATTTAATAAACCTATATGAATTAACATATTTTCATTTTCCTTATTTATTTTCGGTTCATCTGGATATCACAAATATAACTTCAGTAAATCGTTCTGTTTATTGTATAGCCAGCAAACATTTTACGGAAGTAGATCTTTTAGAATAAGCGGGACGGTTTGGCTGGAGATGTACATAACGACGTAAAGTGTAAGTTTTGTCTGAAAGTCAGTGGTCCGAAGGCATAGTTACCTCCTCGGTCCTCTTTATTTCCTTTTTCTCCCACAGTATCTTTACTCTGTATGGCCACCACTGCACTGAATTTGAAACAGCACCATTCACCAGCAAAACTAAATTCAAATGACGGAGCTGATAAGGATTTTCAGTTACACATGCTTTAAACAAAGCGTCATCATTCCTATGTGTATATCATTATTTCTATAGAAATTGATATTTTTCAATGTACCCTATCAAAATTCAAGGATGTTGCACAAAAATGTATAGTATTGGATAAGTAGATATATTTATTTAGTAATTAGTGTTTTTAATTTTAGGTTTTTTATGATATCGTATTGGGTTTTTATCTGTAATGATATTGTAAATACTTTTTCAATAAATAAATAAATAAATAAATGTTGATTATCTTCTAGTAAGTGCCCGTACGTAAGGTACACAATATCATGTACCCTTAGCAAAATAAGTAACACGAACAATTGCCAAAGTAGACGCATTGTACCCACTGTTTGAGTGATTTGGATGTACCGTGAAAATTACCTCGCTAGAGATTCATTATAAGTATAGATTACTTCAATATGTACATACAAATATATGTGTACATACATATATTTGTATGTACGTACATATTGTAGTATTGTAAATGTATAATATAATGCAAAATCGGTAAAGTAGAACTAATGTAATATTATCGCTAAGGAACGGATCCATGCGGACGACGTCACGGGGTAGTTTTACAGTACATACACTTATAATATAATATAATAAAGATACATACATACATAGAGTGCTAAAACATAAATCTTTTGCCTTTACCTAGTTAGGTAAAGACTGTACAAAAAAGAGTAGAATTCTTTATACTGTGCCACCGTGCCGGGTCTATTACTTTCGACATACACCTATCACTCGAAAAATACGGTATTAGTTTTGTTATGTCCAGTAGGCACTCAACAATATATTATTTAATTTTAGGATTAAACATTCATATAGTACGATAATAAAGGAACAGAGAGTAGGATTTTTAATTTACCTAATTGTGATAATTTCACAGTCTTCAAATATTTTAGTTTGGTTAGAGACTAAGACGTTTTGTAAAGCCTTTTTTCTTCCTTTCTTGCAATCAAATAAATAAATCAAAATAAGATGCATTGAAAGTAGAAGGGTAGGTATTTACTTTAGCCTAGTATCTTATCACTGATTTTATCAGCTCATGAATAAAAATCTAACGAGGTAAATACTTGAATATTTTATCGGTATCACTTACCGATAGAATATTCAAGTACACACCGTATGTATATATAGAATGTATAGGTATTTATGCTCGTGCAAGATAACGTAGATAGTTAGGTAGCTAACAGCAGCGTGTATGGTTGTTTTGTGTAGGTACCTAACTAGGTCGCAAACCGACGCATGTCACGTATAATCATTGTAATTTGAGTTCTATGCTAGTTGTACGACCGACGCCGACGTTCGTGTTCCGACCGAAGCACCTCGTACCTACGCCGGCGTCGCCGTCGTCGCGTCGCGTCGGTCGGAATCGGAAAGCGCCCTTGCCACATGAGTAAATATCCAAGTTAGATATTTTACTCATGTGCCCACCTACCACACACCTAGTTCGAAATGATAGTAGACATAGACAATATTGTAGCAAGCTCATATTCATACCCCTAGGGTATATATTATAACAGCAGGAATTTACTGATTCTTGAGGCCTGGTGTTGCCTTGATCTTATCACGAGCGACAATAGGCTCACCACCTGTTACCTAGTTTACGTGGAACTAAACGTAATTAAAGGATATCCTAGGTAAGTATCTCAAAGAAGGTATTTTACTAAAAATATGAAGGTAGGTATATACCTACTTACAGGATATTCATGTGTTGAATCTTTTGCATTTGTATTTGTTTCAGTCGTGAAATTTTAGTCATTTTGATGAAAAATAATAATAAATGTAGGTAAATACCTACGTATTTAATACACTAAAAAAATCTAAATAACTAATCTAATTTATTTGCAACACTAAATCTATCCACACAATATTTTTTTTTTGATATTATTTATTTGCGATTATTGAATTACGTAAATAATTTTAAAAAAAACCGCATACGTCCGTCCGTCAGAAGGGCTTGCGCCGCTCTGCCGTTCTGCCTCCCGTCGCCCGCGCAGAGCCCCTGCGACGCTGATTCAGCCAAATTATCAATAACTATTGAAACATTATCCTAATACATGAAATAAACCTACAGAGTTGACATTTGGTTTATTCCGGTTGATTCAATATAACTTTTATATTTATAACTATAGTAATTAGAAAGTAATATTTCGAAATAAGTGAAATCACGTTGTTTTAATATCGTTGGTATAAGTTATATAATCAATTATTGTAAATAATTCTTCTACTATTCTAAAGTTCATGAATCAAAGTATATTGTTGGCAAAAAAAAAAAGAATAAATAGCATTAGAATCTACTCAATTATCGAGATGAAAGTCGCGGATTTCGTCGAAATTTCGTCGGAACCACCTTAATAAAATAATGTACAATTTAAAACTGTTAATGGTAGTTAGGTACATATATTTACGATAATATATTATCTTGAGACAAATTTTGCCAGTCATTTTGTTTTTTATATTATTGACTAGCTTCCCGCGGCGCGGTTTCATCCGCGTCTTTGCTTACTGCTCTGCTCCCGTCGCCAGTAGCGTGATGTTACATAGAAATATAAAAAGTTTTTTTTCTTTTTCAGACAATTTTTTAAATTTTTATCTCCGTGGGAACCACCCTCGTACTTCAAGGAATATTATAAACAAAGAATTAGCGAAATCGGTTCTCTCGGTTATCTGGTCTCGAGATTTGCGCTTAGCAACACATTCAGCGATTCATTTTTATTTTATAGATATATTACCTACATATCTCAGTACTTACATAATATTGTCAGTCGAGCCATTATGACAGCTTGATTGATATTATTATTTGTCGAATCTCTAAAACCAGTTACGAAGTTTCTCATCAGCATACAATGCATATACGTAGAGGCATACAATGCATACATACCAAAACTAAAAATATTAACTGACTTTTGGGCTTCGACTATCACGAATTTTCGTTTTCGGTAATATTTCTCTTTTTCACGATACGAATTCGTAGGGATATAATATTAGACCACTTATATTGAAATAGGATCGGTTCCATTGAGTACTAATAAGATGACTTGTTTTTAAATTTAATGATATAATAGGAACGTACTACGAAGCCCCAATTTAATTAGTCTCTACAATTACTGTTTTAAGATCAACATGTCTGTTTAGCAGATTAAGCATATAGCTAATGAGAACAAAGTAACATTTACTGTCTAGTGGAGTACTAGCATTTAAAGAAGCAAAGTAATTAGTAACAGAAACTAGGTCTCGTGTCACTTCAATGTATGGAGAGCAAATGTGCGTGTCGCCTAATTCGATTTGACACAACATCGAGTTTGTGCAGATTTTCTAAGATTTCTCACGTAGAAACCACGATAAAGTGGACTAGTTAACGTTGGATTTTGATGTTGAACATGCTGTTAGAGGGTTTATTAAATTACGGCACGTAGGTAGAGGTCGTCACGGTCACAGTGAACCGTCGCGTCGTCGTCGTGCTCGCGCGTGTCATATCGGGTTACAATCACATGTTAACCCATAATCTGGTAGTCTTACAACCGACGAGAATGCGTCTGATCTCCAGATTAGAACCTCACAAACAACAAGTTTAATGAACTCAAAACATGTACTCACAGTTTTGTGTAGGCATTGTTTAAATGAGGCTTTTGGTAAATATGATTATTACTAAACGACGGTCTTGTTAGTTAAATATAATAACTAGAGGTTCGCCCTGGGTGAAGTCGCGTTAAGCAGGTAGATAATACGGTAAATAGAAAAACAGATAGGCGTATCAGTCAACAACTAATTGTAGAACTTTTCAAGTGAAAGTACCTATTATCATAACGTCCCGTTATTGTCCCACAGTAGAAAAAGGCATCTTTTTTTAAAGAAGGCATAATATGTAGATTATAACTATTGGCACTATCGAAGTGTCGCATGCTGTGTAACACAATCTCAAGTCAACACTTCATGTACCTTTCGTGACTTATTTGGAGATAATGCGAGTATTTATGTAGTCGTAATACCTACTTAAAAAAAAGTATTTAAGTATATCCGCATTCTAACAAGCTATAATATATTATGCTTACTTTTGGCGTTGCGTGTAGTTGTTGTGATATTATTATCTTTATTATTATTATATCTTTAAACGTTCATATTGTATAGCACGTTTTCTAGAATCATGTTTCAAATTATGTATTATTCACACTCTTCATTGTAATATTAGCATAGATCTTAACAGTCATGTAGCTTTAAACAGTATCTGCGTTGGTAAACCCGTTATAAGGTATTTTTAGACGAAAAAGTAACTATCCAAATAGTAGGTACAAGAGATTTGCAACGAAAGACTCCCAAAGTCACAAAAAAATTTTTGATCTCCTATTGAATTTCAAAAGTATAACGCATAATAAAAGGTGAAGTAAAACTCATATTACAATAGTAATATAAAATAACGGTTAATGTAACAAGATAATGTTATTTAGATCGGAGCTATTTCGTTAATCCGATCTTATAACCTTCTTTGCAAATGTTTCAAAGTTTTTACAAAATTTAAAACGGTGTTTTTGTTTACATTTTAATCTGGGAAATGATTCCTGATGAAATGTTCGATTTTTTAACCTTTTCACAATTTGTTAAACTTTTACCATGTTTCAAAAGTAAACATTGTAAATCTTTCACCGCTTGCAATTTATAGTCAATATAAACTTATACTTTATAGTTAATTTATAGACAATGCGAAGCTTATTGACTGGGCTGAGATGCTTGGATAAGAATCTGGTAAACTTTTTCGGTTGAAATGGTAAGTTACAAAGAGAGCTAGAGCAGTGCGATATTTATTTCATCATCAGTCTTGTAAAAGTCCACCGCAGGATGTAGATCTTTCCCAAGAAGAGCGCAAAAATCGGTAATGGTTTTTAGAATTTCTGTCAAGAAATTTTTAGCACAAATTTATTGTTATGCCTGGTAATAAGCAATACGCACTTCTAGGAACAATGGATCTCTGCTGACCCTTTCGGACTAACCGTGATATTATGTTTTACTACACCCAAATGATAAATCATAACATTAAATCTTGTACTGAACTGACGAACATTTAATTTAAGTGAGTACAATAGGGATTTTATTGGTCTCCAAACGATCAGAACTAAGGATCGCCTGATCCCAATACGGCTAAGTGACATTGTTATAGATTTCTTAGAACATAATGATAAATTAGTTAGCCAAGTTTAACAATACAATCTTTTGGGTTTACTAGGTGACCGCCGCGATCGCATCCGATATAGAAGCATTTTGAGTAGAGTTTATTAAATCACTTAGATGCCAATCGTAACTAACTGAAGTTCAACTTTGATGAGATCCGATTGTTTGAAATGCTGCTTCATTTGAGTTCGCTTTGATCTAAAGTTCGTGGAGATACAAATAATATGAACAGATATTAAAGATAACACTGGATTTCATATAATGAAAGAGAAAAAGCGTGTAACAAGTTTGCTTATTTTGAATAGTTTAAAAGAACCACAGAAGCAGTATTAGTGTTAGTAATATAACTATAATATTGAATATTACAAATGCAATCGTTAATTTAGTAGAAATGTTAGACCATGAACCACCACGAAGCAGAATATGAACAACATTTCAAGTGATTTACGTTGCGCCATCGCCATAAATTAGATAAATATTTAATTGCTAACTGGGTAATTCTGTGAGGCTATAGTTGTGAAATGACGGTTTAAATTGTGGCATAGTAATTTCTTAGCAGCACAGCAGGCCAGATGTTGTCGTAACGTGACGTTGTGGTATCAGCTACACACAACCCTGACGTTTATGTGATACTATGCGCGTCGTCGTCGTCGCACTGTTTACTACACAACCAGAGCAACAAGTCACTATTAAATTGTTTATGCCGATTTATATTCATAATTTTTGATCTCGCGGACAGACTGAGCTTAAATTATACCCAGTACAGATCAAGACAAAATGAGTGTATGTTGGCGTTACGATTTATGGGATATGGGACTATTGTGTCGACACTGATTACTCTTTATGGAGATTTGGCGTCCTAACACGATGCGCTCTACATGCTCCGTTTACGTACACCAACGGGTTGTATGGACGTAAAACTTTTATGCCGCCACCGCGTTTTACAGCGGGCCTTTTATTATTTAGTGAAAGGAACGACGGTGATGTCATAAATCTCCGCTCCTGCGTGAACTTTCGCCTCTTATCTCGGCAAAGAAATTATGGAACTTTCTGGCTTCGCCTAGACAAAGTGTTTAGCTTTCGGGATCTCGGGTCACTAAAAGCTTTCACAAATTAATGAGGAATTTGTGCAGAACAAACGATAGAAAGAAATAAATATCGTCAATTAGCGTTATGATTTATTTGAAATTGAGCGGAGTACTTCGCAAGGAAGCTTCAACGTTTTAAATCATGAAAACGTGGGCATTCAATATTGGCGTCTGTAACAGAATAAGTCTTGTGTCTGTATCGTTGGGATTCATTAATCTTCTAGTAACTAGGTTCTGTGTGGGCTTAGACAAGCTCTATATGTAATTAAATTACGTTTAGCGTTGCAGCGTGGTGTGCCTTTTTAAATCATATCGAACACATAGATGAAAGCTAGAGTAGACAGGCAGGGCGGTCATTACGTGAGGGTCAAACGTTTTTTTATTGCTTTCTGTGCCGTCTGTTTGTTGTTTGCTGTGAACGGACTTATTTGGGGATAAACATTGTGACGCGTATCGTTTCTGCACCTTCGATTTACGAATGTATAAATAAAACTATTCAGGATTTTGATTTATGCGGGTGTGTCTAGAGTAAAGCAGAATCATTTTGAGTATAATAACGACGTCGTTGTTGGTAAAACTACAAGATGTTGTCTTTCATCACTTTAACTTTTTATATATTATGAACTAGCTGTTGCCAGCAGCTTCGCCTGCGTGGGACAAATAAATATAGCCTATAGATATAGATATAGAATATAAAGAGTAACACTCTCTGATGTTGTAGCTTTCTTTAAGTGAAAGAATTTTTAAATTAGTTACGTAGATTTTGAGTTTATCCATAACAAACAAACATACAAAAAATCAAATCTTTTTCTCTATTATATTAGTTTAGATAATTGTGGATTTTTATTATTTATATCATACTTATTAGAGTGAACGTCGTCTACCGGTCACTATGATCGTTTCGTCGCTACCATTCGATTTGGCGCCGTATAGTCCTACTCGGGGCAAATTTATATGAATAATATCTTACTGTGTCTTATAAGTGAAAGAAAACATCTATCTCAGTAGGTGCTTACTATAAAAGGCACATGTTAATGTACTAAGAACCCAGACCAGAAACAACTATTTTGTAAATTATATAAATATTTTTCTCCTGTTAGTGGTAACTGATCGCCTTACCACTACGCATATATGCATTCAAAGCTTTAATATAATTTACTATTAAGCCATTATCCACTCAAGCAAGCCAGCCTGTTTGGCAACATTACGTGGTTGAATTATAGGCCATTTTGCAAGAACATATAAAAGGTATAGTATAAAATAAATAAGCAACGATCTATTAATTCTATAATTAACAGTTTCTAATTTTTTGAAGATGCTATTAAACAAGTTTAGAATCATTTTCATAAGTCCTCGAATACAAGTTATAAATGACTTTCAATATTAAAATTACCTACCTCATAACGTCGAGGGAGAGGTGGATAATTTAATAAAAACTTAATTAATATTATTAGATAATTTTACGATGTTCATATTAAACGTGATCGACATATCGTAGGATAATATAGTGGGGACCATAACGAGTTGGGTGATACTGTGATAATGCCCAGCCGACGTCGCCGGGGGCTCATACAATTAAACAGATAACATAAAATTAACGAAGCTGACTCGTAAATACGCTCAGTTTATTATCTATAAAAGTCACTAATTAATTAATTGAATAATGATAAAGTGCTTTCGTGTGTGATGAGGCCGCTGCGCGCTGCCCCGAGTAGAAGGAGGCGAGCGGTTGCTCTCAGCTCAAAAGTAATATTGTCTTGTAACTTGGTTGTCGCCACGTTTACCTTGTTAATGCTTTTATCTGAGATGGGGGTTATATAAAATACGTACCCGCTTATAACAGAACCAATTACTACTTCGTTTCCATTTTGATAAATGAGTCTACATCATGAATTTGTTGTCGGTGGTTTTATTTTAGATGTATAAGCTGCAGCATCGTTAACAGCTTAACAACCGTCGCTTATTGTTTAGCGGTGTTAGGAGCTTTGTGATGCAGTAAATCTTAGCTCCTGCCCGTGACGGCAGTTAATGCAGTCTACCTAGGCTTCAGGAGATAAGCTAACAAGGCTCTTTAGCTAAACAAGAGGCGGCCAAACAATAAAGGCGAGTTAAGCGTCGTGAAATATGGCAGAAACGAGGTGCGATAACTCAGTGAGCTCGCTGGGCTCGCTTCTTTTCCCCTAATTAGCCATTCAATTCCCGTAATCTTGTTTACTCGTCGGGGCGGCTCGCGCTGCCCAGGTGCGATAATGGCCGAGCTATTTGCATGCTGCCATATTGTTTCCCCATGTTCGGCACGCAGCCTCCGATCCCGTCCGATGCGACCCCCGTTGTTTTGGCCGGGCTTATTGGATCCGCTTGCGATTACTTTGTATTGATCCCGTCGTCCATTATCTACATTCGTTTATTTTCGTATCACAGTAATGATACCGGCTGATGTCCGCAAATCCAATGAATCTACCCCTTACGTTGTTGTTACAAGTATCTATGAGTAATTAATTTGTACTTGATATTGATTGTATCAGTATTCAATATTATAGCTTATTGTATGGCGGGGTCGCCTCGTAAATACCATTTAGGAATACGTAAGCGCGTGCTATCGACTTATTAATATTATTTCTACAGAAATTGATATTTTTCAATGTACTCTGCCGAAACTCAAGGATGTTGCAAAAAAATGTATAGTATTGGATAAGTACGTATATTTATTTAACTAGTAATAGTTATATTGTTTTTAATTTAAGGATTTTATAATATCAATCGTATTGGGTTTCTTTTATCTGTAATGATTATATGATATTGTAAATACTTTCTCAATAAATAAATAAATATAGTTGAACGTGCACAGCAAAGCGCGAATGTAACTTTAGTTAACTACAGCTTGAGTATAATTTGTGTAATCTGACTTCCCCAAATGCCCTTTTACGACTGTTAGTTGCTTAATTGAATTATCACGATGTATTATTCCATAATAGTAATTAAGAAAGTTGTACACAATGTTGTTCTTAGACGGTAGCAATATAGTAAACGATATTTTTGACGTAGTTTCTGGCGAAGCGTTTTGGTCGTCGGCATCGTTGGTTGGCCCTCGACGACAAGTTTAATATAAAGCTCATTCGAAAAGCTAATCGTAATCTCGCACAGTAAATTGAAGGCGATCCGTGCAACGAGCCGATGCCGGCACATCTTCTATAAATACATTACTGAACACGCTTTATTACTCCGCCATCTTCATCCAATCCTATTAAGTGTCTGTTCGCGAACAGCTTTCCTTCGTTTGAAAGGCGTTCAGTTTTAGGATGGCCATTTTTTAAAATAGTATTAGGGTTCAATAATGGCTTTAACACAGGGTGCCTCTGAACGTCTATATTATGTCTTGGTGTGAATTTTGAGAGCTCAGTCGATATGCTAAATTGAGGACGCGGAGAGCGGCGGAGCGTCCGCACGCCGCTGACGCGGCGTCTGCTCGCGTCGACGAGATGCGATAATTTAACGGCAACGCTTCCCAAAGATTTCCCTTCGAGCGGCGATATTGGCGATATTACGTCCTCTTCTCGTGGACCACGATTTATAATTTAGACGTTGCCTCGGGCTGTATAACATTAAAGGTATTTTATGAAAATGTTATTTTGCATGTTAAACATTCGAAAGGATTTTCGTTCGCAATAACTTGATATTCTTATTAAATTCTTAAGAATGTTTGTGGTTGTAGATTTTTTTATGTGTTATAATTATAAATTAATCGTCAGTGAACATTCTAAGTATACGATTCTGTGGCGAATGTGATTTCTGGTACTTTAAAATTGGGTCAAATTATATTCAGATCGGGCATTAAATTAATTACCATGGTTTATCTACTCCTATCGGCAGGTCTGTATAATTAGGGGTGTCAACACAATGCTTTCGAGTAAATACAATATGCCTGCACAAACCACATGTCAATTTAATTTGACCCCCGATCCAAGATGGCGGGCTACCCTCGCGCGAGCGGCGAGCTCGACCGAATGCCTGCGGTTTACGCCTGTTTACTAATTGACGTGTTTTCGAATAACACTGCATGGTTTCTGTCAGCATTCCGACGTATATACATTTAAATATTTATTCATGTTGAGTTATGTGAAATTAGATTTTTATGGGAAGGTATTTATAATTGGAACACTTACCTAGATATCATACTGCAGCAGTGTGATCGATCTGTTCATAAAATATTCGTGCTTCAGAAGTTTATTGCATCTATAATACGTTGGTATGGTCATACATTATGCTCCCAGACAATAACCTCCGAAGTATCTATATTGCTAACAATTGAAAGTTTTTTATCTCTTTATTTGAGGACTTTTATTTTATTCTTATAACTTCATTTAAAATGTATTTAATACAAATAAAATTAAGAGTTTATTCCCCATTTATCTGAATGAGATTAAAAAATGTTTGTGCCTTTCTAAAAATGTCTTTATAATTTTAAATCCACTCGGATGAATAGGTATAAACAAAGTCAAATTCAAAATCATTTATTCACATAGGTTAATTAAATAAACACTTATGAACGAATGAAGTTACAAAATGTCAGCCAATTAACCTACAGCCAGTTCGCTAACGAGGTAGAGCCATGAGAAGAAGTGGCAAGAAACTCAGGCCACGAAAACATGTCATCGTTGAGAAGAGTGAGCTTACTCTTTTTGTCGTAGTCACTAAACTTGTTAACAGCGGTGAACGGCACGTTGTTTACATTCTATGTTTTTGGTAATTAAGCCACTAAGTGTATCAATTATGCCTACCTGTGCCTTTAAAAATGTTCTAATAATATAAGAAACACAAACAAATCCAAGAGAATTAATTACATTTCATGCGTAAGTCCTGAATTATTAACTATTTTCACAATTTCTTATACAATTCATCTTATGAGTATAGTTAACCAGAAATAGTGCTAGTAGCTTCTAAACAGCTGCTCGGACCGATATAACTGTGATGTTAACCTTGCTTGAAAAGGTCAGATCCTGAATGGCTAACCATTTACTAGGATCTTTCTGTAGCTTGGTGAACGTTAAACCATCGATTTGATCGATTGAAATCTACTGGCCTAATTAACAAATATTGCTGTTGTCTATATTAGGATTGTAGAAGACAGATAAGAGTCACGTCATTTAAAAAATCTGGCAGTCGTAACCGGTTGGACTAGAACACGAAGCCAATATAGTTAGAAAAATGATTACAGATGGTTGTCCTTTTCATACGTGTTAATTGCTATAATGGTATTACTACGTAACTACCTACACTGGCTTACGTTTTAATAATAAGTAATAATAATGTACAATGTGCATATTTATTTATAACTTCGTGCATATAGGGTATAATAAAATATCATTATTTATTAGCTCATGTGGTATGGTAGACAACACATGAGTGATACTTTTGGTATTTAAAACATCCATATCTACGCTTACGGTAACCGCATTATAGAAACCGTTATTTGTTAGTATAAAAAATATTTTATCTCGTTCTTTCCGAGCAAAATTAATTTAAATATAAATATTCAGGATGTCATAAAAAGTTCTCATAAAATATGACTCTATTTTGTGACAAGTGCCGGTTGCTTCTATACTCACATATTTTTTATTTTTCTGACATAAGAGTATTATAAATATTCCAAGTGCCCCTCGCATGTTTACTTTATAGTCCATTCGACGAGACGTTATTAAATAAACCTATACTAAATTATAGTTAAGGAACGACCAAAATTTGTTGTAGATCTCGTGGATTCAACATAATCGAATGACCATTAACTATAATAATAGTTACCTAAATCAGTACCCTTAGTTTATAGCCGAACGTAAGAGTAGTAAATATTATATAAAGGACTCAGGCACTTGCATATTTTATTAGGAGAGGTTAAAGACAATTCACACGGCGAAGACTGAACACGACTTGTCGCGATTAAGATAACTGAATAATACTGAATCTTAACGATTATTTTTAGATTTTTATTTCATTCTAGGCTAAAAATATTCGTGCTAAAAATATGCTCTCATGAAAATGTAAGACACGAAACGAGTTATAAAAGTGCTCGCAATATTTGCTCTAATCCATAATGATTTGTGATAATATATTTCCGTATACCTTTCTATTCTATGTGTGATACTTAGGTATGAAAGATAAATTTGTTGAAAAGTTCTATGCAAGTACGTCACAAAGGGTCACACTATTTTGGAAAGTTCGCTCGAATACATACAGTTTCTGAGGTTATCAATAGGCTGTCTGCGTATGATAGGCATTAAATTCGCATTTTATCTTCTGTAAGTTTCTCAATGTTTACAAGGCGTATTGTATTGGTCCGGCGTTTATTATTTAATTATGATGTGCTAATTCTGCTGACGACATACGTTTATTAAATAAAAATAAGGCAGGTGAAGGTTTATTAAAACGGAACTGTATTTTTGACATTTTATTATATACATTTCATAGTGTAAGTATTATCATGATGTCGAGTGGTAATCGCCTACTAGGCTTCAGAAGCGGCAAAACCAAAGTTGGCGTTTCAGCCTGCCGCTGCTACTATGTGTTATAAAGAAACGAAGATATCGAAGTAGCGATTTTGTTGTTGCCTAAACTACTCTAGTAGTAGTTTTGGTAGTAGAAATAACACTACAGTTGCTAATGTAATGTTTTGTAGGTTGGAAATACTTTCCCAACCGAGGTGCTTTGATTTTAGTGAGAAGTTTAAATTAAATCTTGCTGTGTCCTATCGTTCTTATTGTTAAACTTATTAATTATACCTACCCGTCTTGAACTTTCTGTCTTACGAATTGTGTTTTCTACTGTAAAAATAAGTCATATACTTTTTAAACATGACATTGAAAAAATGATGTCTAATTACTTAATTTAAATGATCAGTCTTTCATAAACCGAGCGTATGTATTCTGTGTGCTAAGAATAGCACGACTGTCACTGCGACTTATCCCTTGGGTATCGTAACAGGCAAAGGGATAGTACCAGAAGGATATATCGCTACGTTTACCTGCTACCTAATAAAAGCATATTATTGCCATTTGATCTGATTACGCCGGTGTCCTTTGTAGGTCGACTATAGAACAAGAAACCTATGTCATACTCCCACAGACTGAAGATTCCTTGCCAGGAAACTATTTTGGTTTTCAGTGAATATTATCACAATTCTGGTATGCATCAATTTAATAATAGATATAGTAGTTGCAACTATAGTAGTATTAGGTATTTTTCACCAGAAGTTTAAGATTCAATGCATGTAGGCGTAATGGATAATGGATTTACATCGTTACTACCACCAGTTGTGGAATCGAAAAATGTGTATATCTAGCAAAATGTAGTCGAGTGCGGTTCAGTTTAATGTTCAACAAAAAACGAATTTTAGCTCAAATGATGCTGACATTAAAATCTCAATACATTTTTTACATAAAATAAAATTATGACCATAATTATGTCTAATGCTAAAAGTATTTGTTATCAATTGTTTATTACTAAATAAATAGAACTTTTGACTGTTTATTTCAGTATTAAAGTTATAACTGGTGCTGTGGTAGTCATCTCAAACATAACTACCAAATTAAACTTCGGAATAAAATGAGCGCAAAAAATATAATGTAAAAGATAAACGATCGTTAAGTTTTCTCTACGCAAAGTAACTTGTATTTTATCTTTAATGTTCAAACAAAATAATATAGGTACCTACTTTATAATTTTTTTAAATTACTTTATGTATTTGCACTTTGAATACTATTAGGTATATATGGACGTTAGTTAAGATAAAGTAAGTAAATTCTGCTATTTATTATTTATAGAATACAGAATAATGAGAATAGTAACAAGGATTGAGCAGACTGAGAGTAATATTTATTTCAGTATTAAATTTATTACATACCAATTTTAATTCGTAAAATTTAGGTTTGTAATTTTTTATGTGTGTTGTGAGTACTTGAAGTGAACACGTATGTGAAGACTTTAATGTCATAACGAAAATAACTTAATCTGTATAATAAATTTCTACTTTAGACCGTATTGCTACTTTATTACGTTATAAGTATGTCGTCGCACCGTCGGTTATGACTATTTAAATCATATTCTAAGAAAAGCTCGTATTCGACGGCGCGATGAAAGCCTACCTAACCATAATTTGATACTGTTGGAATATTCGGTGGCACAATATTTTCGCGCGAGCAACACAATGGCATCTATTTTCAAATTGAGAGCGCGAGAGGCCGTCAATAGACGCGAATGACATTAAATTGGTTAAATTGCTTTGCCGAGCTTGGTTCTGCAACTCCTTTGGGAGGTGTCCGTTCGTTCGTCGCGACGGCGACGTTCGGCTGTTACACAGCTCTCAATCGATTCACAATTCATCTATTTTTATCGATACGTGTTTCCGTTTTGTGTTATCAACATTGTGAACCACTTCCTACCGGATCCGGTTGGAACAATTTAGAACTTTATTCACTAACGATGCTGAGCTAGCTTCGTTAAAGCCTCGTGTTGACACTGTTTTTCCATTTTTATTGTCAATGTGATTTAGCGAGAACTTTTTAGTAAAGGCCACAATGAAATTCGTTAATAAAGCATTAGATAGCAGTGTAGTACATTAAGTGTCTGATGAAACAACGTGGTAAGCTGATCGCTTCACTAATTCAGTGTAGAATGTAGCGGTGTTGTGTGTCTATCAGACTGACATATACGAACAGGACCAAACCCAATCAATCAATCCAGCGGAGCGTCGCGCGATAATTGAACTCTTCCATCGAAGCACCGCGATTCAATAGATAATTACAATCGCAAACCAAAAATTACACGCGGCATTTAACCGTAGGACCCTATTACGTTTCACAAAGCTGGGTCGGTCGCATTCGATCGGTGATCTTTGCCGGACGGAGGATTAACTCGCAACGGCGCACAATGAGGGCCTCGAGAGGAGACGAGTGGGGAGGGGATGTATTAATAATGGTCTCCGTAGTGAATGGAGCACTTACACGGTCCGCCGGGAGCTGAATGTGTGACTATCGCGTTAGAGCAAATCGAATCGGTTCGGTCGGCCGCTCGCACGCGCCGAATTCGTCGTTTAACTGAAGACCGGCGCAAGTACCTACATGAAAACCTATGTAACAGGGTAAAATCAAATCACACCCTTAAGCCTACAAGTGGCGTTTTCCGCAATTATGGTTATATTATTAAGTACTCAAACCATTAAGTATTTTTTCATAAAAATATATATATCATCATCATCAATCAATCAAATCATCAGCCAAAAGACGTCCACTGCTAGACATAGTAATATAAATATATACATAGTGAGTTTATAATTTACAAGATTCGAAAATACAGGAGAATGTATTTCGAAAATACGAGTAGATGGTACTCGTCAAATAGATAATATGTAAATGGACACAAATTGCTTTCGACAATAAGGGGTACTTAATAGAAACAAGGTAGATAGGGGTCGCAAGTCTATACTTATCCGTAATAACTATTCATTAAATTAGTAACGTTGTTTATAGAGGAAACGGTAAAAAAGAAGTTTACTAGCTTCCTCAATTAACGAAGTCAGAATATGTCATAAGATATATCTTTCAGAGTATACGGGCAAGAGGAAAGTGCACTATGGATTATCTTGTTTTTTAGATACTTAGGGAAATTGGTACAATTTTTTTGGTTACATACAAGTGGTATACGATGAAACATTGAAAAAATCGGTGATAAAATTCAGACTATGTTCGAATTCATATCAGTAAATTTGATATAATAATCTATGAAAAGATTTACTGACATGGTTCAAAAACTTTTTTATACAACTTTAGTAGCAAACAAGCACACGTCTCACCTGATGGTAAGTGATAACCGTAACCTATGGACATGGCTATTTTTTCTAAAATAATACTTAGAAAATACAACTAGGCTGTTGCCAACCATGTAAGGAGAAGAAAGGAAAAGAAAGAACTAACGGAGTAAGTTCTATTCTATTTCTATTTATTCTTTATTGTACACACACATAGAACATATTACATAATTATTTAATTATTACATTATTATTATTAATTAATTAATTAAGTTTAATGTTGCCTTTCTCTTCTTCGTCGTAAGATGGGCTTTTAATTAAGTACCTATTTAAGATTTACTCTTCTAATACACAACGAAAATATCTACACAGAGGTTTAAAGACTCTACCCATATCATCCTATATCTCATATTTTGTTCGTTCAGTTTTCACTTTCGACCTGAGTTCGGTAAACTATAGGTTCTATAGTAATTAGTAATACACCATTATTTTCTGGTACCAAGCTATTTCGTTGTCTGCATAGAGATCCAAATAAACAGCATCATAGTCAAAGATTCGATGTTAATAATAAATATAATCAATCAGGAACATAATTTCCTTGGCAAACATTTTGTAGGTTTCGCAGGCCCGTGATTAAAGCTTTTTGAAGCCAAGAAGAAATTAGATGATAAAAAAGATAATTCAGTATTTTATAGGAAAGTTTTGATATCAAGAAATTAAATGAAAATTTATTTATGTAACTAGCTGTTGCCAGCGGCTTCGCCCACGTGGGTAGACATACAAAAAAAATATAGCCTATGTTACTCGCTGATATTGTAGCTTTTTTTAGCTGTCAATTTTTTTAAATTAGTTACTTAGATTTTGAGTGTATCCATAAAAATTAAACAGGTAAGAAACTAAAAAGTAAAAAATAAATTTACGCAGCACAAAGTAATTCGTATTTTGATTAAGTAAATCAGAAATAATTAAATAAGTATTTTATAATTTTGAAGTTGGTGCCAAGTAAAACAATAACTAGGTACCTAAAGGTATTATTAATCTTAATTTGCTATTGTAGTAAGGTTCTTATAGTATTTATAGTTTTTCTTTTTGTTAAAAAAAAATTATTACAATTTTTAGTGATGGGTAGACCTAAATCTTACTTAGGTATTATTTTTGTACACACTAAACATTTTGGCACATTGAACCATATGAAGTAAGCCCGACATGACTGTTGTTGAGGGATTCCCTCGACTGTCCATGGTCACCTGTGTAATGGCACTTATAACCCATATGGGCGCAAAGTTCTTATCATTAGAAATGAATTAAGTCCAAACACCAAGTAATTGCTGTAAATCGTTGAAGAGTTCCCTCGACTGTCTTTGTGCTCCATCATCAGATCGACTCCAAACCTTCACTAAATAGAGCTTTAAAATACTTAATGAAAAAATACCAAATGCACTAGTCGTCAGTACGATTTTGACAAGTTCCCCTCGATTTCTCTGTGATGCCGTCATGAAATCCTGGTTTCCTTATCACGGTACTACCCTTGAAATATCTCCCCCTTCCAACAAAAAAAGAATCATCAAAATCAGTTCATAAACGACGAAATTATCCGCGAACACACACAAAAAAAAATATAGAGTCCAATTGAGAAACCTCTTCCTTTTTTTGAAGTCGGTTAACAAACAAATAAACAAAAATGTGTTTGTTTTTTTTGTTTGTAAAAATTTTTTTTTCCTATTATAATATTCGTGGCAATATTGTAATCTAAAATTATGTTTAACCAGGATTGTTTTTAAAAGAGTGCTTATTTAATTTAAGTTTTTAATGAAATTCAACTAATGAATACTTCTTAATTAACTTTTATATTGAGTGGGTACTTATTATAAGTAGCTATAATAACTATTAAAATTTCGTAATAGACAAATAAAGTTTTTCATGTTATTTTTAAGTCTTTGTTAAAAATAATGTGTCAGAGGTTGGTCAGATGTTAAACAATGATACATACATATATTGTACACCAGAATTTGTCAAACAGATAATTAGAACAAGTTGAATGTTAACCAATCGATTACAAAATGTGATAATGTAAATCCAAAATTTACATTTGATAACTGCGACATAATAATCAAATAAAGTAAGAAAGCATCGTCAAAAACTATAATGAATATCATTCTGCATTTACCTATTTCCAGACTTTGTTTGTATAAATGTAAATGTGACGTGAAAAGGAGAATTTCCAATGAAAGTCGATTTTCAAAGTTGTACGCTGGTGGACGCGGCTGGCATGCCGAATACCCGGGTGCGCCCTTTGCATACAACGCGGGGTCTTCGCATCGCACGTGATACTGAACGGGGCCTGTGTGATCTTGTAACACATTTTGTGTATATTATTCTTTGTTGCTGAATGCATTTGCTATTGTTGCGAAACTACTTTTTGTGTTATCTGACTAACACTGAAGATACAAACGTGAAATTTGGGACAATACATATTTTTTAGTAGCAATGGGGTAGATTAGGGAACTCCACCTGCTCGCAAGTGGTTATCGCCGCAGAGAATGAGAAGAAAGTATCAAAAAAGACTAACTTGGACTTAGTAGCTAAAAGCATAATATTTTCTGTTACCAAGACAATGCTTAGCAGCACTGGGCCTCTGCACACCAGCAAGAAAACAATACTATACAAGTAATATTGCTATGAATACGATGTTGATTGATGATATTTCTGTAGAGTGAACATTCTTTCCTTACTCGGCTTCACCAATTTCTTCACCTTATCTTCTCCTCTTCTTACTGACTTTTTTTAAAATAATGTCTTACAAATATTATAGTAATATCAAGTATAATATAAAGTTCGTAATCAGCATTTCTTTTGCATATAGCCTTTCCTCTAATATCTTTTAAAGTATTTCAATTTACCGGCTACTTTTAGCCACATTGTGCCTTTTTTTCGAGGTCGTCTGACCATCCGTTTACACTGTCTGCTACGTTTTTAATCAGTTAAATCTGTTCACTCTGTTACTTATTTTTAGCATTTGTTTTTTACACTGATAAAGTTAGAGGCTTTTTATTGATAACGATGGTAGACGAGCGTACGATAACGAGCGTACGATATCATGGACCTCCGAAACATGTAATTTTTACACAAAGTGGCGCTATCTCTTCTGCTGATAGAACGTAATTTTCAAGGAGTACTAAAAAGCTACTTGCCAGCAAGAATATAGTATTACAGGTTAGTGATGTTAGGACGTCTAAACAAATACAACGAAACAAAGCAATTATTCAAAAACATGTTGAAGTTTTAAAGTTGGTTATCAAATGAGCCTGGCTTAAATTGCTCGGAATCAGTTCTGATATATATATCATATCATATCAGATATCAGTTCTGTCCAAGGTTTGAAGTGAAATTTTATTGATTGATGGTGGCTAGTAGTTAGATAGGACTAATCCCTATTATATGAGAGTCCATATAACAACATGGCTAAATAACAAAGTGAGGTTATGGTATACTTATGGTTTATACTTTCAACGTATGGCGTGATCATGTGATCAGGTTGTATAAAATTCATGTTTAACAATATATTAATATCTTACTAAGTAACGCTTCGGCAGTTTTGAAATGCGTATTTTTGAGCAGAGTTCTTTGTTTTTATTACATGAGTTCTATTCACTTGACATCTTTATCTTATAAAAGTACGAGAAACATAAAACAAGTCAGCTGTGTATCGTCGTATCGGTCATAAAAGTCAACGCAAGGAGAAGGTTACCATTGTCGTGTCAGACTTTAACTCCATAGTCTGGCACTATTATTGTGCTACAATATACAGTTTATCATAAGCTTTTAAATAGTTACTAATAATAATTTAGTGTGACGGGTGACATTGTTTGCAATAAATTTAGGTAAGTAATGAGTAGTATTGCTTATAACAAGGATTACATTTTTTATGTACCAATTACGGTAGATTTTAACTTGGGCTTATTAATAAAATAATTTAATAAAAATACCCACTTCAAACAGGAAGAAAACTAAAAAGTGAAAAATAAATTTACTTAGCGCAAAAGCGTTAAAGTAATTCGTATTTTGATTTAGATAATCAGAAATGATTAAAAAGGTATTTTATAATTTTGAAGTCGGTGTCAAGTAAAACAATAACTAGGTATAGGTATTATCAATCTTAATTTGATATTGAAGTAAGGTTCTTGTAGTACTAGGTAGGTTCCTGTACTTATAGTTTGTCTATGATACAGCTACCTACTGAAACTGAAACTGTTACTTGAATAAAATTTGTCACTAAACAAAAAAGGGAGATGTTTTAAATTGAAAAATAGAGGCGATAATAAAAAAAATTGTCCGGAGAGAGAAATTACTACTCGCTTCTGGCATAGACTAAATTTTATTACTATTATTATCAGTTATCACACATACCTTCACATTTCTACCTACCTATAATCAATAAGTGTGAGTATCAACCGTTGACAGGACTAGCGTGTCATGAATTTGATAGTATATTAGTTTGTCGTATGCAAGCACCATTAAATCCATTGGCCTTAGCTAACTACAGTAACTTTACTACCTATAACTGTCTTAAAGATAATTTAGAAAAGTGTGATCTAAGTACGTCAGTTTAAAAACATAATAACACATTTGATGTGTGTATTCTAACATAATTATGACAATTTATAAAACAAATTAAAGAATAATTTAAATTTTGTAATTTGCTTTATGGTTTCGAATTCGTACCAATACATTTGGGTAGAAAAATGGCAAATCAATCTTACCTCGCATTCTAAAATCGTACTACAATCATAAACAATGTGTGAGAAATACCTATGAACTTAAACCATACTGTGTGTAATAAATAAAATAAACTGCATAAAGTTGCAATGTCTCATTGCTGGGGCAATGATCACACAATGTATACTAAATTGGGTTAGTGCACCAGACATACTATTTTCTTTAGGATATAAGTATATCTCATAATGTTTTCTTTCATAACTCCATTGGCTAGAGTATATGCATACTGGTGGGTGTGGGACTAACCTCACTTAGTTGTCACTGTTTCACACGAGGAACATAAAATAAGTCGATGGCTATCACTGTTTATAGCGTAGCGTAGTGTAGTAAAACTAAAGGTCGCGAGTTCAAATAAATTCTAATAACTTATTGTTATTAGTTATTACATACTGTAAGTTTTTAAATTTCCAAATAGTTAAAAATCTTGCACTAGGAATAAAATGGTTCGATGACTAAATACAAAAACTTGAAACTACTTGACCTACTAAGATGAAATTTGGGAAGTAGATAGTTTAAGTTTAAAAGTAGGAGAATGTTAATACAAATTTTGTGACAGAGCCGAATTATGGGGAACCATTCAAATGAAATTGGAAGTGGACCGCAAGCAAAATATATTTTGAACTTTAGGTCGCATATTATTTAAATTGAATTTATATTGTAAACATTAAATATTACATGTAAAACGTTAATATTCAAGAGTTGTGATGTGTTGCGGTAATTAAATGATGTATACCTACTTGTAATTTAAGTTTTAGTTTTATCTATATAAACCAGAGCCTATACAAATAGAAAACGTAAGAACTTTAAATTAAACCTAGATATTAAGATCATAGTTTCAGAAGATAATTATAACCGAGTTAATGAGAAAAGTTAACCTTAGAAATTTTACAGCGGTAAGATAATTGTTCTTGGGAATAATGAGACGTAGGGTAAACAAGACCGTGTAATGTTTCATCTGTAAGTAATTTCTACATAAAAGAACGACGTATGAATAAAAATGAATTGCAGCGTTGAGAATGAAGACAAACTGCGAGTCTTGTTACACTCGGTTGAACCTTCGACGGCATCATGAAGACGTATTATGCTAACAAAGAATACCAAAGAACAAGCACTTTAGCCGTCGATGTATCCACGATCAACTTTTTTATTAAAACATAAAATGGAACACAAAAACTACGAATTGAATAATTTAAAATAAAAGAATCCTTGTTAAAACAACAAATGTAAATGATCTCAATTTCTGTTACGAATTTATAAGGTATGCTTATTAATACTGAAACTTTGGAAGAAGATATTGATTTTTAAATTATGATAACAAAATATTTCTTAACTGTCCTATCTATTATCGATTTTATGATAATGTCAAACTTTCTTCACTGTTTACAATACTTATTCAAGTAGATTCTGACAGTTCTTAGTCTTTTCTTTATGTAGGTATATTATTTTCTGAAATAATTATAAATAAGTAACAGAAGTCGTTAACATACATATTTAAATAAGAGCTGCCTTAAATTTATAGTCTGGAACTCTCGACTCATAAATCGCATAAACAGACTAATTTTATTGTGCATAAAAATATTTCTTACGCTGAAACAATTATACACATAGATTAATACTTTCATTTGGCCTCAATATCCATGTTCAACTAATAATTTTAGCGTGGATAAAATACTCAGTATTTAAAATATTCAATTTCAAATATACAGTAAAAGATAAAGTTTCGAGATTTTAATATTATCTTAAGTTATAGTTGGGGTTGTTTTTAATATGAGAACTTTGATCCATAAAAATTTTATAGTTAAATACCTATACTATATATAACATCTCCATAATGTTTTCCTTTGTTCCGTCTGGTTTTATTTCGAAGATAAAAGTATTTAAAAAAATATAAGTATGGATTCAAATACTGCGTACAAATATATTATTTATATAGAAAGTGTTGAAAGTAACGTGTACGTCGACACTTTTAAGGTTTATAGAGGATACAGGTTATAAAGGCCAGATGCGGCGCAACGCGTGCGCTTCCGTTTCCGCGTCGACCACAGGACAGGTGGTCTATTGATCGATATTTATTGATCGAATGCCAAATGGATTTATGTATAAATAAGTTAGAACCGAATAGTTATGGTAGTTAACTGTTGATTTATTAAATGATAAAAGTGTTTATTGAATACAAAATGATTCAAATGAGGGTGAACTATGACCATATTGTGATCTTTAGACCGATTTTGTTAGAATTTTATGGAGAATTACTAAATAAATATTATTATAACTAAGTATATTTAAAAGATTATTACCTTATTTTTGAACAAATTTTACCGTTAAGTTACATTTGAACACTTAATAGAGACTACACGTGTGACTGGTGGCCACTTTACCGTCTATATCGACCGAGTCAAGTTTTGTGGCTTCTGCATATTATAACAACAACAATAGTTGAGATATACGTTTATCGATCATAGTCCTAACAGTGGTAGAGTAAGGGCGGCTCTACATTCTAAACCAGTATTTAAAAGAAATCATATTAAGTATATTTATAACAATCATTAGTGAAACTGAAACTAGAAATGAGTCTTATGTGTGGTCCACTATTTTCTGGTGTCAAAAACCGTAAGCAATAACCGCCTTTCTTAAAGCTCTGTTGTGCAGGAAATTAAATTAACAAAAATTAATATCTAAATCAGTACTGCTTTTACTCGCGCGTGAACCGGGTGCCTATCATCAAATCATCGTTAACATTAACATTATTTTGTAACATTCTTTAAAACATTAAACTATCCTAATTTATAATTAACATAACTTGTGTGTGAAGTAAATATATTCTTTACATTTCAAATAAACTTATTATCATTTCTCAACCCCACTACACTCCGCCACAAGTTTTATTTTAAGACTAGCTGACCCGGCGAACTTCGTTCCGCCTAACAGTCGATTCTTTATTTTTTATTTTTTTTATTATGATACCTAGCCTAAGTTACTCCTTATTACATCAGCTACCTGCCAATAAAAGTCTCGTCAAAATCGGTCCAGCCATTTCAGAGATTAGCCGGAACAAACAGACAGACAGACAAAAATTGTAAAAATGTTATTTTGGTGTATGTACCGTATATATATTCTTATACATGTAGTAAAAAACGATTATTTCAATATTACAAACAGACACTCCAATTTTATTATATGTATAGATAACATAAGCTGTGTTAAAACTTAAAAAAATCTGTGCACTTACAGTCCAAGATACAATCTCTTTTATAATAATTATAAAACACAGAAGACTTGGACAGTGTTAATAGGACTCAAGTATTCTGTAGGTGAAAGCTTTTTCCATGTTAGGTTACTCCAATTTAAGCGAGGACACTCTATTATGAAACCCTTAGCTGCTAACTAAACGGAAAGTATCCCTAATAGAACTCGAGTTTGCAATACATATCTACCTCAATATAAGTTATAATAGTCATCACAGGTGGCGGACACAACAAACCAGACAGTTAATAAAGACTGAAATAAACTACGTCCCTCGTTCTCACTAAATAGAAGTAAATAAAGCAAAAATTGCCAGCCGCTATTGCAACGACTCGTATGTATTGTTGCAATTTCAGAAATTCCCATTATCGTGGAGCGTAAAAAGGAGTGAAATAAGAAGTGGCGGACAATAGCATACAGCGTATGGTTATGGGCAACGCGGTGAGTGTGCGCCGTATCTTAGCAACGGTCGCCCGCCACACTTTCGCCCAGTTGCTACTTCCCTAGTCGTTGTCCACATACCAACGTTATTGATATACCTCGCACAAAATTCCACAAACAATTAATGTGTTGCGCACATAAATTTTAGAAAAGGAAAAGCTGTGAATGTACTCTGAAACACTATATAACAGGTTAGCACGCATTATCAAGTAATATGTTCTCGTTAGTGAAACTGTTTAAGACAAATAGACGTTTTGGAAAACACGAGTACATCGTTAATTACTTTTAATCTATTTAATTTCCAGCTACTAAATTGGACAGGTTCGACATCATTGAGTGACACAAGGTATAATTGTGAGCACTCACATAAATATGTCACTGAATCTGTCCATAATGGAAGGAAATGATTTGGATGGCCGAAATAACCGGTCGAGCGCTGCCTCCGGGACGCTATTTCTGATCCATATTGACTGTTCATATTTCATAATGTTATACGCAATTAAATTATTCTGAGGCCTTTAACGACCCCATGCCACTGCTTCTAATAGCATATGGATGACAAATATAGAATAATGAGTTTGTGACCGCTCTTAAGGCTATTGAGAGCTACCATAAAGTATTTTGAAGTAATGTTTTATGAGATCAGCTTTACCTGATTGCAACGTACCTACTCAAATATAGCAGAGCAGAGTAGCTTTAGAAAATATATAACAATGGTTTTAAAAGATAACAACGATATCAATTTGACAAATTAATTGACGTCTGATTGGATTGACATTTTTAAGTTTTATTTACGAGATCTAAAATAATAAATTAGTTTCACTACACTTTAAATTTGGTTCTTATAAGTTTAATTACTTCGATTTCAGTAAAACAAATATAAATTAATAAAGAATTTAAATATACAAAACAAAAACTTAGGTATAAAAAATTCTAAGGTAATTTCATTTCATGAATATACACAAAAACAACAAGGAGCTGGCATTAATCTTCCAAGCTTGAATATACGCGGCCCGCAAGCGCTTCCTTATAAACAGAAAATACTTTTCGATCGATTCCGTATACGACGTTCTAATAACATTCCGGAGCGATATTTCACACACCTCGATCGCGACTGTGTACATCACTTAGCCCAACACAATGGTACATGGACGATTTATTGTGTACACACTGTACCAGATAAAGCACAGACAATGGCCTATCAGATGGCGACGATCGACACGTGTATGCTTTTAGCCCTAGACTTCGACACCCAATTACGTAGCCGCCAGCGACGAGATCATTCATCACGTACAAACGACCGATTTTTTATTACACGCTCGCGGAAGGTTAGAGCAAAGCGGAATCTTACGAGTAGATGATACTCTCCGAAGTTACTTCCAATGTGGAGTAATTAAGGACAAAATTACTTACGCGAGGCGCGTCGGCGATTTTTAAAAGTTAAAACAGTGGTTATCATTAAACGATGAAAGACTTTATACGATACGTGTATTTGGTGGGTAGAATTCTATTATGGTAAGTAATAAGTTCATTTACTTTACATTAATTTAAAGTATCGACTGACTGAAAATTATTAATTTCTGTCGTAGTATGACTGGCGTAATGACGGATGAGACAAAAGCCGTGCTGAAGTCTGGGTAAAGTTTTCTCTATGCACTGTCCTACTTATCATATGAATATGTATGAAAATCGTAATGGTAGTAACAAGCTTTAGAAGCGAACTACCTATTAATCCAACTAGGTATCTAAAATCGGTTCTATTACTGAGTACCTAATAGGTTGTATAGGTCAGATGACGATAATATGTGACGCTCCCGAGGGGTACAATATTTTTCTCATAGTTTTTCTTCAACGCTAGCGTGTGACTGGTCGTGGTAAATGGCTAGCTCCTCTTATTGACTCACAACTTTTTTATTTATCAACTAAAAGTAGCAGTGTGTAAAAAACCACTAACTAATCTATCTAAGCAATGGTGGAAGTATGGGCTGCCTAAAAAGCTTTTATGTCATCATTATTCCATCAAACTTTATGATTAGAGTCGACCAGTTAGATGCTGAAACAAGGTCCGATGCGGCAAAATTACTGTTTTATTTACTTGACAAAATAAAACCAAACGTAATTTGATGAGACTACAATACTAGAGAAAGAAAACTAAAAAGTATACATTTAATAGGTGGTAATATACTATAGCTGTACATATGAGTGTAACATTTGAGTAACAGGAGTAGATAGGTGCCCCAAATATATTTTATTAGATTTATTTTATTAGAGCATTATACAATTTTTTTTTCTAAACCTTAAAACTATAACCGTCATATACCTTACAGTACCTACAGTAAAGGGAAAACCAGGCGTCGTCACATATTTTTGCTTTCGTAAGCTGTCACAATCATTCGGCGACCTATTTTTTCACACAGTATTGACTAAGGTGTTTTTCCGTGAGCTCTAAGAATATACAAATATTGGATCGTTGTCGTTGGTCTCTAGTTACATTTATATATTCGTGACAGGAACGATTACATTTTATGATAATTGGATAATTTAACACCTACAGTAACACATTAAAACATTCATTCCAATTTATTCCCCACGTGTCATTATTTATATCATTTATCATAACAAAAAACTTAACAGCCTGCATTTGTCGTGTATTCATCTACGGGTGGGGCAAACGTTAATCGTGTAAAGAATTTCATAAAAGCTATAAAACTCGCATTGTGACATAAAAGGTGAAGTTGAAATCATAAAAAGTCGGGGTGCAAATGCGTCGCCCCCGCAGCGCGTATCGACGACGTCATTAAACGGCACGCGCACACCGCACCGTGCCGAAACCTCCCCGCATCTATACGACGTTTGTCACACACCACTAGCTGCCAACATATCAAAATATATCTGCATATAAAAAGCTCTATAAATATTGTATTTATTCTTTTGTCTGTGTACGTACAAGTTTGTGCTAATCTATTGATATAGGATACTAGATAGATGGCAAAAGAACTTTGGGATGTCTACAACCCAATTCTCAGATTAAGCAAGTGTTCTACGATTGTGCAGACCAATAAAGATCAATATGTTAGAAGATCTAATAGTATCTTAGTACTTATTATTTGAAGGCAATTTTATACATTTTTCTTTGATTAAAAATACCTATTGACAGTGATTGCAGATGAAGAAAAGTTGTAGGGCCTAAGAAACTAAGAAGCGGCCGAAACAAAATTGATTGTCTGTGTTATGTTAAAAAAACGGTGGAGTAGGTACTTTTTGTAGGAGTACTTACAATAATCACATTCTTTAACCATGTTACGTTACACGTTGTCGCGGCAATAATAAGACCCTAAACTCAAAATTTCGACCATTCTTACCAGTGACATTTAAGTACATGTTTTATGTTAAGCATTGAATTTGATTAATTTATAGTTACTTCAGTCATGGGTACGCGCACTGAACGTCGATCTCGAGCATGTGACGAGTCATCGGACCGAGACGTCACTATTACGACCTTACGACATAGCTCTTCTAAGTGACCCACATACATAATTATTTATGAGTGTACACAACTACTTTTACGCTTTATACTTAATCTTTATTAGAGGGCATTTTGAAGAGTTCGAGATTGTTAGAAATCTATTGTTAGAATACTTGAGCCGCTTTTTTAAGTTTGACATTTTAAAATAATATTTTATTTTTATAATATTTTAAATTTTACTTTTACTAAGTTAGAACAAAGTAAAACTTGCGAAATTATCTATATAAATATTATATTATATATATCTAAATGTATATTTTATTATATCAAATATTTGTTCTAATTAAGACGACTAACACAAAGAAGCAGAGTCTTATGGTTTAGTTTGTGATAACTGATAAGTGATTGATAAGTCTATATCATGTATTGTGAGTTTTTAAATAATATTTTAATTAAAATACGAATTTTGTATTACGAAACATACTCACTACAAAGCTTTTACAAAATGTGCAATTAACAGATACACAATACATTTACTCGGACGTGGAATAAATATTTATGGTACAGACAAATATTTGACCTGTGGGGTAATTAGACTCACCCATTCATAGCAGTCTCACGCACTTCCACTACACTAGGTTAGCAGTTGAATGAGATGGTTTCTTCTTTTATTCAATTTAGATAACTGTTCGAGGTTTTAACATGGCAACAGTAGTTACTCTTATTCAATTCAATTATATGTATGTATTATTATTTGGTACAGCAAAGAAACAAAAATGTTACAAGTATGCATGTAATGTTATATGTTGTAACATGTTCCAATTGTCCTAGAAAATATACAGGTAAGTAGAGTTATAATATGAGTAGGTATGTGACAACTGCACTACTTAAAAACATCAGTTTATTAATTGTTTGTTATGAAGCTTTATTCTGACGTCTTTTCATTTAAAATTTACTGATGTTAAGATTCACAATACTTGGATAAAATCAGTGAAGTGAAAATATAATTAAAATTTCAACAATAAATAACCAGGACCCATTAAAAAGGTTAATTACTAACTTGGATTGAGAAATAACTCTCCATCGGGAATCAATTCGATCTCCCACTCTATTTTAAGTTTATCAATTAGAACATTTACAAATTTGATTAAATTGAGATTTATTTTGGCAATAGAGATAACGGAGAAAACAACCTTTGTAAGTAAGCGATCATAAATAGAAATTGGATTCTGTGGAACACCTGTTTGTTTTGAACTCTCCTAATGCGTAACCTTATTTATGTTTATTATTTTATTTGTGTAATGAATTTGAGTTATATATTTATTGTTTGTTCGGGTCTACGAGTATGTCCATCAGTGCTGTTAGATAGATTCAACAGGCTGATTAATGATGAAAAAAATTGAGTACATTGCGTTATTAGCAATTCTTATTTATATCTAATAATAAATTGTGAAAGTACCATTTCCGGTAGTTTATTTTGTCTATATGTAATAATAATAAGTTTTTGTAATTATAAGTTGTTAATGTACTATTCACATGGGAAGAAATCTGTGGGAAAATATAACTCAAACTAGTGTTTATGTCTCTAATTGTGTCCTTGTTTTCAATTATTTAATTGAGGTTGACGCGGGAACATTAATAATAAGCGTTGACATAATAAATGACTAACCCAAATGCTTTTATAATAAGGGTTTAGCACCTATTGTTTATAAAATTCTATCAAATGTTTTCGTGGTTGTATTTAAATTAAACTACCCGTATAAAATGTAGACGTGACGTCGAACAATCAATTTTGTTTTGTCGTACAAAAATAATAGTCGGTTCGACGCAGCCTTTTCCCCTGTGACATCTATCGAGGCCGCATCGTGTGTCACAATGCCGATAGACATCAGTTCCCGTCGCTACGTAATGCTAAAGTGATTTTTATTACATTCGATTCGGTTGCTTTGTTCATATTCCAAGCCCTTGAGTGACAATAAGTCTTGGTAGGGCATCAGTGTGGAAAATAGTATCACATATTCGTACATTCCTTCACAAGATTGGATAATATGACACAGTTATTAGGTTATGAAATTATTTTGTAATGCTGACTGCTGACTGAGTGTGTGATACAATGTGTCACGTCTTTTGTGTTTTATACGAAAGGGCTCTGATACAATTTCGGTAGACTACTTTAGCGACATTTTTTTGCAGATTTATTAAAGAATGTAGATTTTTGTTCTTTTTATATCGTATCAGCCTGTCTTCCATTAATGTGTTAGGAAAATTATATTTAGGAGTATCTTGAAGCGTGGTGAGTAGATTCGTTCTTACACAGTTCGTTGAGTACATACATACATTTGATTACAATAGAGACTAAGCTCTTCTCCATTTCTTGGGCGCACTTCCATTTTAAGACTGAATCCGAAAATTGTTCTAACAGTGTGTTTTATAATAATAATAATAATAATAATAATAATATTCCACCACATTTACACAGCGCCATCTAGTCCCAAATTAAGCAATTATATTTGCTTGTGGTATGGGTACTAAACAACTGATATACTACTTATATACATTTTTTTTTGTAAATACATATTATAGATAACTTACACCCAGACACAGAACAAACAATCATGCTCATCACACAAAGATTTGTCCTGGGTGGGAATCGAACCCACGACCTCCGGCTTAGCAGTCAGGGTTACTGACCACTAGGCCAACAGGTCAGTTTTATTGAGATTGAACTCATTTTATATGGTGAAAAATCGTAACAAATGGTCTTAGTTATATTTATGTTTGTTGATTGACGAGTATTTCTATTTACCACATGGTAGAAGTACACAGCGTTGTTTCGTCTTTCTGTTCACAGGTCTTGAATGTCAGGTTGTTTAATCTGTGGAGATGTTTATTCATGACATGATATCGCGTGAACCCTCCGGTGAACTGTCATAGTTGACATCTGCTGCACTTCCATGAATTTTCTGTCCAGCAGTTTCCTATTTTATTTAGATTCTATCAATACTTTTGTATATTTCTGATCGTTGATGTTTTGACAGTGTGCATAATGTACATACGTTTAGAAAGGCTCGGGCTTTAGAAGTCTGCTACTATCCATATACGACATATAATATAAGTGAATGTGACTTATCAGCGTATTAATTGTGTGGTATATTATGACCGCATTTTTAGGTCCAAAAATAAAACGACATTCTTCCAGTTGTAGCAGATGCGGTTGCACGTGTGGAACAGGCATGCAGGCAATTGCTTGACTTGTTTAATAAGGCTTCGTTGCACAGTAAATGTATTGAAATGGCCATAAGGTGGATAGGCACGCGACCGCATTGTCTTACACCTTGCACATGGCTTCGATCTGTCATTATCGTGGCATATTGACAAGCTAAACCCATAACGTAATGATTTATGATCAACTAATGCGACACCTGATCAATTAGCTCTAAAAAATTGAATCAGTGATTGAATTTTAGTGTAATTTATTGACTCTTGTGACCAAATTGTGACTTTGAAATTATTTAACAATATATTTTTAACGTGTAAGTATTGTATTATCTATTTATAATAGCTATTTGTTACTTTTAAAGCAGCGTTATCACCTATGTTCAGTACTACTAAATATATTATCTCCATTGTGTCTAATACCACATCATTAGGTACTTTACCTGAAATTACGAAGAGCCTACATAATCAATGATACTGAACTGTCACCGGTCTATCATAAATAATATATAATTCTGTGTTACTAGACTTAATTCTACACTAATTAGTTTTAAACTCTCTTTTCGGACAATATTATTAATAGTGCAAGAACTGGCATTAAGATTTCCTTTTTATTACAGCTCCAGTAGTATAAATATTTCGCTTCAATACGCAAATGTTTCAGGGTCGACAACGCGAAAATGATGACCCACTTCAAAATAATATTGTCACCAAAATATACTATTATAAATGAATTACACAGTAGGTACCACATACATTATCATAAATTGGTTGTCTAAACCACGTCGACGTATTAACATTTCCTTAATTATTTTTATATGATATGTGCAACTTCAAAGCGCGGAGATATAGAAATACTGCTTCAAATCTATGGTTAGAGAAGTAATGTCTGGGGTATAGTTTGAATGGAGGAATGTCTGAAAGTGGCAGCTGAACATAAAGGAATGGAACGGTGTGCTTCGAGATAGGCACTCTGTGCAGGCTTGTAATTTTAGATATCGAACCTCCCCACCCCCCCGTCGATTCCCCCGGCTTGGCTCTTCCCGACTCCGCTGTGGATTAGAATGAAAATACAACGCTTTATTATCTTTCTTTGACCGTGTGTCTTACCTTCACCGTTCCAGTGTTTTCCACCGCCTGTCGACCAAAGGTGAGTGAATTGTTGACTTTCTTTTTTTTCTGCCCTCTTTTGTATTCAATTATCTTTGTTCCGAAAAGATTATCTATCTGAAATGTAAATTTCAATTTGGTTCGTATCTGTAAATGAAAGATTTTATTTAACTGTTCTCCGAAAAGTAGGCGTTTTATAGGAACACTCGAACTTGTGGATTTTTATTAGAGACACGTTTTCACCGACAGTAGATCGCGCTACAGGCGACATTTATCTTCCGGCGAGCACAAGAGCGGGGGTGTCTTTGTAAAACGTTTGCGAATGAAAGATTTTCCTCCTTTTATTATTTTACATGAAATTTATGACACTTTTAAGGTTCACGATTTCTGGGAATAAAGAGACTTTTGACTCGAACAAATTTTATTGGTGACTTTTTAACTTTCTAATTGTACAAAAGTCTTTTTTAAATCATTTTATTCCGAAACGAAAGTGGCTACTGGGATATTCCATCTGTTAAGTAAAGAATAGAATATCTCTGCGATTTAATGCAAGCGGAGTGAGGAGATCAAAGGGCCTTATGCATTATATTAAAGTTTTATTCGCCGCTGGTGTGCGGCCACCGCGCCGCCCGCGGCCCGGCAATTTCCTTTTCAATTACGCCTACTTGAAATAAAAATACAATTTTTATTTGAGTCCTGGTAATTAAAAAGGGATTCTGTAATGAAAAGGTATACCTTTAGTTCCGGGCGCTCTTCTCAATTTCACTTCCGTTTGTTTGTTCCACAGGGCCACGCCTTTGGGGTGAAGCAAAGGACAACCCTTTGCATGGCGCACTACGTGCGGGGTGTGTCCTCAAACATTACCTAAATCACAAACACATTAAAGGAATGTGTCTAATGATACTTCATGCCGTCGGCTTTGTAAGCGCGTGCAGTTAATTTTGAGTTTCTAGTTGGTCAAACAAAGAGTGTGGCAAAGAGCGAACTGTATCAGACGGATGTGCGCCTGATTGCCACTGCGGTGCCGACAGATCCTGCTTCCTGCTTCAGATACTAACCAACACCTACATACGTTTCTATAGATGCCAACTTACACTACACCATTTCCTTTTAATTCGTATTGTCGGATATGGAGCTTTCACACAAATAGCGAATATGTTAATTCATAGATTCCTTTACGAGTGTGACTGACTTTGTGTTTGTTATTAATAAAATATTTTTATGAAAGTGTAAGTAATCAAAGAAAATATAATATTATGAAGATGTTTCCGCATTCGTACTTTCTTTTAGATTTATGTCAGCTTACGTCTCGAGAGCAGTTGAAATAAACTCATGAAACCTAAATGCACCGCCATGATAGTATCGTTTGAGTCCTGGAGACAGTTCACTATATTTTTATATTTATTCTTTAATGTTAATGTTATTATAACATTTATGTAGAGTGTCATAATATAGGTACCTTAGCTCGGCTCCGGCCGACGGCGTGCACTTTACCCTCTCTCGAGGAGATTAGCCATCTGAGCGGATTAAGCAAAGGTACACCCATATAATACAGTATTAATCTCGTTTAGATGGTAATATCAAGAATGTTATACGTTCAAATAGGTAAGATCGCAATGAGATATAGATTTTTAAGGAACTTTAATAATCTTGACAGCTAAATGATTGTGGACACAAATATAAGAAAATGAGAACGAAGGCGAGGTATCTCAAGTTACAGTAAATTTGTGAGTTTACTGATGTTACATAAGGGTTTACGTTAACTTGAGTCATATAAAAGTTTAATTTAGAAATACAATGAAGTACTCAGCGGGATCTTGAATTTTATGAAGAGATAATGTCCTCGAAACGCCAGCGACCCTCTTGAAATATTCTAAGAAATTTGCGATTCAAATACGCAAAGCCGTTTAAAACGCCTAACAAATTAAAGGCGGACTCGTTAAAGCAATAATTACTGATTACATTATGAAATAATACCGCGCGTAGATGTGAGAAATGATCTTCATGGCGTAATTATAATTAGGCACTTATTTGTATTAATTATTTTATATTTCATGTATTTTTGAAAAGCTTTCGGCTGTACCAGGTTGGCCTACTTCAAATAAAACAGCAGTAAATGTTCATGCACAAATGAAACATTGTTTTATAAGAACTTCAGACAAAATGTACGTACGAGTACGATTCGTTTTATTTAGCCAAAAAATAGAGTCGCAAAAGGTTAATGTAGGAATCACCCATGTCAGAGTCAAAAGAAAGAGTTTTGCAGTAGTGAGTGGAACAGGGCGTTCATGTTTTAATATTTTACCGGAAGCTTTGCGTTGAATTGCCGAATGCGCAAACAAAGCTAATACCCTAATAACCGCGTCGCGGCACGACTGTACTGAAAGTTCTTATAATGCGACCTCCGTAGTTCGTCGACTGAGGACGCGAGTCAACCATTTTTAAAACTCGTTCAACCTTTAGATTAGTGCCGATAAAGATAAGTCTACTTGTCATCTAAGTCTCAGATATATTTGAGTCTGGAAGTCCACCGGGAAGAAAAATAAACAGGTGAAAGATTTAATCTGTTAGCGTTTCCTTGTCTGTTTAAATAGAAGTCACAGGAGACGGCGTCTTATCGGCGCGGCCCGTACCCATTTGCCGAGTCACAGCCGACGCCCGCACTGCTCGCTGTAACTTCCCTTGTTTGCAAACTCGGATTGGATCTCGCGTTCTACTTTCTACAGGACATTCACAATCTAGTTTTATGACTTTAAAACGTTGCCGCTGTTACCCTAACCACTCGGTCATCACTTTTGTTTTCTATACTAATTAATTAAAACTGGCTATTTGTTACTGTGTTTATGTGCACATTATGTTTACTTACATACGTAAATTCTATGAAATACGGGACAGTACTGACGGGTGGAACGAGAGATAGGCGACGTCACAGTTGGACTCCAGTTTAACAATAGGATTCAAAAGACGTTTCCACGAGCTTATCGCCGCCGCGCCGCGTTGAATGCATAAATAACTTTGACCAATTGATTTTAACACCGCATTGTGTTCTAAAAGAGAATGATGTGCGGTCTGCGTTTTTTGTGTTTACTTATTCCATTTAACAAGTACCGACGTTTGACCTGGCGTCTTTAATCAATGTCTTCGATAATACGCATGAAACAGGTGAAAGTATTTTGGTGTGATCCATGCTTTTAATTTTAACATTTTGTAAGTGTAAACGCAATGTCAAACCTTCACTTCTTGGTAAAGATTTATTTATGTAAGTAACGGTTAATGTAAACACTGAAAACATAAACAAACGCATTTGTAGACACATGTTAGTGTACAAGTACTACAAGTGCACGCGCAGCGGGTGTTGTGCGGGTGGGCGGGAGGTGAGGGAGGTAGCGGGGGCGCCTGACGAGCCTTTGTTTAGAACATAAAATTATACGACACCAATAAATTCTTTGTTTACTCGATAAATGAACGTGTCCGTTCGTATGGGAGAGCGATCGTCTCTGCGTGACTCGAGGATATGCATGTGTCTATGGAGATAAAAAACTATGTGACAGTAATTAAATAAACAATCAACCAAAAATTTAATAGAATATACGTCTATGATAGTTCACTTTCAAAATGCAATTTGTTATTATAGATCGCTATCTCAATAAGCAGCGTTTGAGAACAAATCTCCTAAATAAACAAGTATTGTCAAAACACTTCTCCCCGCAAAAGTTTAAAAAAAGAAACGTCAACTCTTTTTGAGATAATACCCATTATCTGGTTTACCTGCGGACAGCTTTGGTTGACAATAGCGATGTCGGCAGATGTCTCTGAAAAACAAACTTCACAACAATCCTAAATCATAGCAAGAGATAAAAAAACGAAGGATTAATTTATACCACATAGAGCTGGTTGCTGGTGTGCGACAATAAATTGTCATCATTGACATAAATCGGTGTACGAAATGTTAATGCCGCGTATATGCCGTGACAACAATGACGCATTGTCAGAGAAATTCAGCAACCACCGCGCGCCGTGTGTTTCACACAAAACTTACAAACGTCATGTTGTTTATCTACTTTTTTTTTGTTGATGCAAACTGAAGTGTCGTCTTGGATATTTTAGACACGCTCTACGTTTTTTGCTACAAAGCAGATGAAGAAGTATACGGCTGGTTCACCCCGACGATGAACGTTTGCTGTATTGAAAACAATGCCTTAGTACGGAGGTATCATTCAGAATTACTGAATGTAAAGGTTTTATTATTGAGCTTTCATTAATAATTGCAAACTGCAATTGAATTCACTTTACTGAAATTATTGCAAAAGTTTCTTAAACTTTTGTGTTTATTTATGAGTCAGTATAAAGTTTTCAAACAAGCTAAGAGGTTAAAAATGCTATGTCATAAATTTGAAGTCCGTGTTTAGATGTGAAAAATAAGCTTTATTAAGCTTTAAAGGAATAGGCATACAACATCGTTCAATATCGGAACTGTTATAAATAGAGTTGAATGCAACTGACTGATCTCTAACCTTAGTTAAGCTTTAGTCAATGTTCTTATTTTATTTTTGTTACTTAATATTCGTACAAACATAATTTTCATATTACTAACTAAACGTTACGTACGTTTACGTTTTAAACTAATTAAGTAATAAAAAAATATTATGTTTCTATACTACATTATTTTAAATAATATTTAGCTTTGCCATAATATTTTTAAACCATTGCGTCTGAATTTAGTACACCAATGATTGACGTAGCTATCGGTACTCAATCTAGCCGGTTAGCAATCAATATAAAAGCCATTACCGGCTGGGTATCACTTGACTAGTTTCAATCATAATCTATAGTCTAGGATAAACTATATAAAACTTCTTAACTTCGTAAGTTTGGCGTTTATATTCGATTTTATATTTTATCAATTTGTTGTACTACCCATACGTATCGACCGATACAAATTTGTTCTATCTACATAGCCGTTTCCGGCCGTACCTGGCTACAGATAACTTGCAATACATTTTCGGGCGGATTACGAATCGTCCTTGAGTCGTCTTTATCCTTTAAAGGAACCGATATTGTTGCTTATGCACGGTCGCTCCGAGCGCCCAGCTTCTTTCTTAAGAAGGCTTCCAGAATATTTGATTATGCGACATCCTTATCTGGCTTTCAAAGGCTATTAACATTCTCTTTGGATGGAACAGCTTTGAAATTTATTGTGACCCAATGTTATTTGTGTATGCATTCATCGATATAATTTAGCATACAATAATATTATTTTTTGTGCGAAATTGGTGATCCAACACGATGTTGCCTTCAGAATTTATGTTTTTTTTTTACCGAGCAGTATAATGAAAATGGTTGTGGTTAGAAAGCTTCCAGCCTACCTTAACGTTAATTCAAATTAATAATCTAGAGATGTTTATTTAATACTAAGAATAGAGATCACACCACATCATAACCGCCCCTTGCTGAGCTTAAGACTTACGGTCAAGTCATCTAAATGAGCCGATTTTCAGGATTATTTAGGAAGATAGCTTATTATGATCGATGGTTCTAAGTTTATTTTCATGCAAATCTCAAAAGGTATTTTGACACTGTCAAGCTTGTTTTATAATAATAATAATAATAATAATACTTTATTGCTCCAAAGAAAAGTTTACATTTTACATATAAACATCACTAGCCTCCACACTAGGATTCCCTGTGTCGTGGAAGCTAGTCTCTTTCTTCCAATAATAAAAAGTATTTTATACTAGCTGCGTCCTACGGCTTTGGGACTGATTTTCAGGATAAAAAGCTATAAGCTATGCTTTTACGCCATTGTCCTTTTAAGATAGTCAAGTGTAGCGTAGTTTCAGGATGCGGTAATAGTGGGTTAGATTGATAGAACCTATCCCATTTGCTGAAGGCTCCAAGTTATGGTCCTGTTATTATATTAGTCAAACTCGAGTTGTTCACAGATGTCGCCATGTTTGCAACGGATAACTATTTCGTTGTAGCCTTCGGGCGACGTACGAAAACATACGAATATTAGTGGTATAATAGCACAGCTGTTCGAGTATAAGCCATGCCGTGCCGGTGCTTCACTGCTGTGATATTTTCTATCCCTCTAAATACGCCGAGCAAAACACAAAAGGATTTGTCTCGTTAATTCACGTGTATTATTTACGATTCGCTTCACTTCTTTGGCGGGCGAGACGATAAGATCGAATTACGATACACCCAATATTGTCTCATATTACCATTGTCAAGAGGATAATCGTAAAAACTCTTCAACTCTCAATTGTCTGGTATTAAATCCTGTACGCTATGAACTTTACATGTGAAACTTGACACAATTTTTGTATAATATACCTGGGTAAGTACTAAATCGAATCAATCAAATAAACCCGGGACGATAATCAGGATCTGGCAATAGAAATTGGAGGGCAAATAGCAGTAATTGTCTACAACTAACTGTTATTTGAAAGGTCGCTTAATCACTCAAGGGCACGGAGACAGTTCAAACACAAATATTAATTAATGCCGTTATTCCGGCTTACCTAATTCGAGAAGTTTCCCGTATCTGAATAAACAATTAAACTAGCAGAAGTGTCGAGAATGGGCGCGGGTCCGACAAACTACCCTACACAGCTCTCTGCTTCGCATTAATACTAATAGAACAGTTAATTAAATGCTAACAACATCTATACGAATAAAAATTATCAAAAAACAAAAGGTTTTATATTTTTTTTTAAGATCTCCATAATCGTGAGAAGATCGAGTAAACTCGCAACTGTTTAGTTTAAAGCATAGTTGCGAGTTTCAATTAAGATTTGAACTTATAAATCGCTGTAAAATACGTTTTATCGTGATTAAAGTTATCTTATAATAAATCGTCAATCTAAAACAGAATATATTATAGAGAAAGAACTATTTCATAAGTGATTGACATCTCATGTCAATCACTTATGAAATAGTTCTTTAGCTGTTTAAATAATAAATATTTTTTTGTAGTAATTCTCAATTGCTGTTTTAGTCTAAATTATTACAGACAATAAGTCTGACTGTATTATATTGTGATGTAGAAATGCCTAAGATAAGGCATCGTCTGACACGGATATTGTGGTTACAACAGGTACGGTAAAAACAGAAATTTAAGGAAAAAAATTGGTTTAATAAAAAAAATAGTTTTAAGAGTAGACACAAACTTTATGCAAGAGTTTATTTATGTTTTAATAAGGTGTATTACCTCCACGTGCCCTTATTACGGATTCTAATCGGTTCCGCATAGATTTTATTAGGGTTATTAAAAGATCTTGCGGAATATTGTCCCATTCTTCTGAAAGTGCTGTTCTTATTGCTGCCACTGTCGTGGGCACAGGATTTCTCGCATTTACAGCTCTTTTTAAATTGTCCCAAACATGCTCAATGGGATTAAGATCCGGGCTGCGTGCTGGCCAATTCATTGTACGTATCCCAACCTCTTCGCAATATTGTCGAACTTGTGCAGCAGCGTGCGGCCGGGCATTATCCTGCATTAAAGTAAAATTTTCGCCTATGAATCCCATGTAAGGCACCACGTGATCTTCTAAGATCTCTGTTATGTAGGGATGTGCCGTCAAACCCCTTCTGTTACCGTTTTGACGGACCATGTCTATGAACACCCCAGACCATACACGAAGCGCCTCCAAAAGGAACACGCTCCTCAATGCAACTTTGAGCATATCGCTCCCCACGTCGACGATAGAGTCTTCTGCGACCATCTGCACCATATAAACATGTCCTACACTCGTCCGTGAACAATACGGAGGCCCATTGCTCTTCTGTCCAATTTAGGTGATCACGCGCAAATCTTAAGCGAGCTTGTCTGTCAGCTACAGACAACTTTGGACCATTTGCTGGTCTAAAAGGGGTGATATCCGCTTCCTTTAACCTTCTTCTTATTGTTCGTGCACTCACATTTACTCCTGCACTTCATTAAGCTCTGTTTTGATGTTAACTGACGTGAGGAAACGATTTCGCAGGGAATTTGTAACAATAAATCGGTCATCACGACCGGTGGTTGCTCGAGTCCTGCCTGTACCACGTCTCCTTCTGTAAGAACCTGTCTCCACAAACCTTCTGTATATTCTAGAAACCGTAGACTGGTTTAAATTTAAATTTCTACCAATCGTTCGTTGATCCAAGCCCTCCCTCACCAGTGCTACAATTTGAGCCGCTTGTTCGGACGAAGTATCCATATTATGGTTCAAAAACTCTCGATGAGTTAAAAAACTAACCAACAATTCTGCTGGTAACAATAATTCAATTGACAAAAGATTAAAAAATCAATGCGAATCAATTTAAAACTTTGCTTTAAATAACACGCAAATCTGATACTACGAGTAAATTTTCTTTTCCCGGCTATACTCATTTGTTTTACTGCAGTTCTATTATTAAATTTTGCTTTTTTTTCAAAAATTAAGAGCCAGTCTCTCCATATTTATATAATTTAATCTAAAATCTTTGCATACTTATTAAAAAAAATCATTTCAAAGTAATCCTGAACTTTGATGCAGTTTATGAGTCCGTCAGTTTACATACATAAATTGAACACTGTAGGCAATTTTGTAGCTATATGTAGTTGTGTGCTTCTATAAACCAGATACATACAAGCTTGATGGTTTTTAATAGTTATAAAAGTTGAAGTTCTCTAGGATAAAAAGAATAGTTAGTTGCAGTACTTGCAGCCCATAGTTGTGTTAGTTCTCTGGCCATTAGATAAGAGAAAGGTTTCAGATATTTAGATGGATGTAGACAGTATTAAGCGTTGATTTTCCCTCTGGCATCAAATTTAATGGCAAAAGTTAGACTTCAATCCATCACAATCTACACAACTAATAATACGAATGATTTCTAAAATAAATGTTCTGAAACAAGTTTAAATCAAAAGATCTCATAAGAAAAATGTGTATCAAAAAAAAAAGATATCATCTAATTGGAGTTAGTTAATCTTATAAGATATTGCCAAATGAAAATGTTAATTGGATAAAATGTAATAATTGAAAAATCTAATATTTAAATACTTATGATCCCTCTTTGTATAAAACTAGACGTTCGCCCTTACTTACCGTATCTAAAGTTTCATTCGGTCTCACAACAAACGCCTTTGTAAAATACCAGAGCAATAGTGTCGTAATATATTAAAATTTTGAAAATAGCTGATAATATATATTAAAAGTAATAAAATATAGCCTATGTTACCCGTCCTATTTATATTTTTATATATATTTTTTTAAATCGGTTACGTAGACCTTGAGATAAATCGGCAAAAACAAACAAAGAAACATGCAAAAAATCAAATCTTTTCTCTTTAACTCGCGAACGAGAAGCTAGTCTAAACTAATATTATTAGTTTAAACTAGCTTTTCGTTCGCGATTTCGCATGAATGAACGTAACATTTGCTGTGTCGATAACAAAGTCGCAAACAAATAGAATTTCTTTGTATACCATATTGATGGTTGATTTGTTCGAGTTATTCCGGTCTGATCCCCCAGATCTGATCCCCCGGTGCTTAAATAATTGGCCAGGCTGCTGTTGGAACTGGCAGGCTATGTGGAATTGTGCGTATTTATGAAGCAATCCCTCTTAAGACTATCTGAGGTTGTATCTGAGTCCGTTTCGTTGATTTATTGTGATTTTTACGTATCTCCATTCACAATGCTTCCTTAACCAGCGACAAACTGTTGATATTATCTCCCTAAATAGTATTTGTAATAAAAAGTTTCATTATAAACAGATGTTCTTTAATTCGAACAGAAAAATTCAAATAAATTGCATTAATAGACATTTTGTATGCAATGTAACGCAAGGGGAGTTTTTGGTTATGGCCCGATACGTCACGCAAATGATAAGGTTCGAACAAATTGTTGATAATAATTTTAGAATGATAATAATTTAAAGATTATGGGAACCATTAATAATATGTTTTAATTACGCCGATCATCTTAAAAGTTCGGATAATGGTTGTTTTCTAATTAAAGGTTTCAACATTATGTTTTGTTTTATTTTTACATTATCTCTTTTTATTTGAACGAAAATATTTTTATGATTCATGGTAGGGATATTGTTTGACTACCGACATTCGCTTTTTTAACAACCTTTAGAACAAAGAAGTTAGGCTTCAGAAGACGCTTTTAGCCATCGGAGAAGAATGTTTATGGTAGTCAGTTATGGTATATATATATAATTATGGTATATATATAACCAGTCAGGGTTTTTTCAGTTCTTATAGATAGCAAGAAAAATTTCGTTGACAAAATTTAATCTTATTATGGCAGAATTAGAACCTCTAGGTAGGTATAATTAAAAAGAGGCCTTATTTATTGACCCAGTTTTTACAGCTCTACCAACACAAGGTATAATAAGGTATCTCCTATACATTAACACGCTTTTAACTAATTTAAAAGTAGCTTTTAGTGTCAAAGTATTGAGAAAAATCGATGTAAGCCAAGCCATTTACACAGCCACTGGAGCTTAACATGACACAATTGTCTTCGATAAAAGAAATAAAATCGGGAATAAATTTCGTTCTGTGATATATGGTGAAAATACGTTCGGATTTTGTCGTGAATAGTTAGCGTAGCCAGTTTGTTCCACTTAGATGTATACAATTCACATGAAGTAAATATTGTTTAAAAAATGTTATCTTTTAGCCAATACACATTAAAATTTTTTTCACGTAGACGTTTTGATATTTCACTACATACATTGCTTCATACCTTTTTTCCCGAAGGGGTAATACCCAAATTTCGCCAGTTATGTTGAGTGCCATGTAACAGGGGAGCGAGGTTGTTGCCATTTACTGGGTACAATTCCAAACTCTGGGATAAAACTGACTTTCACGACAGGTAAACCCACTTTATCCAACCCGGGGATGGAAACCGAGACCTCTGTGTTGTATTATGTACACAGCACCAATGAACAGAGACAGAACAATTTATTAGCAGTATGCGGGCGATTTTATACTTCTGATTTATAGTTAGGTACTACGTGCATATAATAAAGATAGACAAATGTAAGCCTCGTTAGTGCATCCACGCTCTTGTTATACAGATTACGACCAAAGATGAAACATTTAATGCAAATCATGACTATGTATCTAGCAATTGTAAATTGTATTACAAAAGCGAGTTTTGTAATGGTATTACATCACGACGTTTCTCTTGAGAGATTTCTGTGCAATCCGACCATAGAAGGAACCTTTGCTATATAGGTCATAAAACTTGGTAACTGGGTTCAAGTAGAGAGTATGGTAGAGAGTATTGGGTCTATTAAACCTATTGTAGATTTAATAGTTCCGATACTCTCAAGTGTCAAAGCTAGGTGTTCGCAGAGGTTCTTCGCTATAAGTTCTGGCCTATAGAAGTCACACTGATGGGCATGTCAGTGGCAGTGGGATTGTCCATATCAACCCTCAATCATTTTTGAAATGTTTAGGTATTTACCTTTCTTAAAGTATAGAATTACTACATTTTATTGTAAAGCAGTGTACCTACTATGCTCTAAACGTATTAAAAACACTCTAGAGCAAACGTTTGAAGTGGGAACGCTTTAATTAAATTGTATCTAGACATAATTTTATTTAAACAACCTACAAATCTACAAACTGACTATTTCCACTCAGTCGAAAAATGCTCTTTTTTATACGCCTTTGATGGCAATTAAGCTTACGGCCCACCTGATGGTAAGTGTATGGCATAGTAATGGTAACCTTAACCTATAGAAATGGCTATGTTTTTAAAGCATTGCAGAAAAAATGTTTAGAAAAGTTACCAGGCTATGGTAACTGCTTACCATCAGGTGTGCCGTATATTTCTTTGACACCTTAGTCGTATAAAAAAACCAAGTTGGAGTTTTACCTCTGAGCTGAGAAGACTGTGGTCATAGTAACACTAGTTAGCTACCTAGTTATAGTGTTGTGTGCTAGTAAGAAATCGTATTTAACTTTCCTAAATAAATAGCAAACCGTAGTAGTACTTCTAAGGTCCATGACTGGCGGCGCGACCAGTTATTCTTTGCCTTTGCCTACTGTCATTAAAAGTAGCTTGTTTATTTTCCATACATAGTGCAATGATTTTATTTAATCTTATCCTCAAAGTTTTATAGATACCCAAAATCTGGCACACTTATAATAAAAAATCAACGTGGTGTGTTCCCAACAGGAGCAAGCGTGTGCTTGACGAACCGTGCAAAATGATAATTAAGAAAAACCGCTCAGTCATCATTAATACGATAGCCGGCCATGTAAATTACATCGGCAGCGCGGTGTTTATAACAATGCCCGCACTCGATGGCTTTCATTAAAATTTAATATAATGACAATAAACGTTTATATATAATACAAATAAACGTTTTATTTAGAAACTTAAACAAACATCCCAGATTAAGGAACTTTGGGTTCACCCTTTGTGAAAGTTATGTTTTTACTCAAAAAGCCGAGCAAAGACATTTACAGTGTAAAATATAAGAGTGGAAGGAGCTTTTTTAAAAACCTTTTCATGTCTTTCAGAAAATACAAAGTTGACAGCGGCGCGCATAGTTGATGACTGCTATAGCGCCGCACTGGGAATGTGGTTTGGGAGGGTGCCCTATCCATTGAGCACAAGCATTGAGGTAATGGCCGGGTGCAAAGGGTGCTCATGAGCTCATCCGCATTTCAACGTATACTATTCAAATCTAATTTTGCAGAATAATTTTTTACACTTTACTCTCATTATACGAAGCTCTTAAATTTGTGAAAACTTTCTTGTCGTAAATGAGGCGTTATACATAATTTTATTAAATTGAATGATTGAAGTTACTAGATTAATTTCATCTTTAAACTGACCATAGCTTGGTGTTTTTTAAAATATTCCAAATGTTTTATTCAAAATTAAAATACCGACATGCTTGTACTCGCATAACTATTTATTACAGATATTCTGATTGTAAAAGAGTGTCAATACTTACATCAATTGGCGAAACATATTTTCAATATTGGTTCGAGAACGCGTTCTCAGGGTTTTCTTCAAAGGAGTGCAGTGCGATATGACACTGTAAGGTTGTGAGGGCGCGCCTAGTGGCTCTGGAGTGTCATTTCGCTAACACATTGTCTAGCGTCATTGTCTGTCGTGGCAGCTCTCTCGTTACAGCGACGTTCAACTTTTTATTTACGCCCAAGTGCACTCTGCCTCTGTCGCGTCGAGAGCTGAATTAAGGTTCTCTACGTTGATATGGGATCATTCAACCCAACAATATCGAATTACCCGCGCACTGGGCGCTTTGTTGGATACTTGCACGTGATATTATTTTTTACAAGACGATCGCCGTACCTACCCACATTATTATAATTCTGACTAGCAACAAACGTATGGTAAAAGTCTGATGACAGGATAAAGTTTCCTTGTTTTTAACAAACTTTTCAATGAATAACAAGCGTGTGTTTGGCGCTCTAATTACCTATCTACTGCTCTCGTGTAGTTCTCAACTTTGTGAATACGAACCTCTTCGGGCTTTAGATACTGGAGGCTGACTTTTAACTGTAATTTACAACTCTATTATGTTCGTTGTTTGTGATCTATGCCATTTAAAGTAATTTCAAGTAATTTTAGCTTATGTAAGAAGATAGATATTAATTATATAGTATGTAAAATCTAATAAGTTAACTTATAGTATAGGTGAAATTACGAATAAATATCTTAGCGAAACATAGTTGAATTAAGAACTAATTGCTGGAACTGTATGAAAACATTTTATCTCACAATGTTAACCATTTTACAGATTATTTTACATTAAAAAAAATTGCAGCGTCAAAGTGCTATTTTAAATCTTTGACAAATCGACAAAAAGTCGATGATTTTTAATTTAATTTATTATTTCTAAATGAACACGCCGAGTGAATAGTGGACTTATTACTCGACCGGCAGCGGAAATTGAATCTGGAGCTACGCACTTTCCGGTTGCCGCCACGCTTCCGATTCACTTGCTCCCCGTCCGCCCCTTGTGTTACCATTTATTGCATTTTTTAACTCGTTTACACATAAACATTTAGATACATTATGTAAGCAATAACAATATTAATAAATTATATGAAACATTATTTTATTGGGCTGAAGAGGGTTAATACACATTCGCTTCAAGCTAATATTCAGAACTACTGCATCTCTTGGAAATGTACCTACTTTATTTCAGGTTGCCTATTAAGTATTATGTTATTTGAAGCTGTGGTGAACCTCTAAAACAATCTAATAATAAGTATAATAATCTAATAGTAAGTAGTATTACAGCAACGACCAGGTAGTTGAGTAACAAATAGTATTGATATGACAGGTGTTCTATAAGGTCGAGGTTCCTTTCTATCAGACTCTTTTAAGAGAGAAATCACACTGTGACTTACGAGGACCTCTTAACCTCTACCTCATCTATTGATGAGTTTATAGTAATTTAATATACATAGTTTGCATACATTTATAAGACTTCTTTTATGCCCTATTAAGAAAGAAGGCCCTAAAGCACTTCTAACGGATGTAACTTTAGGCCCACTTTTCCAAGACTTGTTGTAGATAGTCACAGTATCATTTATTAGTAAGGGTATTCTATTACGGTATTAACGCATTATCTATGTAAAAGATTTGCATGAAGTGGTTATATGTAATATTATATGTAAGTATTTATTAGCAAGCTATTTACTTTTACTTGTAGGAATAGTGGGAGTCTGGTGCAAAAACTGTTAGTCTGCTGAGTCACAAGTCTACGATTCGAATAAAATAACCTTTGACTTTTCGAGTTTAAGCGTGTTTATTTAAACATTCCGAAATAAATATCGCTAGGATGTGATACATCGAAATGTTGATTCACCACTACACGAGCAATATCTATTTAATTATTTGCATTTCTATTTTACAGTGGGGAAACACTGTGAAGTTACCTGTAAGGTTTTGCCTAAGGTCATGACGCTGTCGGTTTTTTTGTTACTTAAAATACAAATGTTTGTCATATTACCAGTGGGTACGTATCTTTGTCTTAGGCTGATAGAGGCCAACCTGAGACACAAATACAACAAATGCTTATCTTTACAACCAAATGTGTCATTATACGGATCAAAATATAAATACTTATTACTAGTTAGTAACTTCGGAATTTTCAAATGCTTTTAGAAACGCGGCAATTTGGACAAAAATGGTTAAGACGGTTTTTCAATGTTAGATTATCCACTAGGTACCTGTAATTAGAGGTAATAGTATTCTATCAACGCAATGCAAGCCCTGATTAATTATACTAGTCAGACCTGTTATTTTGGTATAGAATCAGTTTCTCTCTAAAGATGTATGACATCGGTAAATGCAATCTATGTAGTTTATTTAAGCCTGTTATTAGATAGGTAAATAGCATATTACGAGGATAACGAGGTGCAAATTCTTTAAAAGAAACTATTCATATTCGTATGCCTTCTCTAAGAGAAGAGTCATATACCTGCAGTGGGATATTACTGTGTTATGTTGATAATTTATGTTTGCACCAAAAAAGGAGATATGCTGGCAATAGGGCTCTCCTAAAGTTTGCCGTAGCCACTACGGTTATTAGGCGGGTAACGCTTCTTCCCGTTAACTGATGTTCCCTTAGTCATCTTGCTCCACCCAGGAAAATTGCACAAGCAGAAAGTATTATTTGTAATCATATTTATGTGTTCGAGTAAGTATAAAATATAAAATCAACATGTAATTTCTCCATTCTTCCATCGATGATTATTAAATAAATTAAAATTTTGTCATTTATAATTTATAATACATAAACGTGACGTTCGTCATTGTTTGGCATTTGGTGAGCCAAAACGATCGCATAAATACACGTCATTTCATAAATTGAGATCATACATCATTCAATACACATTCAATTTTATACGAACAATGTTTCGAAGAGAACATTTTTCTCGACGGCAAATTAAAGTTTATATAGGTATGTATGTAGACGTGGCGGAGTGAAGCTTGTGCTGAGTTCATCAAATGGTCATTATACAAAATATTCTTAAAACAATACGTACTCTGGTATAATATCACTCTTCTGAAGAGTTCCTATGAGATGAGATGCTCTGGTGTGGAGAAATAGTACCCAAGTAATTTTATTGATTGCATACATCAACTAGAACTACCTACTATTTCTTCACTTATTGGTTAATAAAGAGTGATTAGGAAAGAGTTGATTTAGAATATACAAAAAACTTACTAATTATCAATAGTTGTTCACTTCTAATTCTAAATCTATACATATAATAAAAATGTAACCGATCGCTGTCTGTACATGGAAGATATATGAGAAAAAAAATATTGGGGCCTTTATCAACGCAAATAGAACCCAAAGCAATGATTATTACAATTTTTGTCTGTTTGTCTGTTAGTCTGTTAGTCTGTTTGTCTGTTTGTCTGTTTGTCTGTGCGTTTGTTCACGCTAATCTCAGAAACGGCTTATCCGATTTAGATATGGTTTTCACTAATACATTGTGGTAAGCTTCACTTAACATTTAGTGTTTGTTTCATGTCAATCGGTTCATAAATAAAAAAGTTATGCCAATTTAAAGAATCACGTCGAACATTTAATTTTGTTAATTTACTACGAAATCTGATAGAAACAGAGACTTTAACAGGTTACGGAATAGCTTCGAGGGGAAGTGAGAGGAAAGTGACGGAAAAGTAACGGGGAAGTGAGGGGAAGTGAGGGGGAAGCGAGGGAGAAGTGAGGGGGAATGAGGGGGAGATAAAAAATAGTATGAAAAACAGTATTTAAACAATATAAAAATGTCTATTGGAAAAAACGACATTCACGCGAGCGAAGCCCAAAAGGTCACTCACTCACTTATCACGAAATCTCAGAAACAACAAGTGCTAGGAATATCAAACTTTGCATTGTCATTCCTATCAGAATATAGGTGCTCACTTAGACGGAATTTTGCGAAATCCATCCCCTAAGGGGGTATAAAGGGGTGGCAAAGTTTGCATGAAACTTCTATAGTTTTTATAATAGGATTACCAAATTACTAGAAAATACTCTTTTTTTAATATTCAGAAACCACCCTTATTAAATGGGCAAATAAGAGTCGCAAGTTGTGTGAAAGTGGTATGTCAGTTTTAGCGGTAGCGGGTTTAAACTGGATTCGCCATAGTGACGGATAATACTGATACAATGTACGATTGCCATAAAATCAGACACGCAATATTCTCATAGAGGCACCCATCTGAATTTTCACGCGAACGAAGTCGCGGGCAACAGCTAGTTATTAATAATTTTAGACGTTTTTTGAATCATAATACAAAATTCAAACTCGTTTTCAGCTTACATACCGTATATTATTTATAAATTAAGCCTGCTTAAGCTGAAAGTTTACAGTAAGAAAGCCAAGTGTAAGCTATTTGTGTAGTTAGTGGAAAATATGTGCATTTTCATGATAAACGTATATGCAGGAAGCTCGTTACCGATACTACAATATTAGGACAGGATTAGGATTACGTAACATGCATGCTTATTACATGTTGCCTTTGTTTCACTTTGTAAATCGATAAAGAGTCAACTGTTTAGATTTAATGTACGTATTTTGTTACTATTGTCGTATTTTCTAATGTATTACTTAGTATTCTGTTTTAAAAACTGCCGCTAAAAAAATTATGAAGTAAGAAAATATAGCGGCACTTTCAACTAATACATTTTTAAAAGAATCATCTGCTATTTGATATAAAAATATATGTAGGCCAAATGTCACAGTATTTATGAGTGTAAACTGCCACATCCACTATCATAGAAAATAATATTATACGAGTGTCATATAAATAAACTGTCGATAACGAACTGCCTGAGTATTATCTCTCGTATAATTATGTTGCTATTAAATTGCAAATTTGTCGTAATATTCTTCACAAAGCGATTTGTTAACGGAGAGTAGCAGGAATAACATTTAAACTTCCAAACACGTCATTCACTGAGCTATATCCAACAGGCGTGCTGACGTCACGCAACACATTGTGACTATTTCAGTGATCTTTATTTATGCCATCAATCGTACCTATGAATAGTCATTTATCACTAATAAAATATTTCCGATGCCGGTCTCTGACCGTTGCTGGAAATCGTCAATTTCTCGGAAATCGAGGCAATGTGTTCTGTCCGGCCGCACTATAGTGTTTAAGAGTGAAGCTTCCGAGTGTGAGGGAAAGTGGCGATGTTTGGCATCGTGCCAGCGCACCCACCGTCTCTCAAAAGCAACACAAATTTATTAATTCCACCTGATTTGTGAAATATATTTAGAGTGAACGACGATTATTAACATTTTTGTCATCGAAAGGATTAAGGATAACCAATTAATTCATGAAATAGAAAGACATATTTATGTGACAAGTCGTAAATATAATAAATGTTTTATAGTAGCACACGTTAAATTTTATGAAATAACATGGTTTATGGGCCGACTAATTGGAGCAACAATTTTGGTATTCACTATTTAAACAAACATGTTGTTATGATAATAATTAGTTGCACAATTCTAATTAACAATATTTATGAAATGTTGCGATGAAAATACCTAATTGAGCTTAAAAATTGCCAGGCACGTTTCTGAATTTCGATTTCCATTGGTGCTTTAATTTAAATTCAAAGCATACAGCTATGTGTCGCTGAGTCAACAGCATATGTTTGTTTGTCGAGGCTGTACAAGGACTGTCAACACAGGTCGCGCGACCGCGTTGAGCGACCGGGCTGCCGATGTACCATACAAACGAGTACATGTACAATGCTCACGATCGCCTACTTGCTTTACATGAATCATATTTACATTTTACAACGAAGTCTACAAACACTAGTCTGTCTGCTGTGTCACAGTTGACGTTGTGGTATCGTGGTGTTTAGACTTCTCAAGTAATGTTGTTTATTTTTAGCGAATTTAGAAACGAATTGTTAATAAAGTTCACCAAATGGAATAATTAAACTTTACATTTCAAACAATTCGAAAAGGTAAATTAGGTTTTTGGTTGAATGGTCCGATATTTGAAAGGCAAGGTAAATCTGCCTAGTTAATTTAAAGTTAAAACGTTCTCAATTTATAGTTGCATAATTATAAATTTGGCATGGATACAAGAGGTCGATGTCGTTGGTGATGACAGTTGTCTTGTATCTACGTGACAACATAACAGATTTCCAATCAGAGTTGACGGCGCGAAAGAGATTCTAATAACATTCAAAACTCGTCCCGCGGGACTCGGTGTCAGTTTAATTACAGGCACCGCGGCTTGAATACGCCGAGCCGTCTCTGCCGACATCACAACGTACTTTTTTCAGTGGGACAAAGGACGATTAAAAAAGTTCGTAATGAAAGTCGTCCACCGGAGAGCAAAGGGGTGAGGCTCAGGTTAAAATATCCACGTTTTGTGTACCAATCACACTACCAATCACACGTAATGGTAAAATTAATGTATTTCGACTCAATATTGATTTTAAAAATGTGGGCCATCGATTTGCAAAATGTGTTTCATGTGATAGGAGTGTGAATTATTATTCGCAGATAGTAAGTACCTACGCTTTTAATGTATTTAACTCCACAATTTAGCTAAACGTCGTGCATTCACCAAAGAAAGCCAGCTCGGTGCATTTCGAGTCTGTAGGTGGTACAATACATACTCGCTTCAGCAGTCAGAAAAGGTAAATAAATCGACGTACGCCATACAAAGCCGGCTTAGCTAAGCGGGAAAGTTGAACTTACTGTAGTAGTAGTCTCTCGGCCTGTCACAAAGTTGCTAATACTATTCTCTAATTAACTTCATTTTTGCCACAAAAAAGAATACTTAGGTAGGTATTAAAATAATGTGTACGGTACTCTGAAACCAGATTTTAGTTTTTCTAAAACCCCGCAGTCATAACCTTTTTAATTTGTGTATTATAATGAATTCAAATAGTTTTCAAGTATTGGTTCCACATTGATAGGTACCTTTTTGTGATAGCTAAAACAACCGGATTTGTTGTTAAGTTCGGTATCTCAAAAAGAAAAACGGATTTGTTATTAGTTTTATATAGTTAGTTATTCATTTTGTCTGTTTGTCTGTCATGACGCCGTTATTCAGGCACGTGTAGAGCTATTAATTTAAAATTAATATTCATATTCGTAAGTAGGTATCCACTATTCATGATGAACTATCCACATATTAGTTTAAACGAAACTCTCGCTGCGCGAATCAGACTTACGCTTGCTGTTTTTATTTCCGAATACTGAAACACCAGTAAGCTGCGAATGTGTGATATTTTTCATTCAAAATGCAGCTCTGTTAAAATTGCGCCACGAGTTTTGCAGTCTTGTTGGATGCCTTCCTGCGTATTGGTAACTAATGCGTTGAAAGGCAACATCAAAGAGATTCATATAAAACATTGGCTAAAACTATTAAGATAAAGTTTATATTTCTGGCGCCCGGTGTGCTAGCGATGATTTCATTGATATACTATGCAGACAGAAATAAACATACCGGCTCGTACAGCCACAGTACCTGTAATAAAAAGATTTTTTAAATTATTAGTGTTTGAAATTAAACGACGTGGGTGCTTACGGTTTTTCCAGGTGATCGTTAACACAATTTGAGCGATTTAGGCTTTCGTGTGACCCGACCATACGTAGAGAAGGTAATAGTACTTAAAGTGTAACAAAATGAGCGTGTAACGCTGTAATGCCGTCCACAAGAGCGCTTTGTGTGTTGCAGGAAGAGAAACAGATAACAGGTGAGGATACCGGCGCGGAATTGATGCCGTTATTTGAAAAACGCCCTGATAAGTCCCCTCCGCTCCGGTCCCAAATAAAGGTAGAATTTCAGGCGACGGATAAAGGTTTCAAAAATGTTCACCCTCATTTAAAGTTACGCGAGCGTTGATTAGAATTCTCTTTATTCATTCAAATGCGCATATAAAGGTTCTTGAAATAGATTTGGCTTCTTGGACTTCAAATTAAGAATGCTGTTTTATTGCGTCAAATAACGATAAAAACATAGCTAATTCAATTGTGAATACTATTTAAATGAATCCAAAACTAATTCAACGACCACTTGAATACAAGAAAATTAAACAGCCATCAAAATTTAACATTAAGCTACTCGTACGTTAAACCTGGTACATTAAGATTAAGAATTTATGATTAAATTATTCTGTAGAGGTATTTATTATCTATTTGGTATCGACTTATTATCTGTTTGGTATCGATGTATTTCGGCTAATTATCTGTTGAGCTTGACTAATTAGAGCGTAGTGCAAAGTCAAAGTCAAAGTCAAATCATTTATTTCATTTTGATCATAAAGTATGATGCTTATGAAAAGTCAACATTACATTTTGTCAGCCTACAGCCAGTTCGCTGACGAGGTAGAGCTGTGAGAAGAACTGGCAAGAAACTCACGCCACTCTTTTCAATCGCCAGATAATTACAGTTATTTGAATGAGTTACAATTTAAACACTCAACGCAACCAAAGAACCATACAAAGTAATTATTACAAATTAACCAATTAATATAATACTAAGATTATAGAAAGAAAAGAGAGGATTTCAATTATTTAGTTTCATCTAGTTTGGTAATTTGACTACGTATTTTAATTAAACTGGTAAATGCACCTCCTGGTCACATTGCACGACAAGGTAATACTGGATTGAATATTAAAAGTATGCCATGCCAAGATTGACCAGTCATCCCAAGTAGCAGCCGTTCACGAGCATGACGCACGGGCCAGCCATCATCACCCTCACCATATTAGAGGGAAGGTGATGACCCGGCCAATACGACACCACAAGCAATGACATTTTAGTGAGCATGACAATGCAAAGCATGTGTGGTAAAAGAACCCTAATAAAATATATTATGCCTTACGAACTCATAATGATCATGATATGCATCCACTTCACATTAAACTTTTACTACAATAGTCAACATAATTACAATAATAGTCAATATAATTACTATAATAATAGTCAATATAATTACTATAATAATAATCAATAAACTGAATGATGATAATAGTCAATATATGTACAATAATAAAAATATCAATATACTTAATGATAATAATAGTCAATATAGCTATAACAATAACAATCAATATAACATTAATCTTGCATTAAACGAGCAACTATACCCATGCTGCTTTATCATTTAAATAATCATTAATAGTATAATAAATAACCCTTTTGGATAAGGCGGTTTTTAACAGATTGTTTGAATTTTTGTAGGGGTAGATTCATAATGTCAATGGGTAATTTGTTATAGAAACGTACACCTAGACCCGCAAATGAGTTGTTTACTTTATGTAGGCGATAATATGTAACAACTAATTTATGTTTACCTCGAGTATTCACAGAATGCATGTCGCAGTTTCTGGAATACAAGTTTATATTTTTCTTGATAAACATAATATTGGCGAAGATATACTGAGACGCCACCGTCAGAATACCTGTTTCTTTAAAAATCTCTCTTAGTGAAACCCTAGGGCCCAAATTGTAAATAGATCGCACTGCTCGTTTTTGAATTATGAAAATTGACTCAATATCCGCAGACTTGCCCCAGAGCAGTATACTGTATGACATCACGCTATGGAAATAGCTGAAAAAGTTAAACCCAAAAAAACTCTAGACTCAACAAAGCTTAAAGTTTCATTATTTAAACTTATATTAATAGCTAGGCTTTTAGTATTGGGCATAGTAAATTTAACACATTTAGTTTTCTTTGAATTAAGCAGTAGGTTATTCACACTAAACCAGTCCAGAACTTTCACTAGTGAACTATTCACTTTATCAATGTTAGTTTTTCTTACGATCCACTTTAAATAAAAGTGATGTGTCATCAGCGAACAGTACAATGTCGCAAAAATTATGAATGAATATGGAATGGCAAATCATTGATATAAATCAGAAAAAGAAAAGGGCCTAAAATGGAACCCTGTGGCACGCCCATAGCTACAGGTAATCCGGTAGACCTACTTCCGTTTATATCAACATATTGTACTCTATTGCTTAAGTAAGTGGCAACTAGATTGAGTGCAGCATTCGTAATACCATAATGACTGAGTTTTCGTAGAAGCGTATTGTGTTCGACGCAATCAAAGGCTTTTGAAAGGTCACAGAAGACACCAATAGCATCCATCGAATTATCCCAGTCACTATAAATATGCTTAATCAATGTAATACCTCCATTTATTGTAGAACGACCTTTAGTAAAGCCATATTGCTCTTTGTGTAACAATTTATTTGAGACAAAGTGACTTTCTAATTGCTGCAAAATTATTTTCTCAAACACTTTGCTAATAGCTGGCAATATGGAAATCGGTCTAAAGTTACTTGCGTCACTTTTTGATCCATTTTTGAATAAAGGTATTACTTTACTGTGTTTCATCAGATCAGGAAACACGCCTGTCCACACATCTATTAAATATTGTGGCAAGGTGTGGAGCTATACTAGATAATTAGATTCGTTGAAATACCCCATAAGTCAGCAGTTCTTTTTGAGTTAAGTGACTGAAACACTTTTATCACATCATTGGGGTTAATATACTTGAAACTAAATAAAACGCTGCACTCTCCCACGCTAACCCTAGCTAAAGTTTCGGCTTTGACTGGGCAAGAATCTAAGGACCTGGTTGCATTAACAGGTATGTTTATAAAGAAATTATTAAATGTTTGTGCTACATCTAAATTATCTGAAATAATTTTATTATTTACGTTAAGTTCAAAGTTAGTATCCCGCAATGTGGTTCGTCCAGTTTCATTGTTAATGATACTCCAAGTTGTTTTGATTTTATTGTCAGATTCTTTAATTTTATTACTTATGTATAAAGATTTGGCTGTGGTACAAGCCTTTTTAAAATTTTTTGAATAATTCCTAACGTAATCTACAAAGTTCGGATTTGTATTATATTTTTTCATACCATATAGTTCAAACAGTTTAGTTCTACTTTTATAGATGCCTGTTGTTGCCCAGTCACAAAATTTAATTTTAATATTTTTATTGAAAGTCTTGGGTTTAAAAATATTTTCATATTCTACCTTAATTAAATTAAACAAAGATAGGTAGAGGCTGTCAGGATCGTCGCGACTAAGATCTATATTGGTAACTTTAGTACTAATGTTCTCGCTAAAGTGTTTCAGTCGTTCAGAGGTCACTGGCCTACATGTGATCTTATAATTAACTTTAGGTATTTTAATTACAGGCAATTCAACCTTTTGCCCATAGTGATCAGATGTTAAATCATTCATTATAGAACTATTTAAAGACTGACAGTTGTAAAAAATATTATCTAGGCATGTAGCAGAATGAGTAGTAACTCTAGTAGGTTCATAGAATAAATAATGTAAGTCAAATGAGGTAAACAAGCTAATTAATCTACTACATATAGCTGATTCCTCAAGTAAGTTTACATTAAAATCACCACACACAACCACATGCCTGTTACAAATGCTCAAGCGTTTCAGTACATCTTCCATTACAGTTTCAAACAAGGTGAAGTGGTCTGTGGCGGTCTGTATACACAGACAACAACATGTTGCTCAAGCTCCACACAAGATATTTCAATTGTGCGCTCAATGAAAAGCTTTACTATATCCTTACGCTCCTTATATTTTATGCTATTACAAACATTTCCTTTTCCCGATTTCCTTCCTTTCCTCTTTCCTCTTTCCTCACCTCCCTCATTCCCTTTCCCTAACCCCATTCCCAGTCGCCATAGTGGAGGCCACCATACCAGCAGTTTAAGACGATGGCTTTTGATATAGTGGCCGCCACTTCTGGATTCCACTGACTGCTTACCATCAGGCGGGGTGGAGTCACTTTGGTAGACTATAATATATATAAAAAAAAAAAAAAAAAAAAAAAAAAAACATATACTAAAGAGCCACCATGTATAGCTTTCTTCCTAGCAAATGCACTACCAATACTGTAGTACCTTGTTCATTATAAGTTGGTCACATTTCAGCCAATGTTCAGTGACACAGAAAATATGAATATTAAGTAATTTTAAAAATAATTCTATTTGTAGTTCCTTGCCGGATAAGCCTTGAATATTTTGGTGAACCAAGTTCAAACAAAAAGACTCCTTATCCTTTGTCTCATCTACTAGTTTAAACTATTAAATGTATTGATGTCAGTAGTTACACTACTTTGTCCTATTAAATTCTTCAATATCCTACAGGTACCCGTGTCAGTAAATAAATTATATGCTAACAATTTAGCAATTTGTTTTTTGTAAAATATTGGCAGATCTATCTTTTGTCAATAAAAATTTACTAATAAATATATTGGTGTCGAAAAATGTCAAGAAGTCACTAAGGCGACTTGTACTATTATAAATTAATAAATTTTTCAATATGTTTATTTTGTATATCTGATAAAGCATAAGAATATGGTAAAGCACAAAAATAAATTTACACCCTAAACTATCATAAAGTGAAGTCATTACTTCAGTTAACTGCAATATGTCTTTTTTTGGAGCATATAAACTGTTACCAAATAAAACTATAACTGTTGATTCTTTGTTAAATCTAGTATTTTTGATATTACTAATTATACTACTTAATTTGGCTCCTGGTGAACAGATATTTGTGATTGGATGCTCATGTTTACTATTAATTAAACTGCCTAAATCTATTCCAATCTGATCAGTGTACATAATTACATTTTTAACAAGTTTTTTATGATTATAATAAGAAGAAGAGGTGTGACAGGGGACAGAACTACTATGAGTAAGCGAATGAAGCTCTGAATCTCTATTGGCAGATTCAGTATCAGACACAAGTGACACTTTACTGATCGGTGTAGGCTGTGAACATGATGAGCACGACATAATCTTGCTAAGGGTAATGACCTGTTTTAGGTTCTCTTTACCGACCCTTGCAATTTCATCATATTTCATAATATACTCACGTGTTTCCTTCTCATGATCAAAAATAACCCTAGTTAGCTGTGACTGTAAATCAGAAATTTGTGTCTCTAGCTCCTGTGTATGTTTCTCATACATAAGCCTACTGCTTTCAACCTGTTCGCTATAGTTTTCTAGCTCTGAAAGTAATGTCACACGCTCTGTTATCAATGTGCCATTAATTTGTGATAATTTCTTTATGTTTGTTGATTTTTTAATATTTGCTTTAAGATTTTTTGTTAATTTCCTTAATTTATAATGCTTCCTAGATTTATTTTTACTATTGGTAATAAAAGATTTTTTACAAGTACACTTTAGAATATCTGGTATATCTATTTTGCCACCTATGAGTTCAGAAAAGAGATTCTGAGTAGCAGTACTGTTGAGAGCCAGTATTGTGTCTTCCAGTGAAGCTATTTTTAAGCAGGCCTTATTCAGGCTTGATTCCAATTCTGTAATGCGACTCAGAGAACTTAAATATGTATCTTGACAATTGCCGAAGGACTCCACTTCAAATTGTAGTTTGTCAACAACATTTCATTTTGGTCAACAACATCCAGGTACTGTGTATGAAGTGATGATAGTTCTACCTTCAACTTAGCTACTCTATCGTCGACAACATTTATTTCATCTTCACACTCAGTGCGTTCCTTCAGCAGCAAACTGTTATCCTCCTTGTATTTCTTCAGCTCCAGTAGTGCTAACTTGAGCTGGGTTTCAGTTTGCTTGGACTTTGATTTACGGGTCATGATATGTTGAGCACTCATTGTACACTTGAGGCCTTCAATATCTTCAAACACCTTAAAAAGAAATAAGATAGCTGAGCGGTGTAAAGATAACAAGAAAATGTGGCAGGGGTGAAAAAAAGGGACACAACTATACAAAGTGAAAAAAAAGAAAGTTAGATTAATCAATATTAGGAGAAATTAAAAGTTCAAGTAAGGTGAATATTTCTAATGGGAGGGTAAACTAATAATTAAAAAAAAATTGCAACAAGTGTGGGAAATAAAAGTTAGAATATGCTGAATTCTTCAGGACTTATAGCTATGATAAGATTATTGTACAATGTATTGTAATATTTGCTTGTAATAAAATAGTATTTAGAAATGTAATAAAAACATTGTCAAGTGAATGTTATAATTATGTAGCCTGATAAACGGTAATATGGTCAAATATTTACTGATCCGGTACAAGATAAGTAAGTGCAATTACTGTGGAGTTTATAATAAGGTTAATAAGTAAAATACTCCCCAGGTTACACGATGGTACTTCAAATTTCATCCGTTGGTAATGTTGGTGTCACAGCGACGGCCTATCATCAGTTTGTGGTTATAATTTAAATGCAGCAAATACACGAATACTGTAAGCGTCACTTATACTTAGTTATTACAATATGTAGTTGATAAAATTATAACTTAATATCTAAAAATTATTTAAAATAAATTAAATTTTACGGAGATACAACTTTAGACGTCTGACATTGCAACAAATTTTAACCGTTATTATGAAATGCAATGTGGAGGGGTGTGCGTGCCCATTGTGTCGTTATAAAGTCTCCCGCGATACAGGGCTTTTTCTCTATTGCGGGAGTGGTGTTGGTAACCCATTGTTTAATGTAGTACATTACAAACACTTACTGTGCAGTATAAAAAAGTATTTCTTATTAAGTATTATAAGCATTATTTTCGTTTTTAGTTTTTAGTTAGCTGAGTAATGTAAAATATGATTAAAAATTTATACAAGAAAACGGTCACTAGTTTATATTTATCCCTAAAAATCCTGCTGTGTGGTCACATCGATGCTAGATTTCTTTGAAGGAATTTGATTGTTGTTTAAAATAAAACTTGTAGATTTTTTGATTATGTTTAGTAAAGTAATCGTTAGTAAAAAACTACCACTAAAGGATAGACTTAACAATCGGCTATTTAACTTCCGAATGCTACGTAAATTTATTGTTTCTTATGGGAAGCGTTTCGATTGAAGGACTACCTTTCATCTGTTGTAACTTTTGAAGGGCTTCTTTTACAAACTAGAGAATTAATTTACAACCGTTCAAATACTTTTACTAACGCTAGAGCCCTTCGAAATTTCCAAATTCCACTGTGGTCTTCACTTATGTGAACTTATGGTGATCGATTGAGGGACCACCTTCTGCATGCTAGTTCTTTTTATATAATGAACAGGCAAGGCTGATATTTAATAAATTTTTGTGACAAATCTTTTACTAAGAGTAGTCATTAATAGCAGTTGTAAATTTTCACTACGTTTAGAGATATAGATGCCTGTCAGCCACGATTGAGGGACCACCTTGACCGCTTAAACCTTTTGAGTGCCTACTTTTACAAATGAAAGACTGAATTTACAATCGTTTGAGAATTTTATCCAAAGGCTGACGCATTTAAAAGCTCAGAATTCAGATTCAATGGAAACGCACTCTGTGGAGTGTGTTGTGAATAGTTTGCGCGACTATTGCAGGGTTAACCGTTGTTCGCAATGTTGTCGTAATTCGACTTATTATGCTCACCAGCTTCGTAAACACAAGGTAGTGGGTTGGAATCCGGGAAAGTACCAAAGTTAATTTTCCAATCTTATGTACTTTCGAAGTTTATCTTGGACATTTCTGACTGACGCTGAAGGAAAACATCGTGAGGAAACCTGGACTTAAAAGTCTGAAATCGCCAATCCGCCTTGAGCAAATGTGGTAATTATTGCTCATGCCTTCTCTATATGAGAAGAGGCCTTTTTGTTTGATTTTGAGTATTGTATTATAAATTTGAATTTCGCAGATAAATAAATATATTATGTAACTTGTTAATAGATAGGTATAATACACAGGTGGAAACTTAAACTTTAATATATGTAATTTTTTTTTTGAAACCAACTTTTCTAAAAAAACGTGATTTAATAAAGAATACTAGATTCTGATTCTTAAGCTATAATATTGATGATATCACTCAATGGAACTGGTCAGTAAACTCTTGTCGCTCTTATTTTATATTATAATTATAACATACGTACGTACAAAGATATTTTGCAACTAAGCATAAAAATCGTCGTTCGAGGTTCAGTGCTTATTACAGCACTGAATAACACGCTCATTCTCCTGTGAATATACATACAAATGTAGCTAATAATCTAGGCTCCATAACTCTCAGCTTGTGTTGTGCCTCAAGATTATATTCAAATGCAAATGTTAAAAGCAACATAATTTAAGGAAAAATGCTCTTGGCATACCTAAGTAATATATTAGTAAGTGCATAATGCACGAAATGCATGCGCTGACGCAATGTTTATTCCTTTCTCGGCGAAGGTGCGTGGGCAGACTCTTACAAGGATCTTAGTACCTACTTTATACTCATTGGATACGATATTTTATAGTTATAGAATATAAATCTCGTTTTATGATTGGGAATTTGTCACGAACTGTAATTTCAAACTTACACAGATTTAGATTAGGTACTCAGGTATGTACCTATTTCATTATTGATGCGTCGAAATTGTTTCAGAGATTTGTGTTTTCTTTGTAGTGTACACAAATAGACAAATACTACTTTATATTGTTTTATGGTTAACTGTAGTGGCAGAATGTTTTTTTCAAATGTCCTATTGCAAAGTAACATAATTATTAAAAGTATCATGTCCGTGTGCCTCCTTTAAAAGAAAATTCAGATTTAGAATTGCAAAAGAAACTCTTTGTTTTATTGTATTTATATAAAGCATATTGTGACTTTGTGTAGTAAAGTGCTTTCTTAGAGGCAAATCATCAACGGTCAACGTTTAATTTCTTGTAAACAAAGTAAACAGTTTACCCATAGATTTTAGAAAAGAAAAGAAGTCTATAATGAAGTGGAATCTTGTTAGATATTCATCAGGCTAGAAAAATTCAGAGATTCCTTAGAAATGTAATACAAATATAGTTATATAAGCTTCAGAGTTGAGACCATTCTGTTCATCATTATCTCGATTTAGCTTTTAGCCACATCGACCGTTTGAAGTACTTCGATATTTCATTTTGCGTTTAAAATGAATAATATTTGAAAACCACTTGATCTATTTAAAGCTTCTAGTCTGTTTCCTGTTCATTTGTTTTTACTATATGCTAAATATAGTTATGCTTATTTATACTGGTATTGGCGGGCATTTTATAAAAACGACTATTATTTCACCAATAATTTATCTCTGCAACTTGTAATTAATATGTTAGTTTGAATGTTTTTTATAAATAGTCTCAATATTATCCTACACTGGTTAACGGGTATCTTACCTCATTCAGTCGATTTCACAGTTGAATGTTTGCACGCCTACGCAGTCATGATGCTACGTCGCCGTCGTCTTAGTCTGTCGTTGTACGCAAACGACAAATGACACGGACGTTCGCAGAACAAACTACCGGAGTTATCTGATACACTCACTTCGTGACATGCCTCGCCTGCAATTCACTTCAACTTGCTTGAAGAATACTTATCGAGGGATTTTTATCGTTCTGCATAACTTATGGTTGAGTTCTTTTTCTTCATAAAGCTTAGTAAAGTATTATTGTGTGGTTAAGCGTCATTTGAAAGAAATGTTGCTAAATAAAATAAAACTCAAATTCAAACTAAGAGGCATATCAGCGATGTTTGAATTTAAAGTTGATTTCGATATATAAATTCAGTAGGTAATCGGGGCGCAGCGTGGGCAGATCCCGTACATGATGGACTTACGACCTAAAAGAGGGTGGCGGACAACCTATGAATAAGGGGGGCTCACGGCCAGCCAAAGTGGCGAAAATTGGGTTAGGCTTATATCCAGTTAGTGGACGTCATTCGGCTCGTATGGTGATGATGGTGAATCGATATTAGAAGCCTCCGTTGCAAAGGAGGCTTCAAATATCGATTCGTGAAAACTGTTTCACTTTTTGATTACAGAATTTAGCGACTACGCGCACAGAGTCGCAAGATTACGATGGAGTATCGATTCCGCCACAAAATTCGTCAATACATTATGAGCCTAACATTAATAATTGTATATAAATTCATGTGTTTATTAATTTATTATTAACATAAGGAAACGCCAGTAATTGTCGTGTCAAGTAATTACAGAAATACACGTATAAAATAGTCAAGCATAGTGAAATATATGACATGAGGTATTGATAAATGGAACGTTTAGCGTCGATAGCATTCTGACAACTGACAACGTAATGAACTTGTGATGTAGTATCTACCTTTAAGGCATGGTTTTATCTTAAAAAAAATACAGGTATTATAGTAGTTCTTTCAAAATCCCATAGTCTTCAACATAATGACAATCAGTTTGAAGTAAAGATCGATTTTGTTTACGTTACAAAGGTAGCAAATGACAACAATATCAGGATGACTTTGTCGGTTATGAGATGGGTACGTGACAAAATATGAATTTTGTTTATCAATTTTGTACGCCTACGTAAACAAATGTATACTAATCAATTCATGTTTGACAAACAACCCCTAGAAATTTCGGTAAGCGTATTTATTTTTAGCCGTAATAGCTAACATTTTGATACTTTTACAGAGAAGTATCAAAATGTTTATAATTAAAAGAAATATATTTTTTTTACTAGTCTTACTTGATATTTTAAACTACTTATTATGGAAATTGAACGTAATTTTCCTTTTTTGCCCGACTGACGCAGTCAAGAAGGGTAATGTTTTTCGAGCGTATGTATGTATGTATATATGTATGTATGCGAGTATGTAAGTCTATTTCTTTGGCATGTTCTACAGCCTAAATGGCTTGATGGATTTTAACGTATGAGGTGTCATTAGATTCGTATTGATTGTGGGAGTTTTTTATTGCATTCATTAATTTGGTCAATTTCATTATTTCTAAACTAAATAAAACTAAATTTTAATTTATTGAAATGATCTATTATATTATAACTCGCTATTTTATAAGAAATAAACAAAAAGATGTAACATGACTAAATGAAAGACTTTAATTTAGAATAGTCCTCCGTTAAAGCAATTCGTATCAGATTATCTGGCAAGTCCCAACGAATGAAATCGTAAACCTAACCTAATAGAACGTTTTAATACCTTATAGTGAGTAGTAAAATGTACTCATAAGCCGTGTTTGTAACACACATGTTTCCTTAACCAAACAGTTTTATTATTATGGCTTCATTTATTACATTAATAATATCACTTACTTTTAAGTCCATCGAGATCCTTATCAACATTTATAGCTCTATATAAATAATGCTATTGGAACTTGAAACAGTTTATAACGCTACAATTCATAATGTGCTACCTAATATATAAATGTGGCGACTAATCGTTTCCTGGAGCCTTCGGCTACTTACTCTCTATGGATTAAATAGACTATTATAGGTAATAGCGGCAAGCTTAAGGTCACAGTTTTGTTCGCAATGCCTCTTATGGTTTGATTGTCGATTTTAAGTGTTTCTTTTAGTATAACTTTATGATATAAACTCTGTGTGATGTTCATAAACGAAAGGTTGGCAAAGTTACCTCTAGTTTCAAATCTATTCTTATAAGCTTATTCTCTTTTAAAAATTATAGACTAACAAATATTCTTAAAATTTTGTTTTTTTATTTTATTTTAATTTAGTTTGGCTGTTATCAATTGACTGCTCTATCTACACGAAAGCGAGGATGTTTTGACCTGAAAGGAGTAAAGCGAATGACCTCGGTGGATTAAAAAAATTCTATAGCAGAATTAACTCACAAGACCTATGCCCTGAGTCCACGTTGGTGACTTCAGAACTAGCTTTGTCTGTTAGGTTCCAGAATGTGTTCACATGCAGGTAGATTTACAAAAAAAAAAAAATTACTAGTGAAACTGCTTGAATAGCAACTATCGATTAGACTACGGTATATATAATGTAGGTACTTATTAGGTAGGTCTTATGAGTATCTGTCATTTAGATGTAAGTGTCAGCAGTATCAGTGTATCATTTCAGTATCGTAATCGAAGTTTGTATACAAAAAGGTCACAGGCAGCAAAAGCCTTTGGTCTTTCCTTCTATAGAGGATTACAAAAATTGCTTTAATATTATGTTGATAAAATGAAAAGAGAATTAATGTCCTTGATGTCATATTGTGTGTAATTAAAAAGTATTCTGCGTATCCAGCATCAAGTTAATTAGTATAGATACTTATGTGAAGGTTAATAAATCATTATTCTTCAATGCTTGATAGGCAATTTTCATGTTAATCATGGCCATGAATAATAATTATTATGAAAATTTATTAATAGGTTTATTTTTACGTATATAGAAGTGTAGAGAGAGATCCTAAAATAGTAGTATTTTAAGCATTTTTTAATTTATTTAATACCTCTGTAGGAATAATAAAAATTATAAATAAAAAATGTATATATATATAATGTGCTGTTTAGTTTTATTTTGGAGCTATTTCGATACAAAATTCCTTTTAAACATGACGACGCGAGATAAAATTATAAATTACTTTCGCATTTCTTATATAATTATTTTTAGCATAGCTGACTTATTTATATTACATTCTTAATACCTTATTATGAAATGAAATAATTAAGATTAAAAACGTGTAGTAGCTATCATTTTTGCGCTATAGTGTATCATTAAGTGGCGGACACCATTCCAAAAGCCAAACTACTGGTATGGTGGCCTCCACTATGGCGGCTTAGTGAGATGCTTTTTCACGCCCCGCTTAAAAGACCCAGGATCAAAATTAGATGGGAACACATGCGCTGGCAAAGAGTTCCAGGCTTTAATTGAGCGACAAAAGTATGAAGTGCTGAACCGTTTGGTTCGAGACCCTTTAGATTCCACTGTGAAAGGGTGGCACTTTAGTCCCGCACGTGTTATGATTATGAGTACGATCTCTACTTGTTTTTTTAAAGAAAACTCTACATACATACAGTAAGCAAGTTGTGTCGTGAAGGAAATAATGGCGATACGATATTTCCCAAGACTACTCCGTACTAAGTAACATGGGGTTATGGAGAACAGAAACATAAGGTAAGGACACTCTGACTTATACAATAACTTGTGGAACAGACAAATATTAAACTATTACGGATACTTTAGCAAGGCTAGACATGTACAATATTATAAGATACGCAATCCGGTTCGTGAGATAACAATCCAGAATATTTTCAATAACAAACCCTTATCACAGTATTGAAAGCGAGTGTCAAAGCGTTAACGGGTGAAGCAGTAAGTATACTTGTTTATCTCACCAAAGAGAATAAATATTTATCGTGTACTACCCAATAATACCCGCCATCGGCTTTGCTCGAATAATGCTTACCGCTTAGAATGACTCTTAAAAAAAATCAATTCATAGTTTCATTTTGCAGTTAAAGAAAAAAATAAACAAATAAATAAGTAAAATTTAATTAGCATGGCAAAACCTTAGTGTTGGTCAGTTTAACATTACCGTCTTACCTAGAGTGTAGCAAATAAATCATATAATATATCAAATATATTATTTTGTGAATATCATCGTCATCATGCGAACTCGTATAAGCCCAAAAATTAAATACAAGGCACTTGCCATAAGCGATAGGTCTTATTACATGGCACTGCTTTATGTACGGTGCATCATTTTTATATCCACCCATCATTTGGTAGACTGATTCCGCTAGTGAAGTATATGCACAATCGATTGCTAGGTTGCTTCGTTCCAACACCTTGGCATTTAGACACTCGAGCGTGCAGGCTATTAGAGTCTTCTATGACAGCCTTTGTTCCCTAAAGCGATAGAAAAATAATGGTGAATCTAATACTTCAATGCGTGCTGTGACCGGACATAGTGTTCTTTTTTTAACGTTGATTCTAAGTATCTCAATTTATATATAAAACATGCACAGAACAACACAACGAAACCGCCTCTCAGTGCGAGGAGGTGGGTAACACAAGCGACGGGGGTAACACAACATTACGCATGAAGGTATAGAAGACTACAGTTTGTGCTACCGCATGGGATTTAATACTTTTAAATAATGGGCAGCTAACGTGTTCACCATTCTCGAGATAGATTTATTTGTGAGATCGAAAACCCTCTGTTTAGTACGTAAAACGGAACTTTTATCACCGCGACATTCTTTTGTGAAATTAACTTTATACTGCAGTAATGCGCCTGCGTTTCTATCGCCGCCTGCTAGTTCTGTAACTTTGCATCGAAAGTGTGTAATAAAAGTTACAAAAGAAGTAGTGCGAGATGTTAATAAATCAAACTTTGTTAAAATGGCACTGGGAGATGAAAGATGCACTACAAAACAAATCTTGCTTCTAAAAGAAACTTTATAATCGTACTTTCAACGATACAATACACAAAGCAAACACTCAGAACAACAATATGCCGATAACCTGCAGCTCTACACCCAGGCAAGGGTTGAAGATCTTAGTGGGGCGATTAAAGGAGCTAATCAAGATTGAAATGCGTTGAGAAAATGGTGCTAAGGGTTTGTATTCTATATATATTATATTTTTATTCATCAACGTAAGCAAACAACGCAAGCGTAGTTGGCAAGCTATAACTACTCTATACTCTATATTGAACTCTCCTAATACTCCTATTTATTTAACTTCGCATTTCCAATAAATTTGTAGCACACATGAGAGAAATCTTTGATCATCTAATAATCTTCTTCTTCTTTGTCCACTTCATGATTCAAGAAACATGTCAGTCCTATTGTATCAAAAACATAACTTTATCTTCAAAATATATAATAGAAAAATATAAAAATAGAACAGTTAACAGCATATGAAACGTACTTAACGCTTAATACGACCATTTGATAAACTCTTCTTGTAGCGTCAGAACTAGGTTCAGCTAATGTACTATTAACTAAACCTAAGTTCGCTTTAACAATATTTAAACAGTTTATGAAATCTCTCTTGTTGATTCAAGTCTTGTATATACATCTTTCAACATTCAGCACATTCTTCTTTGGAATGCGCTCCCTCTCGAAATCAGATTAGCAAAGCAACTACCTAGTTTCATCTCTGTATTACCCAAAGGTTGTCTGGTAGAGAATGCCTTTGGCATTAGCTCACTTTTGTACAGTGTTTTGTGCATAAAGAAATAAATAATATGAAAGTCACCGTAATATTTATTTTGTGATTGCAAAATTCACCAAATAATTTTAATTAGCTCAATATTATAAATTACAATAACAAACACTTATTTGTTCACTAAGGTCAAATGCAGCAAACACTGGCGTAAACTATACAATAAAAAATATTCATGAAGTTTATTTACACTCTGCTTTTAATTCGCAATGTAAAATTCATTAAGCAATATTCCACAAATCGTTAGTAATACACGAAAGGTATTATACGTACGGGTTACTTTTTCATATCAAATCCGTAACTTCAAACTGCAGTGTCAAAAATTGCAGGTGCGTATTACGGGGAGCGTGAGCATTTCAAGGGGATTCACTCTATCGGCTTCGAGCTAATTAACTACTTAGTCGGAATGTAGAGTGCACTGTCGGTTACAGCCTCCACAGATACGGAATGCACCCATTAAATAGCTAAGTATTAAACTTGTTGCGAAAGCGTAATTAGGATTCCAACCCTTTTAAAACTTTCAATGCATTTTATTTATACTACTTTCATTAAAAAAAAAAACTAAAGCTTAATTCGAATAGACTTTATTAAGTTTGTATATTTCAGAAGTAAGTACCTATTGTATTTTATGCATGCGAGATGAGTTAAAGTAGAGAAATATTTTTTGAATCTTCAACCACTTCTGCCTTTTTTACAAACATACTTTTATAAGCTTTAGTATCTGTGTGAAACAAGCTTCACAGAATATGAAAAATGGTGACCAAATGAAGTGTTGGAGTTCCGTCGTAGCATAAATAGGATTGGAAGGACGCAATTTGGTCGGTATTCAGAATCGTGGCGCTGTAAAAGCGCGCCGTATCTAATTATCGTCGGGTTACAGAGCGACTGCGGGACTACCACGAGTTCGCAAATATTTCTAGTCGAGAAACAATCTCGTTTATTAGCTGTCCACAAACGAAACACTATGCAAAGCATGAAATTAATATTTAAATTTAAGTATAATCATATTTAATTCAGGTTTATGTACGTTTTCGACATAAGTTTTAATTCCTTTTACAACATTTAATAAGATAAGAAATTAACTGATCTTGATTAAAAATAAACACTACTTTTATTTTTAATTTTTAAACGTTTCAGTCCGAGTGTATTTACTCGACATTGAGTTAACTATGGGCTTTCACCCTAACTATAAATTTACATTTAACAATGGCACTTTTTAAAGTAAATCTATAACCCGGCTCTAAATTCTTTACACGTCTGACATTGAGGACAAAAAGAAACTCCATTTTAAATGTAATTGATAAAACAGAAGACATGATATGATAGCTTATTTACAATTCTACATTTTCATTCAAATATTTCACCGACTCAACGGTCTAAACATTTTTGTAAAACTCGACTCGGTATGGAATATGTATTTTCTGCAAACTTTCCCCGTCGTCTCTCTTTGAGTTTTTTAATTAGCACAACTTTTTATCAGGTGAAAATTAAGGTTATTTTTATCCTGTGTAAGTGAGAACGAACTTATCTCATCGAGAAAATTATGTGCCAAGAGAGAGATGTGCTCGCTACCTAATTCTATGACATCCTTATTCTATTAAAATGTATGATCATAGGCTAAAAAAAATATTTTATTTTGGGTACCTTGTTATCTACCAGTAAATTAGTTTCATTAATTCATATTAAAATTTTATAATGATTATTAGATGTTTCGGGTAACCGATATAAATAAATAAATCGTTAATCGGATTGGCACAATTTCGAGATACTCAGTAACTCAGTACTCTCGTAAAAGAAGATAATATATACACGATACGGTACGTAAACTAACAAGTTAACTCGTCGTTTCGAGTCGTGACAACTGTGAATCATAGTTGGGTTATGCGCCATGTCGGTGGTGGACTAACTGAATTATCGTCGACGTTTTTAAAGCTTTTTGCTGAGCGAGCACCCGTTTCATAGTTAATAAGGCTAATATCGGGTGTCAGGACGGTGCACTCGTCCGCGGCTGACCCTCGCGGGTGTCCCCCTAACCACATAATTAAATTAAACACAGAATGTAAAAGCATTTTCGACAGTTCTTATTTAAAATCTCTAGGCTTTCCCTACGTGGGCATTTCATTTTGAATATAAACATAATGGCAGTAAAACTGATAAAATCTCATATTTTGAAATTCATTGTAAAGTTTGTGCCTAATAGCAGTTTTAAGTGGGTGTCAACATTCAACACTATAATATTTTATTATACCGCGAAGAATGTAATTTACTTCATAAACGTAATATTACTTGTAAGTAGCACTTTATTTGTACATACGTAGATATTTATAGAGTGAGAATAAATCTTTGTAACAAAATACTGAAATGCGATGTAGCCATTTATTAATTTAACATACTTACTAGTTCATATATTCATAATTCGTACCTATGTATTGAACTACGTAATCGACTAACCATTTATCTCTCAGTGCATCGATAGTATCGCTCTAAATTATTCGGATTTAATTATTTCCATTGTAAAATACTTTCACTGTGGAACGTGTCAATCAATCACTCTTCACCAATTTAGTGTAAGCGTCATTTGGCAAATTCGATTGCGTCTCCCATTGATGGTGCCAGTGAGAGAATAAAACAGTGTGACGGGTGCCAATGACGGTCGTGAGAGAGCGATACGCGGTGCACTCATCCGCCGGTCTTGTTTTAATTAATCTCTTACTAAATTTAAATAGGTAGTTGATTTAACGTTAGCACGCAGCGACACTCATCCGGCCAATTTAAATCGAGCATTATTCAAAAATACTGAACGAGCAGCTCTCCTGTTATGACGTGATAATAATTTTCTTTCATACTATCTGTACCGTCATGTTATGTCAATACGGATTATGCGTTACGTCAATTTAAGCAGTGGTATTTTGAAAAGATGCATTATTAAGTGATGCTTTAATTATTTTGTTGTTAAATATATGTTTATACTGATATAAGAAGAATATATACTATTTTTACTCTTCCGGACTTATAATTGTGAAACGAAACCATCAGACTTCATTTCCAACTCACTCTTTTTAACTATCTCGTTAAAAGTGAATTTCTCCGAATCGCTTTGGTGTGGTGAGTTATAAACAGTATCAAACTACACGGAACACATCTTATTAGCATGTATTAGGTATTAATAGTATTAATGAGTTGAGTTATTACTTATTACATATCAAAATTGCAACAACAGTATAATTATGAGATACTCTCGGCACTTGGTACTGAATATAGTATTAACATTTTTTCCAAATATAATAATGTGTTGAAACGTTAGGCAACACAATAAACCACTAAGCTCATTATGAACACTACAGATTTAATGATGTAGATTCTCTTAGTAGATACGATCATCGTCCCATGGAATAAAAGTCATGCGTGCTCGTAAAATGCTTCTAAGGGTTTTTAGAGAACTAATTTCGGGTAGCTCGCCATATGTGTACCAAATGTGAAACTATCTTTCGTTTTTTTACAACTTCGATTGCAAACTAGCACCTGATGATACTTGTAAGTGGTAATCGTAACTTATGAACATAGTTGTGTTGTCTGAGCATTGCAGAAACAATGATATGAAACCGAACGTGGTAGGTGAGTGCAAATAAAAACCTCAAGTTTAAAACTAAACTAAATATCAGAATTGTTTAAACGGTATTTGGTAATATCGTAACTACATATTAGTAATGCGATTAAGTTATTAACTTTACTATGTATCATAACGTATCCTCAGAGAAAAATGCCGTAAATTGAAAATGTTTTATGCAATAATTGACTTAAGGCTAATTGTCATAAGATAAAAATTCGATAAAAAGACACTGAAAAAGTAATAAGAAAACTAGATATTTTAGTACCAGTGACGAAATAATATAACAACAATGACAATAAAATACGTCAGATAATAACTTTTAGTAAGTCAGTCAGAGTTATTTAAGGAGGGATTTTAAAAACAGACAGAAGATTGAACAAAAGAAAGAAGAAAGTCTGCTAAAATATTATTATCAGCATTTGCTAGCAAGTTCGCTCACGTAGAAAAATATAACTCTTTAGAAAACTTATATTTTCCGGAATGAAAATTACAAAAGGTAATTTGAATTCCGGATGGTGGAATGATCGTTTATTGTATTTTAGATATTAAATCGACTGCAGATCTTTTGTATAAATAAATGAATCGCTTGTGTTATTACAGGTATTAGAAGCTACAATGGGAGTGCCTACAAGAAACAGCCATAAATGTAATTATGTGTGTAATAAATATTTTTAAGCTACTGTAATGTCAAACAAAATATCTTTATATTCGGAATTTAATTCTAGCCTAGCCATACAGGGTATCTGTATCTTCGCTACTTTTAGCAGGCTATTGCAATAGATGGAAAAATAGAATAAGTGGCCTTTTTTTAACCGCACCGCGTTCAGAAGCTCCTCTGATCCTATTCGTATGTCTAGTAGTAACGTAACTGCATTTAAATAAAGATATTTAATTATACTTGCCCACAATGTATAAAAGATAATTGGAAACTTTGCTAGTCAGCTATTAAAAGTTAAATGCATGCAATTTTGAGTTCATGGCAGCGGTATCAGTTATTTGTGTCTTTAAAAGATCCTAAGTTAACAAACGTGGTTAATAACTTACGTTCAATTGAAAATAATACAACAGTTTTCCTCTATTTTATTTAAATTTTACAATCTCTATCAGGCAATTGCAACCACTGTGGCTTGAAAGTTGTCAACAATTATACAGGCATGTTCATTGCAGTATAACTTTCCAAGCAATTTATTGCGTTTGCATACACTCATATTGAATACAGTAGTTTGACTCGAGTTCATACCATAGTGTGTGATATTTAACATATCTATTATGTAGGTATGGATCGATATGTAGGTACTGGTCATATGTATCAGACTTCATGAGTCAACTTATTGATGTATCAGTTGTTTCATTCGGTAAGTTGTGCTTTTAATTAATAAATTAATTTATTAATTTAATTCGGTTATGAGTCACTTGAAGTAGAAAGTTTTGCAGTCTGTAAAACGTATGTATTATATTGCCTAGAATATCATTCAAATCTGAGCGTTGCTTCCCTGAAAATAAAAGTACAAAAGTTATTGCTTGCAGTCTATATCTATTGTCGTAATTTTCACAAAAATATTTTGAAAACCTTCTTTGCTGCCAAAATAGATAGATAGACATGATACAGATATTGCTGAAGATAAGTAAAGTTTATTTTAAAATGAAGGGTTGCTTTGCATTTTCAGTAATATCTGTTTTGAATACGATCTAATGAATAGAAAAAAATATTGCTTGCAAACTAGCAAATTCCAGATACCTACTGTAAACAAATAACAAGTGAATTTTCACGTGTTAAACGCAATAATTATTTTAATATCGCTTAATATTCAGGTTACATGGACAGTGCCACGGGCGACCGCCGATATCATTATGTTCAGGTATGTGTACCGAGCCAACCAATATGTGTCGGTGCGCACGTTTAAACCCACGAAATTCATACGGATTGCTTGACGCCACGCGCGAACGCCTCCCACCCGATCTCATTACCAACCCCTCGACTCTATGGCAGAGCTCCATGTTATTGATCACCCTCAATACTTCCAATATTATATAAACATATGCTCGGTTTTAATTACAAATGTTCCGGCTAGACTTCGTTAATGATCGTCGATGCATCGTCATGTTTCAAAGCGTAGGTAGCATAAAACCATCTTCGATGCAATAAATTTTGTTATTAAATCAAAATAAACTTGTAAACCTGTCTCTTTGCTAAGGGGTAGACATTAAGCATCCAATTAAATTTTACATTTTATAATATTCCTAAGGATTAATTTGTACCTACTTCAAATTGAATTTTATGCTCCAATTTGCAAATATATAAACGGAAGATAAAGGCGTTCAAAGGCAATAAATGGTCAAAAGAAAATAGAAAGATTTCCACGAACAAATTGATTGCATCATCTGGATAGTGTTTCTACCATCCGATATTAAATTTTAAAACACTTTTTTTAAAGTTGAAAAGTCCGTTGGAACTAAAACAAGCACCGATTTTTCATCCCGTCTTATAAGTTACCTTCTGAAATTTTATGAAACAGAAGCACTAATAAGATTTTATCCGATCTTTTTTTTTTTTTACGTGGGAAATGCATTACGCATACGCACCCGCCTGGGCAAGGCGGATATGTCGGACTATATGTCGGACTCTCCGATCGCACTCAAAGCGCGGCCGGCATACCGACTAAAACCCGCGGTGTTCCTCCAGACGGCCAGAGTGTCGGGGTCACGGGAAACGCTCGCGCTCACCACACGCGAGCGGACCCCGTCCGATTTAAGGGGCCTAGCCCCCCTCCCTTGAGAACGAGAACCCCGGTTGGAGGGGGGGGAGGGGTGGAAGATTTTATCCGACCTGTTCAAAGCTTGTAACTACTTGTAACCTCAGTGAGTGTAGTGGTCTGAAGCAATTATCCTCACTGTTGGGTCACTAATTGTTGATTCTAACCGCGGAAGCCTTTGCAAATGCTAACGTCAATGATTTTAAAGTATCTTTTAAAGTATATGTATCTACCTTGTCAAAAAAAAATTATACCTGATAGGGTTTGGATAAAATTTGTTAATATGCGTAATCTATAATTATAATCCTATGAATCATTTCTTATTAATTATTTAATATTATAAATGCGAATGTTTGTGTGTGTGTGTGTGTGTGTGTGCGTGCGTGCGTGCGTGCGTGCGTGCGTGCGTGCGTGCGTGCGTGCGTGCGTGCGTTAGTGCGTGCGTGCGTGCACGAAAATAGGTCTAGTTCCCGAGGGATACAACAAAACATATTTTACGCTCGGGCGAAGCCGTGGGCGCAGCTAGTATTATATAAAAATGAATTGCTGTTTGTTTGTCTCGGTAAAACTGGATGATTAAAGATGGATGGACTGATTTGGCTAATATTCTAGAAATATTTGTGGAAGTTCAAAGAAGGTTTAAACGGTGAGAAAATCCCATCTTAGGGTCTAGCATTCTAGATGCACTTAAGCTGAAATTATATGAAACGTTAAGTTATTGATAGTTTCCACTTATACCTTTGGCAAATTTCTTTCTTTATGAACCTTCATCAATGTGTAAAACAGCTGACAAGTAACCCGTCTAGTCATAACCGGTCTAATTTATGCTACCAAATATTGAGTTAGTCCTATATCCTCAACCACGTGTTCATTACTCTTTAATAGTAGTCAGTATATCAAGCTTAAACGTGAATTGGCGGCTCACGTCTCTATAAATACGTTACGATTCTTCCCCCAGCAATTCACCACACATTACTGACGATGCAGGCTTTACAAGTCCAGTGACATTCTTTGTCTCTGACAAAATTGGCGAAATAAAGCAACAGATAGCTGATAGGACTAGAGAGTTATAGGTACCATTTTGTTCAGCAGTAGGATAGTTATAACTTAACAATAAATTATTAAAAAAATCTCTGGGAGGATCTGCATTTGATGATTTTGTTTAAATCTTGAACGTAAACTTTTATACATAAAACAAAAACTTAAATAAAGTCTAGTTTAAAGTAATTTACGACGTATAAGCGATGACTTTGTAAAAATAGATCCTTAGAAAGTGCCTTGTCTTAAGCCTTGTGCTCTCATATCGCGGCAACATTGCTCGTAAAACCTCAGCAGGCGTTCATATTACAGATAAAGTAATAACATCTGTAATCGTGTAAATATCAGAAAACATATAACATTTTATGATTTATATTAAATTTGGGTTTAACAGTATTCAAAGTGAGCTAGCAGTAGGTACAAAATGAGTGTCGTAAGATTTGGTTATCTTTAATAAAAATTTAACAAATCCGCTACAATAGCTACCTATTTATGTATATTATAATATAAATATTCTATACCTATTAATTAATAAAAGTATTAATAACGTTTGCGTTTACTATTAATAACTAGTTTGAAAAATAATTTTAACAAAATGAAAACCGACTTCAAATAGATAGGAAGGAAACTAAAAAATTAAAAAAATAATTTACATAATACAAAGTAATTCGTATTTCGATTTAGTTAATCAGCAATAATTAAATTAGTATTTAATAATTTTGAAGTTGGTGCCAAGTAAGTTGAGGAAGTCTTTGTGCCCCATCATCAGATCGACTCCAAACCTTCACTAAATAGTAGTGCCTTAAAATACTTCATGAAAAACATAACAAATGCACCTAGTCGTCAGTATAATTTTCGAAAGTTCCCCTCGATTTCTCTAGGATGCCATCATCAGATCCTAGTTTCTTTATCATGGTACCACCCTTAGAATATCTATTTTCTAATAAAAAAAGAATCATCAAAATCGGTTCATAAACGACGGAGTTATCCGCGAACACACATTAAAAAAAAAGTATATACGGTCGAATTGAGAAACCTCTTCCTTTTTTTGAAGTCGGTTAAAAAAGCGTGGTAGATAATGACAGTTTAAGTATAAATACGTACCAGGTGCAGGCAACGTAACCTTAGAGTAATAACTAGTTACCTATCTTGCTGATCGTATTTGATTTTGGTACTTACCTATACCTACTACCATAAAAATATTTGGTTAAAATCACCTAGTCCTAAGTTGCTATATTAAAATACAAATTAACTTTCTATGGCATGTCATGTTATGCCAATTAATTTCATTGATGAATGCATCTCGCATCGCATCTTAGATCAGATGGTATAACTTATTTTAGACATTTACGATGCAGTCGCCACCAGTTAGTTTCCTTGAACTTTGATACTTACTACTTTTTTAAATACCGTTTAATAATAAAAGTCATGTCAAACAAGGCTCGAGAAACAATAAGATACCTATTTGATTTATACCAATTACCACTACCTACATTCCTTTTCATTTCCTCGTAGCACTAAATTAATTTTCTCTATTGCGAAATATTTAGTTCTAAACCCACATAATTATGATGTCGATATTAGCGACGATATTGCGTGTAAAATTACGAATTGGGTCGCCATGAAGTACCTGTGACACAAATAAATAAACAGGGAGAGAGTTTAGCTTCGGACGCAGGCAATTGGCGAATTGATTCAATAGCCGCTCAAACTGGGTCGGAAGCAATTTAAAGTTTTCACCGAATAAATACTCCCAGTCAAAAATTCACCCATGCTTACAGCTCTACGAGATGGTACAGATTAAAATAAACTAGGCCGAGATTATTAGAAAGAAATATAATTTAGAAGTCGTGTTCCAGAATGAATAATAAACCTTATTAGTTGGCTTCAACTCAAGGACTGTAGCTAATAAGCAGGGAACTTTATCTAATTATGCGGAGAACCGGTTGTGTCCTACACAATTAGTTTGTGCGATCCTTTCTATTGTTCACGTGCAAACAATCTTGGAAAGGTTTCCCTCAGTTTTATGGCATTAACTTCTAACCCAAATTGGAAATCGGACTCACGTGATTGCTTGTGCTTCGGATAAACAGTGCGAGGCGATCGTAAATGATGCAGTTTTCCGAGAAGATAAATATACTGATTGTTTACGTCCGCGCTGCCAATATGTGTTTGCCTTACCTAATTAAATTTTTATTTCACGGTAATATTATTTACACTACTATAAACTTACCTAAATAAGTATGTTCAGTGATGAAAAGAGCGCTCTGTAATAAGTAGGTACCTACTATTCTAAAGTATTATAGTCTTACTTTCCTGTCGGATTATCCATAGATACCATTCTTGGCAGGCAAATGGACAGAGCTTTATGACCATCTTCTGGACGTCTTCAGATTGATAGATAGGTTCTTTAAATTAGGATTGCAGCTGCAACGCTTGGAATCTTGTGAGCTATATTTGCCATAGTTTAGGATATGCATGCAAATGGCAGTAAAATTTGAGATAAACCTACACATTGGTACAATTGCATTGTTTTTCTAAAACTTAGTTTACTCCTGAATTATAACTTAATTTTAAGTAACATAATAGTAATAATAATAAAAGACGTGTATGCGGCAATGGAAGACTGTCCTCCGCTATCCTGGGTGTCGACGGTTTTTGGGCAACGGTGTACCGGTAACGATCAAGCGGGGTTTCAGGGTGACAGCCTGACTCCTTTATGGTTTTGTCTGGCACTGAACCCTCTCAGTACTATACTGGAGAGTTCAGGGCTAGGCTATCGGTTGAGGAGAGAAGGTCAGGTCTTGTCCCATCTGCTTTACATGAATGATTTAAAATTATTTGCTTCTACTGATCGCCAATTAATAGGGTTACTTAGGGTCAGTAAAACCTTTAGTAATTCTATTAAGATGGAGTTTGGTATAGATAAATGTGTGGTCATGCATGTAAAGCGGGGTGGGATTGTGGAATCTGACGGGATACAACTGTCTGATTCTACACTACTTGACCTCTATCTGCAACCGAAACATATAAATATCTGGGTATGTCACAGGCGATGGGTATATCTGACAGAGACATGCAACAGGTGTTACACAACCGTTTCTTTGGCCGCCTGAAAAAAGTTTTTAAAAGTCTTTTATAGGGTGGTAACAAGGTGCGGGCCTATAACAGCTGTGTAATGCCAGTCCTAACCTATTCCTTTGGCATAGTCAGATGGACTCAGACTGAACTGGACGCTCTTGATAGGAGAGTCCGTACACAGTTGACGACATTCCGTATGCATCATCCGCGATCATCGGTGATGAGGTTGTACATCCCACGGCAGTGTAGAGGTCGTGGCTTTCTATCTGTCAAGAGTCTCCACAACCGTGAGGTGTGCAACCTCAGAGAATATTTTATAAAATCAAATTCAAATATGCATCGGAATGTCGTCGTTGTAGATAACGGCCTCACCCCGCTGGGTCTGGCTAAAGAGAACTGGTGCAAACCTGTTGTGCTTAGTATAGCGGAGCGCCAGGATGTATGGAAAAGCAAGGAATTACATAGACGCTTTTATCGGGCCTTAAACGGGCCCGATGTCGACTCATTAACATCTGTATCCTGGCTACGATTCGTTGATCTCTTTTGAGAAACTGAAGGTTTTGTCCGTGCAATTATAGACAAGGTTCTAATGACGAACAACTACCGGAAGTTTATCTTAAAGGATGGGACGGTAGACATTTGTCGGGCATGTCACTACCCCGGAGAATCCATAAGACATATTGTCTCTGGTTGTTCTCGTCTTGCGAACGGCGAGTATTTGCATAGACATAACCAAGTAGCTAGGTTCGTCCACCAGCAACTTGCTCTGAAGTACAAGCTTGTAGTCTTTGAGGTACCGTACTACAGATATGTGCCCGACCCAGTTCTCGCAAATGGTCGTGCCGCGATATACTGGGATCGATCTATTATCACTGATATGACTATTGTTGCCAATAAACCTGATATAGTGGTGATCGATCGATTAGGGCGCCTTGCAATGATCCTAGATATCACCATTCCACATGATGACAATCTCGTGAAAGCAGAAAAAGATAAACAGATAAAGTATTTGGATTTGGCTCGCGAGGTTGTCGACATGTAGGATGTGGATTCGGCGATCATTGTTCCGATAGTCATATCAGTTAATGGACTGATTCCTAAGAGCCTCCATCAACATCTCGCGAGGCTCGCGTTAGGTGGCTGGATCGTGGGCCTAATGCATAAGGTTGTGCTCCTTGATACGGCCCGCATTGCGAGGCGGTTCCTATCTCTAGAGCCCTAACCACCGCTAGCTTGGTCCCTGTACCCGATATCGGTGGGTTTCCATATTTTTTTATTTTTAAATGTATATTTCTATTATTTTTATATATATATATTTAAAAATTTAATTTTGTGTGCATATAATTAAATAAAGAGAATAATAATAATATATGGATGTCTTATCTAAATATTACGTAAATCTGTAGTGAACAAAATAAAGCCGTAACGCTGTCGACGCACACTATAAATAAACAAATTGGATCAGTTAGCTTGGTTTATCTAAACTTTATCGTTCTAATTCTTAGAAAGAACGCCAATTTGAAAGTTATAATAATATTGTGTCGATAATTTATTTTGTATTGCAAGTTTTTTGTACTATTATATTCGCCTCAAGGAAAGTGACTACCTAAAGACTCTACTGTTAGTCTTTTATTTCGTCTATCTTCTCTCAGTACCTACTTAGCCCCAGTGGCTTGCACAGACATTTTTGACAGGGTAGGCGTTATAGAATTTTGACAGGGTAGGCATTATTTAATTATGTTGCTAAAATTGTGATTTCAGGCATTTTTGTATTCTTTAGTAACTTGTATCGCAGTATTTCCCTTTTAAATATCAACATTATATGAAACTAATAAAAAGTGAAGACAACAAACAAAACATTATTTTATCACATAATTGCAAGTGACCTGAACATAAAAGCTTCTAATATTCAGATACATAATGTAGACACTTGAACTAGCGCTCGAAAATACTTCTCTTAATGTATAGTCAGTCGGATTTTTGATACACTTTTGCAAAGGTAATAAAATGAAAGAGAGAGGTTGTTAAAACGTTCTTTGAAGTCAACGAATTTCCAACGGGCACCTAACAAAATTGTTCTTTTAGTCTTCATAAATGTGTGCGTACTTTCGACCCGAGTTTTTATGTTCTACGAAAGTGAGTCAAAGCGTGACAAAGAGACTGTCGATAAGTTGAATTTTCAATAACACATTGCTACGTAAATTATAGTGGATGTTATTTTTTTAGTTGCATAAGATATTTTTTTATTATTCAGTATTATTTTTAACCGACTTCAAAATAAACTAATTTTTAACAAAAAGAAAACCGACTTTACACAGGAAGGAAACAAAAAGTAAAAAATAAATTTACATAGCACAAAGTAAGTACCACACATAAAAAAAATAAAAAAAATATATACGATCGAATTGAGAAATCTCCTCCTTTTTTGAAGTCGGATAAAAAGGAGGAGGTTTCTCAATTCGACCGTCTATATAATATATTTTTTATGTGGGTTCGCGGATAACTTCGTCGTTAATGAACCGATTTTGATGAATCTTTTTTGTTGTAAAGAAGATATCCCAAGGGTAGTACCATGATAAGGAAACCAGGATCTGAAAATTGTATCCCAGAGAAATCGAGGGAAACCTTTGAAAATCGTGGTGGCGACTACTTTAGTAAAGGTTTGAAGTCGATCTGATGATGGAGCCGATAGACAGTCGAGGGAACTCGACAACGATTTACAGCAATTACTTGGTGTTTAGACTTTATTCATTTCTAATGATAGGAACATTGCACCCATATAGGTTAAAAGTGCCATTACAGGTGACGATAGACACTCGAGGGAATTCGTACAAAATTAATACCTAAATAAGATTTATGTCTACCCATCACTAAAAATTGTAAAATAAAATAATTTTAACAAAAAGATAACCGACTTCAAACAGGAAGGAAACTAAGAAGTAAATAATAAATTTACTTGGCACAATGTAAATCGTATTTTCATTTAGCTCATCAGATTGCTTTTACCTTCTGTAGGAATATTCAAATTGAGGCAGCCTGTAAAGCACACATATTACTTTTTATTTTTCTTTACAACATAGAAAGCTGTAAGTACTTAATTACCTGTAGACTTAAGTGTATTGCCTGTGTCACTTTGCATGCTACTTGAAATTGTAACTTACAAAAATTGTAATAGCCTGGCGATTAAAAATAGTGTTATTTGCCAGTTCTTCTCATGGCTCTACTTCGTCAGCGAACTGGCTGTAGGTTAATTTGCTGACATTTTGTAAACTTTGACGTTCATAAGTGTTAATTTAATTAACCTATATGAATAAACATATTTTCATTTTAATTTTCAGAAATGATTAAATAAGTATTTCATATATTTAAAGTTGGTGCCAAGTAAAACAATAACTAGGTTCTTAAAGGTAATATCAATCTTAATTTGCTATTGTAAATTATAAAATACTTACTTTTTACTTTTAGTTTCCTTCCTGTTTGAAGTCGATTTTTTTTGTTAAAAATTATTTTATTAAAGAAACATTTAATTTTTAGTTAAGTCTGCTTTAGGACCGTCCTGATCGATGCGAGATGTTTGCCTGGTGGGAGAGTGGGGATAAAGTTCAAATCTCAAGAGATTACTCAGTCTATTCAATCCATGTCGAAGGGAAAATCACCGGGCCACGATGAGCTGAGTATCGAGTACCTACGATACGCTGGCCCTCACTTGCCTAGAGTTCTTACAATGTTGTACAACTTCTGTATGGGTCATAGTCATAGTTGCCGGAAGAGATGATGCGAACAGTAGTTGTGCCAATAGTTAAAAATAAGACTGGTGACCTCTCGGACAGCAGTAAATTTAGGCCCATTTCATTAGCTACTGTCTTAACTAAAGTGTTTAATAGCTAGCATAATAACTAATTAAATTAATGGATTATTACATGATGACCAGTTCGGTTTTAGACCGGGGTTGTCAACGGAGAGGGCAGTGTTATCAAGAGATAACATGCTTAAGAAAGCATGCTGTCAAATACTATGCACAGCGTGGGTTTTCTATTTTTGCCTGTTTTCTGGATTTATCTAGGGCTTTTAATCTGGTTTCCTATGACATGCTATGAAATAGTTGGATAAGGCTAAATTACCTGCAGAGCTTAGTCTTTTCTACCTTACGATTTCCGATTCGCGGTCTCTACTCTTAGACTTTTTTAGTCCAGCGATCATCAGTCTTGCGGCAGATGTCCAGCCACTTCAGCCTGTTAAGTCTCCTAGCTATGCCAGTGACGCTACTGGTTGTTTGTCGTATAACCACATTCTTCACCTTGTCCCTCAAGAAAACACCAAGCATAGCACGCTCCATAGCTCGCAGCGCGACTTAAAATTTGTGGACCAGTCCTACTTTACGTGTCTACATTTCTGCACCATAGGTCATAACAGGCAGAACGCACTTTTGTCCTTAAGCATAGCGGTAAAGGCACGGTGAAATCTCGGTGTAGCTTTTTAAAAAACCCGACACTTTTAAAGATTGTAATAAGGTTGTTAAAAATATTAGAAACTTCGTGCGGAACTAGTGCGGGTCATTAGTTTCAATAAAATATATATAACTAGCTGCGTCTCACGGCTGCGCCCGCGCCTATATATGTATTTTGTTTCTTTCGGCAATTTTCTGGATTAGAATTAGCCTATTTCCGTCTCCGACACCAAATCTCGAAGTCGATGCAGCCGTATAGTCGCTGAGTGGTAACAAACACACACTAAAACTTTTGTATTTATAATATTACTAGCTGCGCCCTACGGCATCACTCGCGCGTAAAATAAGTTTTGTTGTATCCCTCAGGAACCAGACGATTTTCAGGATAAAAAGTAGCCTAACAAACACACACACACATACACGCAAACTTTCGCATTTATAATATTAATAGGATTAATATATATTATAATAAATTATATTATGTTATTACAAACTCTATTGCTGTATTAAAAATGTGTACCCAATCTAAAATCATTTATCAATTAAAATATTGCAAGAGATAATTTTCGGTACTCTACGTGTTTAGCAAAGTAAAGGGTGAAAGTATGACGGCAGTTAGACAATTTGTCAAAAAACTGATTACAGTGAAATCTGTCAAGGAGGCAAGTCATCAACCGAGTGGCATGGTGTGAGGGTAACCACCCTTTAGCTTTCAGGCTTCACTTCTCGTGTTTCGATAACGGTTTTGTTTACTTATACCACTTTGCTTCTGGTTTTACAACGAAAATTTCGAACAAATTGGGAATAAATTTACGTTTAAAATATTATTATTATGATTAGTAGAGAAACTACAGTTGTTTTAAGATTTAAAAGAAATTTAAAAATAATGCTTTTTATTAGTTTGGTTATATGTTGGTTCTCCCAGTTTGTATTTTGTTTCGATTAAAAATGTGTTTACAAGTTTGCAGAATGTATCGTGCCAAACTTTTATCAAACAACTTTGATTCATATTTATTATCGCTTATGTCGTTTTAGTCAAATAAATAAAGTGCTTTGTGGTTTAGTATTTATAATTTGAATTCATTCAATATAGTCAATTATTAGGACTATTTTTTTATAATACTTTTTTGATGCATTAATTTGATGAATGATAACCGTGATATAATGTACTTACAGCGTAATGCATGATCTTACAACAGCGGGCGCATAACACTACACAAATTGAGTCGTCAAGGATGAAGTCTTAAGCAGGGTGCAGATATTTTCTAATTCAAAAATCTATTTAAAGAAAAGTTATTGTTTTAAAAATAAATTGAAATATTATAAATAGTGTTAGTTTTAAGGGAGGTAGAAAACAACAAGATGTCTCATTTTGACGGATTTTAATTTAAACTTAAGCAGTTCTTCTGGGGTAATTACCTCTAATTTATAAGACCTAAGTATATATTACCTAAGCAGTATTATACTTCTGTTTGTGAATCACTGTATTGTTCGTGTGCTACCATAAGCAACAAAAATAAAATAATTTTTGACACGCGCTTGCCCACGCGTCCATAAATTAGTTTATGATATTATGCACTTAAAAATGTTTTATTAATTAACGTACAATGTACCTCACCCACCTTCAATTCAACAAATTTGGAACGAACTTAATCTCAAAATATAAAGATAATGTACCAAACCTAATTACCCTATCTCATAATTGCGTTGTTTTGACGTCTACCCTTTGAGAGACCGTCGCTTATTTCCCGAGTTCTCTAAAGATATTAATAACCATCTAAGTCGTCGGCTGTACTGGTTGCCGCATTCGGTCGTGTACCCCCTCCTCTAGGTCGTGTTTTTCGCTAATACCCTTTTGAAGATGATAAGATGATGGCTTTACAAGCAAGCAGTAATTACGCTCGTCCAATTACCGCTCGTCGACACCAACGACGACGCCCGCTCAGGGGAGAAAGACACTCATTGTTATACATTTTTGTTTCAAATCTCTTATATTTTTGTCGTTTATAGGTTTCTTTGTTATCCGCAAATTGTATAAACTGTTAATGTATTATACATTTTTTAAGTAGCTACGTTTTAGGCAGCGGTCATGTAGCAATATCGACCCACGAGTAACGATAAAAGTCTGATATTACTTAGGTAAATGAGTAAACAATTATGGAACATCTATAGATGTAAGACAACTGTTTAATGATCTGAGAACGTTTATAGACAATGCACCTGTCAAATTGAACATGACTCGATGGATTTACTCGATGAATTGCGGTATCTTCCATCTCCCGACACATACAGAGTGTGAAACGTAATTTTCTTTTATATTTTATAAATGATAGGTATTTAATTACACGTATTAATTTTTTAAACTATTTATGAGCACCTCACCCCAGTTACCATAGACCTGTAAATATTAATTTATTAAAACTTTGTATAGATACAGTACCTATATATAGAGGCGGACTTAATGCTAAGGGCATTTTCTGCCAGTCAACCCATAGCATAAGGTGATGCAGAGTTGAAATATTAGGTGCAAGGTAGTGATGTTGGAAGAATGAGTTACTAAATAAATATTGGGTATAAAATCTATTAAATATTCTCTAAATATCCATAAATACTCATATAAACATATATATAATATTAAATATATATAACAATAACAGCTGCACCCCACGACCTCACCCGCGCGTATAATATGTTCTGTATCCCTCGGGAACCAGACTATGTCTGTCTCTGGCACCGAATCTATTTACATACCAATTTTTATCGCAATGGGTTGAGCCATTTTGCTGAGTGGTAACAAACACTCACGCAGACACACAAACTTTCGCATTTATAATATTAGTAGGATATAAAAATAAATAAAAATAACACTATGCTATAAACTATGGAGCTGATTCTGCCAGTTTATCCATATAGAGTGTCTAAACTTTTGCCTTGAACGAGTCACGGTTAGTGGCCATCCTGATCTCCAGAGGAATATTATGTCAATGTGATTTTTAAAAAATCGTTGGCACCACACGTTCATGATATTCTGCATAATATACAAGAACATGTTACAACGAGAAATTACCTATGTTTCTCCAATGTTTAGAGCTCTAGAATCAAAGTGGAGTGCGTTAAAAGGAAACTATAATTAGAGCCGACAAGTTGCCGGTGTCGGTTGAAACTATAGGCAGAGGGCGAGCGCGGGCGCGGCAGCAGGCGGTAGCGAACACAGCCGCCCTTCATGGACGCGCCGTCCCCTGTAATTTCAGCGAATGCTCTGCACTGAGCGTTTGTCAACTAATTTGTCATCCGAATATCGAATTACGCATGAAATGGCGCGTAACAGTAGACTTGGCGCTCCAATATCGAGGTTTTAAAATAAAATTTAATTCACAGTCTGGTTGCAATAACGTGGAGTAATTGTAGCTACCGTTCGCTGACAACTAATTGGCAAGTAAATTTAGTGGAATCAAATAATTGAATACAAAATTGTTCGTAAAATGAACTACTTATTTTTTAGTGACTTTTGTTTTGTTTTTACTATATAAAACGCTTTGTAAAGTAAATACTTTTTGTAAACAATAAATACGTGTAACTTTGTACCGTTCTTTGTATAATCATAAAAATATTTACGATTTATAAAGAATTTCAAATTTCATACCTAATAACTTCTCTTGTAAGTAAAATGCTTTAACATTTTTTAGTTTTACAATAGTAACATACCAATTTCTATCTTATAACTAGCTTGATAAAAAACTTGTACAAGTATTACCTACAATAAAGATTTGAAATAAATTATGAATCTTTGAAAAAAATTGCTCAAAGAATGAACAATTTTCGGACGTCCTCTAATATCGATATGCCTCCTTATTTTGACGGGTGATGTGGATCCATTATACTTTACAAGGGCGTGCAGGGGGTCGCTTTATCAGCACAGATTTTATGGTACTCTAAGTGTACGCCATTTTGGTCAGGCTACACGTGGTTATGGGGTGTTGCTATGGGACTGGTACTGGTATCTTAGGGGATGTCTATAGCGACGATTTTTATTGTAGCCTCATTTTCATTAATACGAAATACGAGGTAATTTATGAGTTTAGTGTATTTTTATCTTCTTTAGTGTAGGGGACTGGGGCTTATTGTGACGGGGGTTAGCAGAAGATAACCATAAATTTATATCGCAAACTTATACAATATTGTCATAATTTTGGAGTTTAATATTAATGCCTTTTAGCATAACGCACAGCGTAAGAAAAGAAAAATCTCGAAAAATCTTGTTCGACAGCGTAATAGGCGGATTTTTATCATTTAAACTTTGAATTTAAGATTTATATTTTGCTTACTTTTTTTTGTTATACTACCAATTTATTTAGTCTTGAATGTCTGCTTAAACTGCATTTGGAAGTACAAAACATCCACACACTAAAATAAAATAGTTAATACTTCGTAAAATAGTTAGACATCCACTATTAAAACCTTTTTTACGAGGTTCCTTTAGGCGTTTAGATTTTTTTTTGTTGAATTTAGTTCTCAAATAGTTTGTTTGCTAACTATTTTACGAATATTTTAAAATTAAATGTACCTATAGGTATGCAAAATTTGTTGGATAAAGAATTTTGTAGCTATTTCACTGCAAAATGTTCCATAAAGTTAGAATCGATTAGGCTCGTATCTATGAGGGTGTTATGGTTGTTATGAGAGGCCCGTCGCAAGGGGAGCCTCACTTAAGGCTATGGGTTTTTCCAACAATGAAACGGCATAAGACGTAACGACATCTAATTAATAACATGTATCATATCTCTATTGCTCGGCTTATGTGTAGGGAGGGATTAACGTAAGAGGATTCAATGAGGACGCATGATTTGTTCCGGAGATATCTCGTTAACGACTCATTTTTGATAGCACACTTATAACATTATTTCCTTTTTACGAGAGTTCTAGAGTCGAAGCTTAAACAATGTTTTTGATTGACATAATAAATAAGTATAAAAATTTAAAAAATAACAAACGAAGTATTAAAATAATAACACAATTAAAAATTAACAGCGCTCTGCAAAACTGTGTTTACAGTTAGAACTAAATTACTTACGTTGTGATCGGTAAAAAAATTGCACTTCAACTCTCGGTAGAACTATTGAACTAAATATAAAATTACGTCAATGATTATGTGAAAAATTATACATTACATTATTTATTATTATATTCTTACCTATTTTATTAATTGTTTTATCTATTAATTATTACCTATTCTTAGAATTAAATATTTGCAATAGGTGAACTTGACAAGAATACTGCATAAATGCAATTCATAATTAACTTAAAATAAACGTCGACATGTAAGATTGTCTAGTGTAGATGGGTACGTAGGTATATTTCTCCCTTGACGTATTCTCCATAATAATAGGTGTATTGACAGTGAAGTCATACATATGTATTATTTATACAAAAGGTCGATAATTAGTGACACAGCGTAACATCAGTCTGCATCAACGCTTGACGTGTTTCATGTTAATTGGATAGCAAAGGACAATGGCGGAATAACCGATGCGTACCAGAGATGGGGCGGCCTTCAATTATTATGACATATTGTTCCCGATTTCAATCATTCAGCGATTTTAACTGGACTTAATTAGGACTACCCCGTTTTTCCATATTTGAGAACAGAACATTCTACTATGATTTGGTAGTACCTAAAGGCATGGTGCCTTTTATGTATAAAGAACGAATGTGCAGATATCTGCTCGCAATTTAGTTGTAATTTAAATAAACGAAAAATTTTGCACACTTGGATTGACTGACTATTAATGGTTTTAACATAACATTATATAGCAACAAATTTTAACTATAACAATCTGCCCAACACTTATGTCGGACAAAATTGACTAGAATGAATAAGTTTTAAATGGAACACTGTAATAAATTTATTGCTGTTAAAAGATTCAATTTGATAACTCTACACGGCACTCACGCATATTCTTCCTCTTTAAGCGGAGGACCGTGATAAAAGCAATTAAAACTTTAACAACATCGACTCCCGCGCTCTTCACGATTCCGCCATGTAAATATACTTGAGTTTATACTCCACTATGACGCTCCACGATAATGAATCGATAAACGAGTTGCCAAAGTAATAAATACGTTTTAGTAAGTTTGACGCGAAAAAATCCACCAACTCATATTTATAAAGATTTGCTAAACAATTCGAGTTGTTATTTACAAAGTTTTCCATTTCGAAATAAATTTGTTTTTAGCTTTTATGACAGATAATTTGTCAAGGGTAGCTCTGCGCAAGTCAAAGATAATTTATCTGTCTCAACCGCCTTATTTATTACAACGCGTTCGCATCTTCGTTGAGCCCTTAAAGTTGGTGGTTAATGGAGCTTCTTTGAAGCTGATACGTCAGTCAGTACACACGGGCTGCGGGTCGAAGTGCGAGGTGAGAGCTTCGGCGCGTGGGGGAGAGAAATGTCTGCATGTGGTCAGCCGTCAGCCACTTACCAGACTTGTCTTATTTTTTGCTTTCCTTAGTAAGTGACGGGTGGATGTGAAACGAATGAACAGTTTGAATGTGTCTTTCAAATACACTTTACTTATTTGCCTTACCAGGAAAACGACAGCCTAAAACTCAAACGAAATTGCGTTTAAGAAGTACATGTTTTGGCGATTCATTACGGAGATATCTTTAATGTAGTAATTTGCGTTCTCAAAACGTAAAGGGCATACGTAATGTGTTATGTATGGACTTACATTTTGATCCGCATTAAATACTTATACACCACATAAACACTACAAAAGACGCAATGTTCTAAAAATAGGCTTTTGAAAGGTTCCAATTAAACTTATAGATATTATTTTTTTGACTATGAATGAAAAACATAATAATAATCTAATACGTTTATTATTCCAGTTGTGGGTGATCCACGTTCATTATCTTACGTATAACACCGGCGTCGGCGTTTAAAGCCCAAAGTGACAGGTGGTTTAAACTATCACGACCCTGAAGTTTGGAGTTTATTTTCGGCATGCGGGTTTGTCTATGATTCGTCCTTCACTGCTCCAACTTGGCTATTTTAATTATGCTTACGGTACGGCGAACATTGCGTTTGTGTTGAATTGACAGCAGTATTATTCTCCCACAACCCTAAACGTAGGGCTGTCTCATACTGTTGTATCTTTAATTTATTTCGTAGGAAACAATGTAAAACCTTATTAATAAATAAATTAAATTAGTAACAAGCAGTGGGAATCCATTTGATCAAGCCTGTATTGGAGAGGGAGGAATTATGATTGATGATAGGATATGATTCGTTTCCACTTAACACATTGTTAAAGGGGTTATTTTATTGCCCCCGAGTTGTTCCTGTGAGGTCAGTGACTAATGAACATGCTGACTCAGCTGTTTTAAAATATCTACTTGTTTTATGAGAGGGATTTCATTGATAGGCTGTTTTTAGTTAAACAATAATTGTTTCTTCAAAGCCTATTATCTCTTTATATATCTTTAAAAGAGATATATTGAAGTAATTTGACCGCTATCTAGCACGCAGCTGTAACACTGTTTTCTATTAGACCGCGCTGATAAAGAACATTTCTTAAGTAAATAGTCTGCTTACTGCACAGTTTGTTTACAGTATTCTACTGGATTTAAGTCTGATAATTTACGTATCAGTTACTTCGTTGCTTTTCATTAAGTTCTTTTTTAAATTGTGTATAATTAGTATATTTTACGTTACATAGTATCTACAATAGTCTGTAAATAACTAGCTCTAATAAATCGTGTATAATATGTATTTATAAGTAATTAGCTACAAATTTACAGCGTGGGTGCCTGTTAAATGTGACATAGTTGCACTTTACAGTCAACAATAATGCCCCTCCTATATTAGAACAGTAACCCTTTCCCTCAATTGACTTTTACGATCCAAGTATCCATGCTCTAACCATTAAAGTTATCGCTTCTCTTTTGCTGACTAATTTCTATTATGCAATGTATCGCCACATACCCTTCCATTAAAGGGTGAAAACTCCTAATGAAGGCAATAGATGATCCGGACCGACTTCAAAGATTGCGTTAGAAGTTCATAAAATCAAACGAATACGTAACTTCTCTTGAACTTATCCACCATTTTAAATTGAAATTTTATATTTTATAGAAAAGAAGCATGTGTGTAATGTTAATGAGAAATCGGTGAAGTGAAGCGCATTAATAAATGAACACTTGAAAATAATTAAATACTGTGAAAGTCGTAGAGGCAAGTACCGGGCAGGAAGAGCCGTCAACAAATCGTGTCTTTAAGGATAGGTTTATATATTATTTAAGGTTCAATTTAAAAGCTAACGCGTTCGGAAACGGTTGGTTGTATCGTGAATAAGCAAAATTGTGCGCAGACAGGATCGTACCCCCATAATATATTAATGATCAGGTCGTTGCATGCTCTACCGGTGAAATTTAAGGCATCGTATCAATTATTCCTTCATTTATTTTGAGCCACGTCATTTTTGTGTATCTGCAAATTAAAAATTAATAACATCTGACCGTTAAGCCTGTTTAATTATTCGCATGCTTTCCATAGGCTTAAAGGCTTTTAAATTATTACTTTAAACTACTTACTTTATTATTACTTATTATCTCTGAAAATAATAGTTTTAACTTTCACCAATTAATTTTTACGTTAGATATCATTTTATAGCATATTAATGCCTCATTCCTGCTTCGCCCTTGGGTACTTTTTACAACAAATTGTTGAAACACTCGGTTTCTCTCCAATAAAATCATGCATGTATTACATTTACATAAAAATCTTTCGGAAGAAATGCTCCAAATGTTAGTGAGAACCGTTTTAAAATTTAATTCGTAGTTCCAAATAAGTTAAAGGAGATACAGGCAGAAAAAAACAGGATTTGGTTTCTTAACTGAGACTTTATACTATTTAGAAATTCACAAAATAATAAATCTCATAAATTAAATCTTTCAATATTCAACATTAATTGAGGGCAATGGCAAATTTGGGCAAATTAAGCTTAATACATTAACTTGTATGCAACAATTTCTCGTGTAAATTATTTTTTCGCAAAATTGGTTGCATAATTTAACATTAAAACGACGCTGTCACTAAAAATGCTAATTTAAAAAGATAGAATTGCGTTTCAGCATTTTGTATAACAAAAAAGTGGAGTGGTTTTGGCGGTAAATAGATTCACTAAAGCATTTTCCGTGTCTCGGTGGCGCGTTGCGGACAGTATGCTCTAGAAGAGCACACTATTTCACACTGCATTCGGCTGACGTGTTGATCACAAAACTAAATCTGTAGTAACAATAGAACTATTTTATTATTGATATTATGATTGTCATCATCAATGTCTTCTTACTCTTAGCACAATTAGTTGAAGTCGCTATTATACTTTTCCTTTAAACTTCTATTCTAGTTCGTCCTTCACAGTATATATATTTATTGTTCCAAGTTCTTCCTTGCTTCTAAAATCCACCTACAATAATATTTGTGTTTTCTCAAGTATTTTTTTATCTATTCTTATTTGCATTCATCTTTTAATATTTTCTGCTTTTTGAACCTTGATTATACTACATAGACAAATTCGAAAATTCGTATGTTAATTTTATTACAGTTGAACAGCTGCTGTAAACTAAACAGTTTACCATAACATTGAGATGTTTTAGATCAACAGGCTTAGCTGCAAATAATTTCTTGCATTTTCTAATAAATAAAACATTAATAGGTAATACCTATTGCTATTACATAAATTACTAAAATTGTGTATATGTCTGTAGAGCTATATCATCATACATTTCGTTTTACACATGAAAATATCTCACTGAAATGACGAAAGTAGTAACAAAATTGGTTTTCATCTACCTATTGGTAATTTCCTTCGATATTATGGCGTCAAATCTATTGCGTAATGAGTTATAAAAATAGATGTACAAAAACAGTCTATTTTTACAAATTACGTTTATGACTTATATAGTTAACACAGTTATTGCTATTTAACCATTTTTTTAATTTAATCAGGATTGACATGTGTTTATATTACTGCTGACAGCGTAAAATATTTGTATAATAAAATTATTTTAGAAATAAAAACTAAAACCGACTTCAAACAAGTACCTACGTGTTCAATCCATCTAAAAAGTAGAAAATAATATTTTAATTACTTCATAGCTAAGAACAAAGCAATCATTGATACCTATAACACTTCACTATTTCCAAATTATAATAGACTCCAAAATAACTGATTATAATTTGGAAATAGTATAGTGTTATAGGAATCAATGATTGCTTTGATTCCCCTTTAATGTTCTTAGATATGAAGTAATTAAAATATTATTTTCTACTTTTTAGATGGCTTGAACACGTAGGTACTGTTTTGAAGTCGGTTTTAGTGTTTTTTCTAAAAATAAATTTATTTTAAAACTTTTAGTGGGAAGTAATCGCGTATTGTTAATATATTTGATATAGGTAGTAGGCTTACTAAACGAGCTGCGCAAATGAGACAGCGCCGTTTTGAAAAAGTAGTGACGAGAGGGAAGATTGTAAATATAGAGATATAAAGGCCTCATCAACACTTTTGCTGATTGCTAAACCCTGAATCCCGGAAACCACAAACCAAAACAAAAAAAGTGATGACCTACGAAGAATAAAGAATCATCAAAAATCATAATATAACTGACGGAGCAACCGCGTAACAGATATACAAAAAATAAACAGTGGTGCTGTAAAGGCAGGTTTATGGCCGCCCGCTGCTGTTGGAATTTCACACGATCATAAGGCCTCTAACTAGGCTTAACGACTACCAAATTAAAGTTATAACTAGAGTCCACTGCTTCTTAAGCATGAAGACGCTCAAAATGAAGTTACACAAATGGTCACCCATCCACGGCCACGTTGTTTCAAACAAAACTATTTATATATCGACGCGTTGCTTTAAACCTCTTCACTGCTTGCATACGAAAGTAAAAAATATAAAATTAAAGCCAAACTACTGAACAATTTTTTATAAAAAAATATGCGACCCGATTTCAGAGTATACCCTTTCAAATAAAAAAGAATTTTCAAAATTGGTTCATAAATGACCAAACTCTGTTGTAACATACATACTGAACAATTTTATGATAAAAATATGGGACCAATTACAGAGTAGACCCTTTCAAATCGGTTCCGAAATGACGAAAATATGAGGTAACAAACATACAAAAAAAAAAAAACACACGACCCGAATTGATAACCTCCTCCTTTTTGAAGTCGGTTAAAAATAAAGCGCCCTTGGTTTTTACTTTAAGAACCAAATTTATTTTATTATGTCATAATAAGACAAGACCTCGTTTAGACGTGGATAGAGCAAAAAATAATTAGGAAAAATACTTATGTAAATTTAATAATAATATTTCAATTTATAATTTATTATAATTGCGTAATAATATAAAAAATTGAAAATTCTTAAGAAAATTAACATTTGTTAGGATTATAAGTTGGTGATATAATATATTATATTGAACGTAGTGGTGACTCAACAAATAGTCAAATGAAGTTCTCAAAGAACTATTGTGATAATTTACCTTAGTCATAAACTGTATGTCGGCCCGCACCCCAGTAATTTTTCCCAACTCATTTCAATTCAATATCCAAACTTTTTTACCCCTTGACTTTGCCTGTGATCACATATAATTCAGTAATCGATTAGATCATGCTGCAAAGACGGTCAACCTACTGAGATAAAGTTACGCTTTCTTCTCACGTATTATGTTTTGTCTACGTCACACCATACCAGTGATACCAGGAAAACTAATTGCCGTATTGAAAAATTGTTATAAATGATCTCTCTGTGTTAATGGGGCAGGGACAGCTGATGCATCGTTGGATGCAGTCTTTTGAAACAAAGGAACGTCATCACACGAAATGGTAATAGTGACATGAATCCAGCCCTCTATAATACAATAAATGTTTAATGAAGTGATGATGATGAATGATGAAATCCATGCTGTTTCAGGCTGTGACAACTGTTTGCAATTGTACATGTTTGAAGGCGGTATACTTTTTAGATTGTTGAATGTATTATAATGATATAGCGTCTTTACTGATTTTCAATGATGAAGTATCAACAAGAGTATATGATATAGGTTCAAATATTATATAAGTTATCACAACTTTTCATTCAAGGTGGAATAAGTAACTACAGAAGCTCAAACTACGCAAATCTTTTACATTACAACTAATTAATGGATACAATTTTAACTAGGTAGGTATCAGAGACTCTAAGAATTTAAATATTTAATTTTAGTTAATAGTACGAGTATATTTCAATGTTGAGTCAATTGAACTGCCGAAAAATGTAGGTGTACACTACATCTATAGTAAGTTATTCTATACTTTGTAATTTTTACGTGAATGTAATCTATGAAATAGACAATAAATTATTGAAGATTGAATTTAAAATAAATATTGTCTAGATATAACATATTTTTTACATTTTGGTACTCTGACCGATAGAAATATAGTTAAAAATCGAGCCATAAAATAAAATATTGTGTAGATATGGACTAAACATTTAAGCAGCATATCTAAGGTTAGGCTCAACAACAATGTAACTGAACGTAACCTTACCTTCCCTTTAGTTATTGCAAGGTAAGCAGGTCAAACCATCAGAAACCTCTCGGGACGAACTTAACGAACGAATATTCGGTGAGTCAGAGCACGTATACCGTAGATAATGTATTCGGATAACGCCGGAAGCTATGTGGTGGTGTGTGGTGACGGCACACGTCCGGCTACATATACTACTAAAACAGAGCAACCAAGATCACTACAATCTAGAAAAAGTACTAGATATAGAGATGTGTTACTGATAACACATCTCTATATCTAGTACTTTTTCTCAAATCTCTCATTTTAGTACAGTCACGTGGTTTATCTGAAAAGTTACTATGGATATCTTCTACTCTATTTCAATCAAGACGGTGTGTGAAAATGTTTTTTGGCCAAAACGCAAGTTGAACTACACCTCGCGGCGCTCGTTCGCTAAAGCTGTTGACTCTACGAAAAACAGATAGATTGTAGAAAATTGTTTTAGTTTTATTCTGTAATACCTACATGTATTATGATGAAATTACTTGGAAAGCAAATATAAGCCCAAAACTGCTTTCAGGCGCTATTTCATTAATATGTCGATGCGAGTGGCTAATATAAGGTAGATACGTTGAAATTCGGAAAGAGCACATCGAAAAATATAAAATTACCTATTTTAAAAACTCCCGAAATCTTTCAAGATATCCTCTTGTTTTAAGATCACACGACTGGTGCTGCTTGCACATTGTATAGCATGTCGAATATGCCGTTTGCTCTAATTCAGCTGCTACCTATGAAAAGCACTACGCTTTTCATAGGTACGCTGAACGTTAATTATATAAGTCGTGAGGTCACGAGGGAGGATCGCGTACCACCTTTATACGAGAATTCATAACGTATGCACTTTCCAAATTACTGATGTTTAGTCCGCTTTTAGATTTCATTTGCACTACGAGTTTAGTTGATTGTTTTAGCAAAATCAGACAATGAAATACAGTTATCAAACTTATTCAATTTGCAAAGCATGGTTTAAAAACATAAATCTTATACCAGAATAGTTATGATTAGATATAGGAGGTAAAATATCGTTGTTTTAAATAAGCTTATTAATTTTCTACCCTATAGTCTATACTCTCAAATAATTCGATGTAAAATATTTTTAATTTTTTAAATATAGAAAAGCTTACAGACTTACAGACAGACAGATCTAATGACAACTCTTACGTTAAAATCCATCAAGCCATATATGATGTAGAGCGTGCCAAAGAAATAGGCAAACATGTATAAATACATACATATAGACATAGGTACCTACATACATATATACGCTCGAAAAACATTACCCTCCTTGACTTCGGCAGTCAGGCAAAAAGAACTTTCCTCATACAAAATACAGCAGTCATAGCTACCCTGCTTGAGTAATGTAATTATGTTTTTGCTGGTTTGTTGTGGTTTTCAGAACTCATTAATAACTATTTATATTGCAGAAGTGTATGTGTTTTACGTAATAGAATTAATTGACAGTAAACAAGACATTGTCTATTCTCAGTTGTCATTTGGATGCAATAAGCAATAGATATAATGTACGTATTATATTTTGGGGTAATTACACATTAAAATAGCTAGATATAGTTTAAGATTAATGGAACCAATTTTAAGTAGGTAATTAAAATTTCAAACAAGTCCATAGCTATCGTGATTAAGTTGGACACTAATTTTCTTAGCTTGATGTTAAATAAACCAAAGAAAATAAAACTACGATTAAAAATGTAAATTAGAGTACATTCTCGATTCTAAAGTTTAAAGTATTTTCTCGCGGATAACTTTAAATTAATGTGGACCGTCACAAGCACTTTTACTGGCGGCGACCGGCGCGAGACCGGTCGGTTCCATCAATTTTTTATTAGCTTCAAGATTCTCTTTACAAAAAATTTAAGCGCGATTATATTTAATTAAGGACCACACTAATTCTGGCCCTCATTGAATTTGACACGTCAAATTGTTTCGTTGCAATGCGTTGTCTGCGAATCCCGCTCTCCTTTCAATACGCGGTAGGAATGCAGAGTATTTTCGATCCTTTTGATGAGAGCTAAGATTAATTTTGTAGGGAGGCTCAAAGGAAAATTTTAGTATATAAGTGCATTAATAAAAGGTTTTCAGGTTAGGGCACTCTATAGCGAAAAATGCTTTTATTAAATTTGTGGGCTTTTATGTGCATATTCGGTGACTTTATTACATAAAAGCTTTTGTTAAAGTATTGAGCGTTTTTATGGACTGTTTTAACTTTGTAAGTGTAATCGAGTTAGTTTTGCCGGGAGTGTTGGCTACGAGATTTTATTTTTACTAAGTGCTAAGGAGAGTACCCAATGACAGACCAAATTATACCACTCAATTACTGTTAATAGATAGCTGCATTTAACATATAGACAAAGTACAAACGATAGTATCAAATTTTATCTGTATCATAGAGTTGCCGTTTGTTTTTACTATGTATCTTTATTTTATGGTAAAGGTTGTTGTTAATAGGCCAGAGCACTTTGACTCCTGGGGTTCTAAATATTATATTTTTACTACATCGTTCATGATTTTCTTAACACTTTCCGGGATAGTAAACGGATATTGCCGTGATGACAATAAAACATCTATTGTGTCTACAGTAACAGTGTCGTAACCCTAACAGATTATGTGCAAAATAAATTATATACAAGTTTGTACCGAACACTCCACGGTGTGCGAGTTCGGCTCGCACTTGACCGGTTTTTAATATTAAAATGTACCTGTGATGACTGGAACTTGAATGTCCCGTTGTAGAGCTAGATATGGGTGATCTGGCAGGATAGTTGCCTGCTACGCCTCCTTCTGACAGCGCGAACTCTGCAACAATAAAGATAATGACTACGCATTTGTTTACAATTACCTATATACAATAAGAGTCAAAATGTTAACACTTGTACGACGAAATTGTAACAATTAAGTGCGATTAGTTAGTTTATGTTAGATAGTAAACAAGCTGGCAGGTTATATGGTAATATCAGAAAATGCTAAAAAAAAGCTATTTGCTGAAGTATTTTCAGTACAGTGAGTCGACGCTGACCACAGTCGGCGCGCTCAAGTTTTGTAGAATAAAGGCCGAGTGTGGGAGCCATACTCGGGACTCACCGCTCCACTATCAATCCTTCTGTCACGATATCGACAGCGCATTTGTTTGCTCTCACCATTTTTGTCTCAGTGTTCCCGCTCCTCGACGCTATATTTGCACTGGTAGGGATGTGCGGCCGGCGCCGCCGATCAATCTGCCGACTGTGGACTCTGAGCATGATGGATGTTAGATCAAAGACCGTGTTCACTAGCCGCTTCTACGCCTCGACAAGATACCATACATTTTATTGGAAACAGTTTTTGTCAGCGGCTTTGATTGTATTCGATGTTGTCGCAGTGATCTAATGAATTATTTACTTTGTTATCCTAGTTCCTGACTGATGTTTATGTGAGTAGCCTATTTTTTGTAAAGAGAAATTTATGAATTATTTGTGGAGAGAGGATTCTGCTTTATATTTATTTCAAAAGAACCTTTGCAGCCATTTTAGATAATGCTGTAGGGTCTTCCACATCAATATTATTTGAGGATTTTGTGTTGTTAAAAACGGATAAGTTGGTACGAGTTGGTTGTGACTGCTTATTCTAACTAGGAAACTTCAAAATAATAAAAATAGTATTACCAGTCGTAAAAGCTTCTCGTCGTACAGAGGCATGAGCAATTTGAGCATTGATCATAATCATAACGCTTGCTGAACGTGAATTGTCGATTTCAGATTTTTCTATAGTTTAGGTCCTTACGAGATGTCGCGTTAGTTTCTTACACTGTAAGTCAGTAATATCCGAAGTAAAGTGAGGGCCGAGGCAAGTAGCTAAAAGAATAGAATAATTCAAAAATGTGTGGGATTCTCAATGTTGGCGTTAGTTTATGGCAATCCCATACATTTTTAAATCTATTTTATTAGCATTGATGCCACTTGTCTAGGGCCTCTGAGTAGTATATTATAAGTTTGAAAAATCATGTGGCTTATCATGTTGCCTGGTTTTAAATCCACAACTTCGGCTTAAACCATTCACATCAAATTTTTAAAGTTCACTTTAGGCAATTGGCAAAGAAAGTAACATAAATAAAAATCACCAAAATTCTTTTGTACCTTATGATAATAAATAATACTAAATTTTGTTTTTATAAGTCATTTCTTATTATAAAAACACCATAACAAAAAACAATTTGTTTAGTCCGTTTTAGGGTAGTAATATTAAATTGATGACAAATGTCTGACATGAAAGAAGATGACGCGTGGATCTGATACGCGAGGGTCCCGTGCTCCTCTAAATACTGTAAATTATAACTCTCGTCCTGTTTATCATCTTGCAAATGTATTACGGAGGTCTTTCGTTTGTGTATGTAAATATGTGTCTTGAGCGGAATAAATGAAAACAAATCTGGAGGATCCACGTTATTCATTACATAAGACGCGATGTTTCATTATTAATTTATGCTCTACCCGTAGGCAGAAATGAACGATCCCTCTTTGAAGTCGCCTGTAACATTCTTTGCGTTTCTGTTGATTTTTTTTTTAATGCGGATAACATTTTGTAGTTGGTGCTCCTTAAGAGCCATTTCACGTTTTATGCAAAATTTTAAGTTTTTAAGCGCCTAGCTTTTAACCATATCAGATAATTCTTTGTAACTGTTATAATACATTAAAAAGAAAGCCAAATTTTTCATATTGTCATTATAATAAGTATTCTTAAACTTTCTAAATCACCGCGCAATTTTCTTAGTTTTTCTTTCATAAGAACCTTCTCCTGACAATAACAAACACAACAAAAAAAGAATTAACGAAATTGATCTAGCCGTTCACGCGTGATGTTATGACCAAGGGAAATAGGGATTCATTTTAATATATACTAGCGACCCGCCCCGGCTTCGCACGGGTGCAATTCTGATACTATATTTAGTAACAGCATTGCCCGTGCGAAGACAAACAAATGCTGTGAACGCTGTATTTACACATTCTGTAGTATATTTAATTTTACTACAGAATGCCGGCCCCCTACCGCTATATCCCTCCCTGCATTTATAATCTGTAATATCTTTAAAAATATTTATTTAAAATACATGCTTCAAAAGGCATTATTGATTTATATTAAATGCACAATGTATTTAAGGTACTTAATTTGATAAGGATAAATGCTGTATTGCTTAAAATCGCTTCGAAAATAAGCCATTATTTCTCATAAAATGTAAAGGATAAAAATAGTTATTGTGGGTTATCCCTTAGAGATAGTCATATACTATCGAGGACTCTCTTGTAGACCTTTTTAAGGTGTACAATACTGTAGTACATTATTTTGATATATCTTGTAGGGTTTAGCCAGCGTTGCAATGTAAGCGCAAAAATTTGTTTATTTACGACATCACATTAAAAACATCTAAATTTATCAATGTTTCTCTACTATATTATGCATGTTATACCTATACATATAAACCCGCATTAAAAAAACCCGCATCAAAATCCGTTGCGTAGTTTTAAAGATCTAAGCATACATAGGGACAGACAGCGGGAACCGACTTTGTTTTATACTATGTAGTGATGATATGATGGTTAAGTATCTTAAACTTTCTAAATCAACGCGCAATTTTCTTAGTTTTTCTTGCATAAGAACCTTCTCCTGACAATAACAAACTCAACAAAAAAAGAATTAACTAAATTGACCTAGCCGTTCACGCGTGATGCCATGACCAAGGGAAATAGGGAATAGATATAGATAGATTTGACTATATTAGATACAGTTAACATTATTGATATACTTTTCTTGACCAATAATAGAATAGATTTTTGATTATAAATAATTTTAATTGATGATTGAACAAAGACAAAGACTTAACTTTTACGATTTATGTTGCAACTTTATTGCATGTTCTATTTTAAACAAAACATAATAACTATTGTAACAGAAAAAAAACTTAACCATGCCTCGATAGATGGCGTTGTGCCCTCTGGCTGAATCGCGATATGGTTTCGTTACATGGGGAACTATATAAGGTCATTCATATTTTTGATTTGTATTCTTGCTAGGAATATATTGTTGAGTATCCAACTGTATCCACTCGCCTGGATCTTTCTGGCTCTCGGCAATAAATTATATATACGTCATATAGTTAAAATATTCTTTGTTTTGCTTGCTTACTAGTTGTTAAAGATTAATAAATATCTATACCTATCATTGTACAGTATTCGTATAATTTTCCCTGAAGACCTAACCGGACTACAAGTGGCGCCTCAACTCGTGGCTAGTTAGAAATTCCACACTATATGCTTATATTGATCAATGAAGGAGGAGATAGAAGATTTATGCGAATCTACAACAGCAAGACGTCGCGGATCCGGACCTTCTTATAAAACTAAGAAAGAATCTAAAGTTAAGAAGACTCCGACACCGAAATCCAAGATGGCCATTTCATTCACCGAGGACCAGTTCCAACAGTTGATAACGGCAATTACTAGCAAAAGTGGAAGTTCATTTGCATCGTGTACAACGTATTTCGACGGAACAAGAACTTCTGAAGCTGTAGAAACATTTTTGGCATCAGTAAGCGTCTATAAACGCATTAAACATATTAGCGACTTAGATGCCCTTACTGGCTTACCCTTACTTTTTAAGAAAGAAGCTGGAATCTGGTGGCAGGGTATAAAGGATACAGTGACAACCTGGGTTGATTTTGAAAATCGTCTTCGCGAAGCGTTCGCACCCAAAAAGCCTGCATATATTATTTACCAAGACATTATGGCCAACAAGCAAGCGTCTAATGTCCTAACGGAAGAGTTTATAGCCAACAAGCGATTTTTGTTTGCCCAGCTTCCTAAACCAGAACCTAACGAAACACAGCAAATTGATATGCTGTTCGGCCAACTTAACATAAATATCCGCGAGAAAATACCTAGAGACTCTGTCAGTACATTTGATGAATTACTTAAAGTTGCTCGTGGAGTAGAAAGAACTTTGGCTGAAAAAAAAGATTTTGGTTTTATTGCTGACTTGAAGCCAGTAGTAACACAGGCAGCTGATAGCAAAAAAGAACACAAGAAGAGTAGGTGCAAGTATTGTCGCTTAGCTGGACATACCATAGAACAAAGTTATAAGAAAAAGAAGAGAGAAGAAAATGTTTCCGATACACAACCTAAGGAAACTAAAGTTGTGGAGACTATGACGTTAGCGCCATCAACCTCAGGCCCCAAGTTTTCTTGTTACGGTTGTGGAGCACCTGGCGTTGTTCGCAGCAATTGTCCAACGTGTCACAAATCGAAACCGCCTACAACATCATCAGCTGATATCGGGTTCTGTGCACTTAACGTTAAGATTGACGCACGGGCTAGACCAATTGTTTTTGTTGACATAGCAGATACTCATGGCGTAGCTTATATCGACACTTGTGCTAAATCCAGTGTCGCATCTTACAACCTGTATTCGTTGCTGAAGCACAAGGGATACGAATTTCAACAAGAGATTGCTTTTATCACACTAGCTGATGGGCATAAGAAAAGGCAATATGTGTTAACTGCGGCAATTCCAGTTACACTTTGCAATCGTACAATTTTGACAAAATTCTTAGTCTTACCAGAAGCCCGTAATAACCGTACACTATTAGGTATTGGTTTTATCCAAGACGCTGGCATGGTATTAAATCTACCCCAATTTACTTGGCATTTCCTAGATAATACCAATCATATCTTCGAACTATATGATGAAAATTTCACTACATTTAATGAAGACACTATTGATATTTCACCTATATTGGATGCAAAAGCCGAGCCAGACCTGCCTCAAGCATCTGCTACGGAAATGAGTCTTCATCGGCCGTATGGACCACTCATACCGCTTGAATTGTCCACCCCTCCAAAGAGAGCTAGGACTTGCCTCTTTGATGGACATTCACCAGTTGTGGATGCCTTATATAGAGATGCAGAGCGAGCTATAGCTGAAGCAGAGGTTGAACTCTCACCAGTGTCGGCTAATCGGTTTCCATCTACTGAAATACTTAGTGTAGACGTGGCAACATTAAACGATGAGGAGGCCAAGTTGCTAAAAGAGCTTATCAAAAATAATGAAGCAGTGTTCACTACAAATGGAAGGCCGACAAATCAGGCAGAGCACAATATAGATACAGGGACTCACAGTCCTGTTGCTGTGCCGCCTTATCGTCTATCGCCCACCAAAGCAGAGATACTTAAAAAGGAAATAGATAAAATGCTCCAAGAAGGTATTATAGAAACGTGCGTGTCTCCTTGGTCATCTCCAGTTGTTATGGTGCCTAAGAAGAATGGTGGAACCAGGGTCTGTATCGATTACAGGCAATTAAATGCCGTGACGTCTCCTGACAGATATCCACTTCCTCGCATAGATGATCTTTTGCATAGTGCTAAGCGCACTCCATTCATGACAACTATAGATCTCCGCGCTGGCTACTGGCAAATTAAAGTAAGGACAGAAGATCAGCTGAAAACAGCCTTCATTACTCCTTTTGGTATGTATAAGTTTTTGAGAATGCCATTTGGACTCCGAAACGCACCAGCAACATTTCAGCGTCTAATGGATGGGTTTCGCGTAACGCTACATCATGTGAAGCTATTGGTATTCCTTGATGACGTCATAGTGCTCTCTCCCTCTTTTGATCAGCACCTCAAGGATCTTCAAGACGTCTTTCACCGTCTAATAGAATATAATCTTGTAGCTAATAAAGATAAATGTAGATTCTGTTGTTCTCGTGTGAAATATCTGGGACATTATATTACACCGGCAGGCTTGGAAATGGACCCAGAAAAGGTCAACTCAATAACCAATATGGCTGCACCTAGGAATTTAAAACATTTACTTTCATTCATTCAAATGTGCTCCTGGTATCGTCGGTTCATGCCTAACTTTTCAAAGGTGTCTGAACCTCTTACCCGGCTCACAAAAAAGGGAATTCCCTGGACATGGCAAACAGAACAGAAAACAGCTTTTGACAACCTTCGGCAGCTTCTTGTGACCGCCCCGGTTTTAGCCCAAGCAGATGATACTCAACCGTTCATTTTAAAAACGGATGCTAGTTCCTACGCTATCGGAGCTGTTTTAGTCCAGGGGGAGAAAGAGCAAGAACACCCCGTAGAATATGCCAGTCGCTTATTAAAACCAGCTGAGAGAAATTATTCGACCACCGAACGAGAGGCACTAGCAGTCGTTTGGGCAGTCAATAAATTTCGAGGGTATATTGAGGGATCATCGGTTACGGTTTTGACCGACCATCAAGCTCTAAAATGGCTCATGTCGTTGAAATCACCCACAGGCCGACTAGCTCGATGGGCACTACAATTACAACCTTACAACATCAGCATCAAGTATATTACTGGGAAAACTAACGTAGTTGCGGACACACTGTCACGACCCAATTGTGAGCCCGCCAGTACTGAAAACTGTGGTGTATGCAGCGTGATAATTGAGATGCCAAGAAAGAGTGCGGCAGAAATCAGAACAGAACAGATGAAAGATAGCCATATAGTCAAAATTATTAACGCATTAGAAGGAACTGACGAAGAAAATGCTATATATTGGAGTAGAAAAGGCTACATTATAAGTAATGGCATCCTTTATAGATACCACAATAAAACTGAATGTGAGGATATACAGTTAGTGGTACCTGAGCATGAGCAGGCAAGAGTAATTGCAGCATATCATGACGAGATCACTGCTGGACATTATGGGGCTGAGAAAACAATCGAACGTATAGCACGACGATATACATGGAAAAAGATGCGAACCCAAATTGAGAACTACGTTCGAAATTGTATTAAGTGTCAAAGGTACAAAACGTCGAATCAAAAGCCAAGTGGCTTGTTGCAAACGACGGCTATGAACGCAAGATTTGAGGTTATTGCCTTTGATTTATTTGGCCCATTACCTCGCACAACTAGAAATGAGGCGTGGATTTTCATTATAGAGGATGTGGCAACGCGATGGGTGGAACTATTCGCTCTAGAAAAGGCCACTGCTGAAGAGTGTGCTAAAATCTTGCTAAATGAGATTATTTTAAGATACGGAACACCACGCAGATTTATAAGTGACAACGGTACTCAGTTTGTGAGTGGTGTCATACAACAGTTAACCTACTGTTTGGGAATAAGCCATGGATTTACACCCGTGTATCACCCTGAAACAAATCCGGTTGAAAGAAGAAATCGAGACTTGAAGACCCAGCTTGCTATACTAGTAGGGGACGATCATACAACTTGGGCTACTAAGCTACCGAGTATCCGGTTTGCCATGAACACAGCCAAATCAGCATCAACTGGATATACTCCTGCTTATCTAACTTTTGGGCGTAACTTGCGTACACCTGACGATGTCCAGCACGATTTGAGATCGATTATTAAAGAAGAACAGTTCATCACAGAAATAACTCCAAACTTATTAGGCATGTCTGAAATAATGAAAAGAGCAATGGAAGTACAAGAGTGGAACGAAGAAAAAAGGAAAGATTACGTGGATAAAAAACGTCAAGCAAGTCCTAACTATCAACCGGATAGTCTAGTGCTAGTCGACGTACATCTGCTTAGTAAAGCTTCTCAGGGTTATAGTGCCAAATTAGGACCTCGCCGAGATGGTCCATACATTATCAAGAGAAAACACGGTCCTAGTTCTTACGAAGTAGCCTGCCCTGACGCTCCAGATACGCCGGTGGGCATATATCATGCATCTGCACTACGGTTGTATAGAGGAGATGCATCTATAAACTTGCCTGCACCGGTACAAATGATTCGTAAGAGGGGACGCCCTCGCAATGCACCTTTATAAAAATTATCAAGAAGAATTATATTCCTGTCTTTCTCGCCGAGACGTCTTCGTAGACAGAGGGGGAGCCTGTAACAGAAAAAAAACTTAACCATGCCTCGATAGATGGCGTTGTGCCCTCTGGCTGAATCGCGATATGGTTTCGTTACATGGGGAACTATATAAGGTCATTCATATTTTTGATTTGTATTCTTGCTAGGAATATATTGTTGAGTATCCAACTGTATCCACTCGCCTGGATCTTTCTGGCTCTCGGCAATAAATTATATATACGTCATATAGTTAAAATATTCTTTGTTTTGCTTGCTTACTAGTTGTTAAAGATTAATAAATATCTATACCTATCATTGTACAGTATTCGTATAATTTTCCCTGAAGACCTAACCGGACTACACTATAAAAAAAAAATCAAATGAATTTAAAAACATCACATTGGTACTTTTCCAGTTTCGGATCCATGACCTCATGCTTCCAAAGCGGATGGCGCCTAACTATTGTATAAAAGCCTAAATTTCTATTAGTACAGTGTCAAATGCACCCCAACGCTTTCCGTCATCGTACGCTTGGTGGAAATCGTACATTGCAGTCAGTTACAGTCGTAATACAATGAGGTACTTTATTTTTCGATGTTACTAATATTCTTCTTCTTCTTAGGGTGCCTCTCCAACTAGTGGAGGTTGGAAGTCTACTTACCAATAATTTTAAAAAGCTTCACGACACTTCACTTTACATTTATTTAGCAACTACACTTTACATTTATTTATTATTTTTATACCAGACACCCGCCCTCTTGCTTCACTTCGTTATCAAAAAGTTCTATCTTTTATTAGCGGACACCTACATAAAATTTACTGTCTGCAAACTATTATTGCAGTGCTGTATTTAATATTTACAAATATTGAAATTTGGAAAATTACTGATAAAAACACATAATAACATAATAAAATACAGACCATATCTGTGGGAAACGGTGTGGATGTCTCAATTACTTAAACTGTTTAGTGTAATATTTTATGTTCATGTAATATTGTGAATTTGTTAGTATATCCAATAAATTTGACTAGATATATATATATATAATAATTTGTCTATATATATATAATTAATTTTTAAATCAGTTACTTACATTTTGAATTAGATCGTAACAAACAAATATACAAAAAATCGGATAAGGAAGGGCCCGTGGTCCTACCAATATGTCCTACTGGTGGGATCACGGTATACTACTATGTATCCGTAGTTCTTCTGAGCTAGGGGCGGACTAATATATCGATGTGTCGGTATTTTTATTCAATAAATTATTGAAATTAGCATTTTTATTTTTAAAAAACAAATAAATATCGTGGAAAACAAAAGAATATGTTTTATTAAACCTTTGTCATATAAAAACAAATGAATTAAATTGCCTCTTTGACACTAGGTATGCTGTATGCATTTTAGATTCCATGTAACAGGAGGCGAGCTTGTTGCCATTTATCGGGCACAATTCCAGACTCCGGGCTATAATATTGAGAGTTTTTCAAAAGAAAAAGCCAATATCACTTTACCTGACCCGGGGTTCGAACTCGAGACCTCTCCATGGTCAGTTCAATCCGTACACAGTTCGGTGGTACTGTTTGTTTGAACGCGCTAATCTCTGGAACCACTACTTAGATTTGAATATTTTTGCGTTGGATGAGCTCAGTTTCTGAGGAAGGTTATGGGCTATGTAACATTACGCTACTTGTGACGGGAACAGAGCAGCTGGCAAAGACGTGGGTGAAATCACGCCGCGAAAAGCTAGTTTGAAATAAGTAACAAATTATTATAGGTTTCAAGTAAGTAGTTTCAGATTCAAAGAGTTTCGTTTTGTAGTTATTTAATATGAATAATAATAATTTAAATATTCCATAATTAACATATTCACATGCAGCTTTGGAATGTTATCAGTAGATAGGCGTTAGGCAAATATTTGTGTGCATGAATATGTATATTTGCATTGTTCTCGGTATTTTTATGTATAGCATGTCATGTATTTACAAAAAAGTATAGAAATAGGTTCATCCGCATTCAAGAACCCATACCACACATATATGTTTACTTTGCGTCTAGGTAGCGTTGTGTGTTGATGTGATATTATTATTTTCTTAATTATTTTTATATTTTCTTTATTGAAATTCATTTGGTTTTGAAGAAGAAAATGCTAATTTTAATTATTTATCGAATAAAAATACCGACACATATCGAAATATTAATTCGTGCTTAGCCCAGACCACGGATGCATAGTGGTATATCGTAATCCCACCAGCCGGACAAATTGGTAGGACCACGTGTCTTTACCTAAAACATATTTTTTTCTCTTTTAGGCATAATAGTCAAGATATAATTGTCACGTTACTATATGACATGATCAAAATACGAAACTAACTTGCTAATTAAACAAACTAATTTTTATACATATATAAACTGAATTTCTATTTTTATTTTACGTTATATTTATATTTGTACTACTTCTACTAAGTTTTCATTCAACTATTATTTGAAATTAATATTATTTGTATTTTATTTGCATAAAAAATGACATACAGTCCTCCTTTCACACGAGTCGCTGAGACTCGACTAAAGTTAAATTTGACAGTTTTACAGGCATACGGGGGGGTGGGGGGTGCTTCTTGAGGGGCGCTACTCTCCTCTAGGGGTTTTCTGTTTTATTTAAGAATTATAAATGAAACATAAAAATTGATTGACACAAATTGTTTAATACGTTACTACCTTTCTTTCATATAAAATTTATGCTTTACTATTAAGTACTTATTAAGAACATTCTCAATTTAGGTTGAAGTAGAGTCTATTCATTTCTCGTTTTACCAAAATTTGGTCAAATATATTAAAATTTTAATTGACATGATTTGTTTGTAATGATCTTCAATATTAGATTATAGTTTGTATATTATGATAAATTTACAAAAGGTTCCGTCTAGAATATGTATTTTACCTAGGGTGTTTTTGATATTTGAGCCATGTAACCCCTTTAACCATAAAATGATTGCTAACCTCACTCTAAATGACTTGAATTGACTATAAATTGCAATGCAGAAGTCAGCAGGCATTAGTACGGCGTTAAGCCGCTTCGAAGTAGGATCTATGTAATTTTTTCCGCATTCAAATTACGAAATAAACGCACTAATTTCGAAACGCACTAAATAATGTATCTTACATGTACTGTTACTAACATAGATAATACGAACATTGTTACTAACACAAATGGTTAAGGATGCTTTTCTAACATAAACGTTTTTTATTTATTTATTTATTAATTATTATTTTTATAGGGCTAAGTTACAGTTGACTGCACCGTTGATCTAGTGGTTGGTGTAACTGACTGCGACGCCAGGTATTGCGCGTTCGATTCCTGCGAAAGGCAAATATTTGTGTGATGAACATTTGTATTTGTCTTCAAATTGGGTGTTTTCTGTGTGTTATAAGTAACTATGTATTTACAAAAAAAGGTATGTATATGTATATGTATTATATTTCAGTTATCTAGTACCCATAACACAAGCTCTGCTTAGCTTGGGACTAGATGAAGGTGTGTACCTAATAGTGTCCACATATTATTATTATTTTTTAAAGAAAGTTGGCGGAAATATTCTTACTTCTCTTATCAATCGGAGTTCCGATCGGAGGACAGAGGGTAACCCGTTAATAACAACAGGCCTTTGCCATGCAATGAGACAGTAATGTTATTTTTTTATACAGAGAAAACATGACCATAGATCACCATTGGTAGGTAATTCTGAGAATCATAGTATAATACCTAGGTAGGTAGTAATTTGTCTAGAAATCTTCACAATAATTTTATTCAGCGTATCAAACTTTTCATAATAGTAACTGGCACTGACCTCTAAAATATAGTCGACGCATCATAGAGGTTTAAGGTAAAACTTTTACTTTTTTACCTTTACCTTTTTTAAGTAGGTTTAATTGTTATTTTTTTATTTTACTAGTTTAGAACTGTTCTTATTCACTGAGATGATTAAATTTTCATAATTTACCATAGCAAGGTGGACACATTAAACGGCTCAAGGTGGTTTAATGCATCTCAACACTGCTTGCATTGTTCATTTACGCACGTCTGCACGATGCTGCCATCTGTTATCTAACTTTAAACTAATCGAACAAGAAATTTTTGTGTGAAATGGCTCATAATATAAAATAAAAGAGTACCTACATAATTATGTTACATACGCTTTGGAAAGCGGAAGGTAACTTTCTCGAAAACTAAATCTGACACTAGTTCTAGTAATTTTTGATATTGTCCTATCTAGGATAGCAGAACTGCACCTACATAGACTGTAAGACCAAATGTCAACAATTAATATACCACTTGTTAAATTATTAACTATGTACTACAATCTACTTTTGATAAAAATAAAAATTATTATTATATTATGAAAATATAACATTAATTTACCCATGTGGCATTGAAATAAATAAATATTTCATTACAATAAACTTATTAGCATTCAACTTCATTACTCTTTGTTAGGTTAATAAATATGTAGGCTCTAATAACCAATATTACAAATTGGTAACAGAACAGTATTACCTTTTTATCTTCTAAAGAAAATTCGTAAACGCCGGAAAATGAAAATTGATTGCCTCTAACTAAGATAAGTTTGGGAAGTTATGATGGAATGAAAGTGCTTCCGGACGACGACGCGAAGCAGCAAAAATGTTCGTTCCACGCTGATTTAGTTCCACACTAAGTAATTATTGTTCAAACAAGAAACCTAACGAGTCAACTCATTAATCACTAACCATTAATGTCGTTGCTTTGTTACATATTGGACACTACCGGCTAATAAAACTAGGTGTGCAAAGATTAACAAACTTACAATGTCTACCTGACACTCATTCATGCATGTTTGTATTTTATGGAAAATGTCCTACCCTTAAACGTTGTGTACACTTTTAAATGTCTTTACTCATAATGATTTGACTGCTAAAGGGAGGGAGCTATGTTTCGTGCAGTTATAATGGATGTTATTGCTGGCATTTTAACCGTGTAATTATAAAAATATTTTAAGCTATTATTAACAGTTTATGACTACCATCGTGGCTGTTCGATCTCCTTAGGTTTACTACGTTTCTTGGAAAGCATTTTCTTTGTCCAGCTGGAGATGTCTTAACATCGAGTGATGATGTAATAGTTATCATACCTTTTTCTTAGGAGCTTAGAAATAACAATGTAAGAATATAATTATTAAAAGGTAATATTATTATACCTGTTTGTTTAGGTAGCCCGTTCGTGTGTTCGAAGTTACACAGCATGGTGGTAACCCGTACATACACAGCTGTGGTAAAATGCATTAAACGTAACATTATCAACATACTATAATCATTTAATTTTTATTGAATTTCAGATCATATTATTAAGCCAAATAATTTATGTAGGCTGTTTCTACACACATTCGTTTAAAAAATAGAGCATTTTATTCTCTACCAGCTTTACCATACAACTTATAATATTACTAATACTATTTATTTTATTAAAAGGGTACGTACTGAATAGGTATTGTGGAATATAAACGACGATACCAAAACTTACAAAATGCTTCTCGGCAAAGTGTCTTGTGGAGCGAACCTTTATGAATACCATATGAGCACGCTGCTATTTTTACATACAAAAATCGGCACGGAATCAAAGTCCACATGTCCGTTGCGGCCTACCTTAATTTTCCTACACGGTTCGCGCGCTGAATACCAAAGTCAGGGGAGGACATCAGCTTTACGGCGACCACTACGAGATTTCCATACAAATTATGTACAATGCTGCATTCGACTAATATCGTAACTTTATAAATAAATATTATCCTTGATGATGTTAAAATATTAAATTTAATTTGTAAGAAACGTTTGTGGAAACGCTTTACCGTAACGTTGTTGAGGAGCCGACAATGCCGGTGTAATTTTGCTTATTTCGGCTTAAATTACTTGATCTCGTTTACGGCCTTTGAAGATTGTACCGAGTTTTCACAAAGTTTATGTCTAATTTATTGTTTACCGTCACTGTCTTGTATTTATTTAACGTGAGCTAATTGTTATTTTTAAAGTTTCTATATTTAATGAGGTAAAATTGATTACGGCAACATCTTTTGATTCTGTCCTAATGACCTCAGTGATTCCGAAACACAAATATACTAAATTAAATATGTGTAGATAATAATTTATTTTAATAAAATTATTAGACATATTTAAGTAATCCGTTTTCTGAAAAAGAGTACCAATGTTTCGTCATCTATAATTAATTCTTATGTAGGAAAGCCTTTTCGGGCGCAATTCCAAAGGAATATCGTATTTTCCCAATAAAATATTATCCTTAGTTGCCTTGTACGAGACGAGACGTACCCACAGACTAAGGCTATTCTTACCTACCAGGATTTTAGCCAGCCTAATTTTAAGTCATACGCAAGATGTATTCTCAGTTTACATTTTATTATTATCTATCTTATTCCTAACGGGTTTGTTGATAGAAAACTCATAATTGCATTAAGCTACACTTTGTACATATTTACCAGCCTGTTTATTGTTCTACTGCAGGGGCAATGGTCTCTTCTCATATAGAGAAGGCATTAATCACCACGCTTGTTCAAGGCAGATTGGTAATTCCAGACTTTTAAGTCCAGGTTTTCGCACGTTGTTTTCCTTTATTGTCAATCAAAAAATTCAAGATAAACTTAGTAAGTACATATGATTTGCAAAATTACATTGGTACTTGCCCGAATTCGAACCCACTACCTCGTGTTTACGAATCGGGTGCCTTTTACACTGGCGATTTCGCCTTTCGATTTATGTGTTTTTAAAAATTCATAACTAAAAAGAGTACCTAAACATTTATTTTGTGTACTTGTATACAATACTACGAGTAATTCTTCATAGATAGACGTTTATATTTAATGTCGTACATTTAGTACCCCGAACAAAACTAATGGCGCGCGATTATTCAATCATGGTAAGAATTTAATCTCAACTTAAATTAAGGTGATTCTCTTATAACTTTCCAACACAGTCGCTAATAACGAAACTTGCGGTTAATAGCATCGAGAAGACGAACCGACGCGGGCGGCGCGGCGGAAAGAGAGGGGGCAAGAAGAACAGAGCAGGCACGGAGGCGCGCGGGAAATTTCGACACAATTCAATGGGAAAATCTGCCTTTGTGAAACTTCTATTGTTGCTGTAATATTCTATCTTCATAATATTCATTTGAACAATTTCTATTTACGAATAATGAACCAACTATTATATACACAAGTCACTGGACAAATTTTCCTTATTTATGAAAGTTTAGCGTTGTCAGAGCCAGCTGCGGTCTCTTTAACATACGGTTAATAACATACAATGGTAGTAGGTAGGTAAACAATAAATATTTAATGTGACAGTAACGTTAGTATCGATAAAGCCATGGTGGGTAATAAATGGAACACTCACGGATTTATAGATACATATAATGTATACTTTTGCGAGAGCAGGCTTTCAGCGCAACGCCGCGCGAACATATCGAATCTTTATGACGTCATTAAACATATTTTTACGAGGACACCGCCGTGTTCTATACTATTACTGTAAGGGAGAGACGCGTCACACTGGCATTTCATTGGTCAGTAATTCGCGGTAGTGAACCTTCTTCGAAGTTGACAACATTTGTGCTATAAACCATTTATTGTGCGATATTGCAACGTCACCGCAAATTATACGAATCTGAGGTGAACAGTTTAATAAAACAAATTTTATGAGCCACTGCTATACTTGTCTTATAGTTAATTTAAGTCTTTAAGCAAAAGTATAGCAGCGAAACCAGGGTTGTAACTCAAAAAAAAAACGTCTATACCATCCAAGCCGTTGAAACGAAGATGGTGTGGTGGATGTGCGGTGAAACCAGGCTCGACAAATTCCGCAATGAGCACGTGAGAGGAAGTCTTGGTGTACGCTACATCACCGACAAGATGCAGAAGAGTAGGCTGCGATGGTGTGGTCACGTTAAGCGAAGACTAGCAGACTATGTCGCGAACTTGGCACTGCAGCTCTTGGACAGCAGCATTGGTCAGCACAACATGGAAGAATGTGAGAGACATGAGAGAATGCGAGCTTTCCGATGACGACGTTCCAGATAGAGCGAAGTGGAGGAGAAAAAGTGGGAAGGCAGAACTTGCCATCATGTGGGATGAATTGCCGGGTAAAGAGAGAGCGAGAGAGAGAGAGAGAGAGAGAGAGAGAGAGAGAGAGAGATTATTGAGGGCGGATTTTTAAAGTCATCTTTATACTAAATTGAAAACAGAAAGCTGTGTTCACTTTCTAAGGTTTTATTTTGAAAAAAGCATTCATCATAGGGATATTACTTTCAGGTTGTTCAACTTTACCTAAGATTTATTAAAACGGAATTTTATTTCAAACAATACTAAGATACACTGAAAATTTTATTATAATTACAAAAATAAATGAAGAAATATTAGGTCTAAACAAAATACGAGAGGAAGCTGACAAAATGCCACGTCAATTCACTAAATTACGGAGTAATTGAACCGAATTTCAGAGTGAAGCTCATGTAATGAAAGCAGATAAAGGGAAGGGCGGAGTGAGCGAGGGGCTTATTCAATTCGTTCGCAAGTTCAACCTGACACTGACTTAAGTAGATAGTTAAGATTTAGCCAAGAAAGCATCCGCCGGCACCCGCTAATGTGTACTCAGAAAGTAGTCTGGCCTCAAGAATTGGCCGCTTAAGTACCTACAGAAACTTACCATCCATTAGTTACTTGTGAGAACACATTATAGTTTAACTTTTGTTTCTCTTTACTCACTCGCTACAAATAGCGACAAAGCACCAAGGAACTGTAACACCAATTCGTTTAACTGATAAGTTCTAATATGTGATACTGTGGTATTTCAAGAAGTTTAAAATAGTTTGTTTAATACGGTATGTATTGACATGGCTGAGTGAGAGAGAGCGAGGCACTCAATATTGCAATAGCCGACACCGCAACTGTTGTCAACAGCCGAAACGTTTCAGCTAAATAACTCCGCGGAGACGCCAAGAGACCGCGCACTTTACTCGATTGGATTTGAGGTGGACTCTCCTTGTGGCTTCACCGCCACTTGTACTCTAACGAACTAATATTTTTTTAAAACACTACTCGGATTATACTCACGTTCAACAAGTGTTTCAAAATGAATGTAGAAATATTTATATACATCATAGTTTACGAGATGAAGTAGCTATATTATTGCAACATTTTCAAGTTTCGTGCAATTCAATAACATTTTTGGAGTCATATATTATTCAAAATGGAACAGCAGCATATACCATATTTTACGATCGTTCTATCTATGAAACTGTTTATTGTTGACAAATATATATGCAGAAAATCGGTATGCTAAGAACATGTTCTTTTTAAGTTTATTTACGGAATATCTTTCCATATTTTCTCAAGGATAAGAAACTGATCCCATGCATATCTGATTCGATCTTCATTCGTATGTTTGCGTAAAATCTTCTTCATAAAGAAATCTACATAATCAGAATCAGCGAGACTTTGTCGAAATACGAAACCATCTGTTGTGTACATCGCTGTCGTACTTAGACGTAGATGCGATAAGAAATACACGTGACCTGCTATTAATGGGGGGCAACCAGTATTCAGTAAAATTATTCAAAACTCCTATCTAACAATACTGCGAACAACAGCGCATCGCCTCGGAAGCTTCTTGGTCTTCACAGATCAAGTAAAATCATTTGCGAGAATAATCGAAATACAATTCGTTTTACTCGACGTCATAAGATATTAATTTTGAAATATAACGAACAGTATCGCGAGCAACCAATACCCTAACGCAATAAAACGTATGAAGCGAGTGTTATTCGCATGATCACATTTCCTAATAAGTTGGATCCCACAACGTGTTCAATGTGGCGAAAACTAATACCACCCATCTCGGGCGCGGCCGTCACTCCCGCGTCCGCGTCTGCCCGGCTAAGCATTTAGAGCCTCCACTCTATTATATTTTGTTTAGTTCCTTACAAACCACTCCGACCCCAATATAATATATATTGAATTTAGAAAAATAAATACCTATTTTTATTTGAGAAAATATTAAGTTTTCTGTCTGAGAATTGATGATATTGTAATAAATGGGTACGCTTTATAACGTTGTTTATTAGATAATCTTGCGTTTTGTTGCACTTTGTAATTACACCGTTAGTTTCCACGACACCCACAATAAATAACATTTTACCTACATCCACCATGCAATTACCTTGGTAAAGAAATAATTTTATAATGCTATCAAATCCAGCCAGTAAGGTAGTTCTTTATACCATTATTTACTGTTATTGGTTTTTAACTGTTAGGAAGTAATTTAGTCCATTTACGCGATATTTTTATATGACTTTTAACAAGGTGGATTTAACTAACAACACACGCCATAACTCTACAAGCCTTAGAGCTTCAAAAACCTTTCCCCCTTAATTGAAATATATATGTCTTGTTCGTTTCGTCACTACAAGAACTGTCGTCTATCAGAAAAGCAATCAACAGCTAATATATTTTACACCTTAGGCTCTGTGACGGTAGCAAAATAAATTTGTCACCTTACTTGCTCATGATTGTATACTTTTTTTTCCTATGGTGACAGATGAGTAAGTGACTCTTAGAGATTTCGAAAGCGCTAGAAGCAGAATTATTGTAAGAGGAACAGCCTTGCAACATAAGGGACATACTAGAAAACCACTACTAACCAGTAACCCAGTTTTAACTAGGTTGTGTTGTTGACGACCACCTTACTTTTTTAGGTGAGCTGCTCTAATTTAAGCGATAGTCTCCATAGTTTTCGCTATGGTTTATTTCTTTTAAAGTGAGTTTATTAAAGCTCAAAATTTCAATAATGATATCGGTGAGAAACATGGTTTGTGTTACACATTATAGAGTACTCCCTATGTGGTACCATTATACTTATTCGGTGAGGCTTACGCTTTGTGCAGTGCACGTGTCATTCGTCACAGATTTCGAGGCATGAAATGATATGGCATTACTATAGTGGCTTGCGGGCAGGCGTGGCTCTGACAGGGTGCGGTCACTTACGTTCACCGCTACAGTGATAAAGCCCAACCATATTAGTTATTACCCATATTAACGCATAATAAACCACCATATTACGATGCTATGATACTTTTTATTATATTATTAAAATGTATCAGATCATTGATATATGTTCATGTATTGGCCGGATGAAATGTTGGACAAAATATCCAGATTATTTAAGTTATCTGTTGCATTTATAGAAAACGACTTCTTTGCTTTGACGTAATTAAAATATTATTTTCTGGTACATGTAGGTACCTATACTTTTAAAGTTGGTTGTTTTATTTTCTTATAAAAATAATTTTGTTTATAAAAAATATACTTTCGAAATCTGAATATACCTTCAACTGTTTATTTTATTAATGAGTGACAGTAGGACACTTTAAATGTCTTGATGTACCCCAACGTGAATACAAATGTCCATTTCCGTCCACGCAAACCGCACATTAAGGGAGGTTGTCAAACGTAGTCAATAAGTGAAGGGAGACAGGTGACTACCGCCGGACAATTTACTACTCAAGTACAATTTTAAGGAAAGCGTAATTATCATAATGATTGTCATTTGAAGTGAAATGTAAGTACGAATGCATGATAGGTACTTTTCAAAAGAACTTTTATTGAAATTATAGTACCCTAGCTTCCCACAGCGCGGTTTTAGCTCGTTGCCAGTAGCGTGATGTTACATAAGTTATGTTATGTGTTTAGTATGTTATTAAGTCATATCAGTTATCAGTCAGATTTCGAAGTTGAGATGAGGCCACTAGCCTTTAGTGAAACAAAAATGAGCGAAAACCAAAACACGTTTGTTATATGAGAGTTCCCTTAAATATTAATTTTATTCTGTTTATTAGTATTTGTTGTTATAGCGGCAACAGAAATAAATCATCTGTGATAATTTCAACTGTCTTACTATCACAGTTCATGAGATACAGCCTGGTGGCAGACGTCAGACAGATAGCGAAGTCTTAGTAATAGGGCGAGACCCTATTACTAATACTTACCCTTTGGGTACGGAACCCCAAAAAGAGTCTCTACAATACTTAATAACTCATGTTACAGTAGATTCTGTAAGCCCATTAATAAACCTATAGGTAAAGCTATTTCTCTTAATTTTGCTTATGACCACCTAAACCTGGGTAGCTCTTAGTGACACAATTTAAGCTAATAACAGTTTTGTGACACTAAACACGAAAAAAGCTTTTTACGTTTAACGGAGCGTAAATGTGTACTCCATGTTACCGCCACCCTTAAACAGACATTATTAGGGGGGTGGCACACGGCGGACGTAAAATTTTGTAGCGATTTTTTCCTCTAATACTGTTAAGCTTATAGACTGTAGGTCACGTTGACAACATAACTTGCGTCGAAGGCCAAATATTTGGGGGAGAACTAGAAGGCAATTTTTTAGCAGTCAGTCTTTTGTTTATATGTATTTGAATTTTGGTATGCCAAATACGTTTTAGCTGTTTCGTGGAAATATTGATTGCCCTTTTATTTTTTGTAAGTAGATTATTGTCCAAGCTTAAGATCATGTTTTTGACAGTGCCTAAATAAGGGTATGTGTTTCAACGAAAGTAGGTTTTAGATCTTATGAATGTTATGAAATATAACATCAAATCAGACATCAACACACGAAAACATTTTTATTAATAAAAAAATTGTCTAGTTACCTATTGCAACTACTCAAAATGATTTATTTTAATAATTTAAATCAAAGAACAGACATCATATTATTATTGTTTCATTATTTAAAAGTAAAAATTTAAAATATCATCTGCATAATTTGTCGGCGAATTAAAATTCAGATGAACAACTGTCAAGTGCACTGCTTACTGTAATAACGTGGTCATCGCGATACCTCACTAGCTCGTTACGCACACGCAGCGAATTCAGTCCACCCCGCGACCACGCTCGCAAATTACTACTGTGATACTGATAAGGTACTAACAATTCTTAACTGCACTGTTGCAGGATGAGTTATACAAAATGCTGGAGTCTTATAAAAATAGTTACTAGCTGTAATTTATTTATGTAAAACGATTGTGTTGCAGGTTTTACGCACTTATATTTTTCTATAGCGTTTTCTATATTTTTATTTTACACAACAGAATACAACTAAGTACGACGAATCAAAATAAATTATATGTATTAAGACAAGCTTAACAGCTAACCTTGAGTGGTGGCAAAGTTAGAAGACAGTAATATTGATACTATACACAGACATGTTTTGCGCATTATATTAAGTTAATGAAACTGATATTGAAGCCCGTGTACGCGTAGCGGCCAATGACCTGAAAACTACGAGCTCGTATGATAATTCTGTCGCACTAGTGAAGGTGGACTGTACGATGGGCGGCAAGAGCACTTGTGTGTCTTAAGTGATACAATATGATAAAATAATGTGTGTTATACAACTTTGTGTCTTATTTTAGACAATTTTCATGAATTAAACAGTCGACTTCAAGAGGTACCTACTAATTTTTACTATATAATAGACTACATGACGAATTTGGACTTTCTATATAATACAAACCCTTTAAAAATACGGTTATGTACAGTGTAAACGTCTAGACCTTCTAAAGCTGTTATCAAAATACTTCGATTTTGTTTGGCTTAGTAACTACTAAAACTTGACAAATTCGCATTCAATGTTATTTTCGGTTGTAGATCCTCGCTGGTTTTAGCATGAATAGGCCGGATCGACCGGAGAAGTATTCATAAAAGATTGACGTAAGAGTAGTAGTATGTGTACTATTGCGTTTCGTTCGGCGAGTGAGACCATCGGAGGCCCAATTTCCCCCTTTCCTGTTTCCTTACCTCCCTGAATTCCTTCACCTACCTCACTCCTTATACGGTAGGTAACAGCTTCGCAGAGTCCCTGGCATTGCAATGCCAAAGACTCTAAATTATCCATGAGCGACAGTTACAACATATTAACACGTGTGCTGTTTCCACGTCTGCCACCGTCAGCAATAAAAATAATTAAAGTACCTAATACTTATTCGAATCATATGCTTAAGCATACTTATTTATTTACAGATTAACATTAATTAAAATTAATCTATGACTATTCCTAATCAAGGGGGGTCCAGTAGAGGCGGGCATGGAGGTCATGACCTCTCCCTGGGCTGCTTCCAGAACCTAGATGGACCACTAATTAAAATTGTTAAACATATATATATATAGATTTTATGTAAGTAGGTGCCTTCAATAATTAATTAATTTAATATTATTATAATATTTTGTATGATTGTAAACGCATTGTTCGGTAACGAACGCATTGAAAATTAGAATTTTACAGCGCCACCGCCACCTTTCATTGTGTCACATTTCGTGTGACACTGACACTTGCGCGCGCTTTGTATCGACGTATTAACTAGACATATCTTCAATCCGTCTGTAGCTTCAATCGGAACGACTAAACTTACTTCAATAAATTTTCATTAGTTCTAAGTTAAAAAACTGTAAAATTCCAATATAAATAATAGTGTTTTTAGAAATTGTTGCTGCAAATTCTTTACAAGAAATGGTAAGTAAGTAATCAAGTTCTTTAATATGATAGTGTGTGCGTGTTCAAACTCAAATGTTATTGTTGTTAAATTGTGATATTGAGATGTATCCTAATATAAATTTATTTTTATGTATTATGGTTACCTACACTACCTGTTAGCGTAAAAAAGAGAAAGATCTTTCTCTGCGTTATGAAAAATCAACTTCTACACCTCTCCAGGCAGTTTTCCACGTCCATAAAACGTACCCATTGGGCTATGAGTCCATTCGACCCTAAAGATTTGAACCTTTCTTGGTTTGAGTACCCATTCGACCCCTGGAATAACAGCAGCACCCATTCGTTTCTATTCGTGAGTACGTATAAAGTGCAGACGGTATAAAAATCTGTATCAGTATAATGTTATTTAAAATAGGCACTCAGCAATGCAACCAAAAATACACTAACTGGTTTATTCAAAATAGCTTCTTATAATTAAAATTACAAATGTGAAACGATGTCAGGACTCCGATTGTGTCGATGTAATTTTGTAGAATTTTTTTTTTTTATTTTTTTTTATTTTTTTTTTTTTTTTTTTTTATAGTATAGCCTACCAAAGTGACTCCACCCCGCCTGATGGTAAGCAGTCAGTGGAATCCAGAAGTGGCGGCCACTATACCAAAAGCTGTCGTTTTAAACTGCTGGTATGGTGGCCTCCACTATGGCGGCTGGGAATGGGGTTAGGGGAAGGAAATGAGGGACGTGAGGAAAGAGGAAAGGGGGGAAATTGGGCCTCCGGCGCTCTCACTCACCGAACGAAACGCAGTAGTACGGATACTACTACTCTTAAGTCGATCTTCTATGAGAGGGTAGTACTTCCCCGGACGGTCCGGCCGGTCCGGGATCTACTACCGTAAGCGTGGATCTACTACCGTAAAAATTATAATTTTAAAAAAGAATTATAATTATAGGTTAAAAATTTATCACTACAAATATGATAACTTATTATAAAAGTTAACTTAGCTATTTGCAATTCCAAAATGTAATTATTGCATTTGTAAATAATATTTAATTGTATATTAAGTAAGAACAAAACATTGAAAAAAAAAGGCTTCATGTGATTTGGTTTACAATCAACTTACTACCCGGTTTTACATCTATTATATCAATCATCAATAAAATAGGTATTCGTTAAAACATGTGTATACTAATGAACTATATGATCAACTATTTTTACAGTATATTACCTAATAAAAAACATTTCAATTATACATACATGTATAAACGTCAAAAAAGCCACAATCCACTTAAAATTATTAATCTCCATAATCACTCTACAAAACCACACACTTGTGAAGCACTTAATGAAATAAGCAATGATAAAACGGCGTCTGCTAAGATGACGGTTAGAATGAACCAATCACAAAATTCACAAGCAGACGCCTAATAATAAGCTTTTATTACAACAATAAGCTTTTATTGCGACTAAAAATAGTAAAAACGTTATGTGTGATTGACGGAAAATACACGAAAATAATAGATTTAATTAAATGACAAACCTTGGCTTAAATTCAGATAGATTTGCTACCATTGTCTGCAGTGGTAGGAAAATTAAGTCTATGGTCAAATTAAGCTGGGATTTATTCGGCCGTCGCGATGACAATAGTACTAGTTAGTACCTACAGTTAATAGTCGTGAATATTAAACATAGCACTGACGTGTTTCCAGCTAAAACAATTTGCTTGTATATTGTGCGCTGTTTGTATTTTAAAGCAAAACTTCCACGTTTTTAATGTTTCTGTTTTGTCTGTAATCGAAGGTTTCCGCCACAAACGTTTCTGATGGAAGTGTAGAAGTTTCTTTTTAATCGTAATTAGCAATATTTTGTAAAGTGACACAAAGGAGTGTCGCCACGGGTCGCCCAGCTTTGGGACAAAAGCGGCGGCGAACTGCGCCCAACGCACTACAAAGGGCTTACTTACGGTTTAAATGTCGCCGCCCTGAAAATTTGTTTCATTAAGCGGACCAGCCCAAAATTTCTTTTCCTTTTACAACGTACCGAAATTCCGGTAACTGGATTTAGCGTCAAATATTTCATAGCTCTCCGTTTACCAAAGATATATTTTTGTGTAGAAATAACAAAGGGTGAAATTGTAAGGTATCAGGTTTTATCGTTCGAAAGACTTCTGTTTGTTTGGTTTTAATAAAAGCTTACATTTTATTTAATAGTTTGATACTATATGGAGAGATTGGCGGAGTGTTATTACTTTATTAGTTACTACATGTTGTTGTTGGTTGTTATTGACTATGTACTACAAGTAGTACAAGATGTTTTCTTAAACAAAATGAGGACAATCAAGCGAAATAATACCACGTTGGTGGGTCATAAAATTGTTAATAGTGATAATAACAAAGGCAGTTTCCGCCAACAATGGGTACCTGTGTGTAAGGATAAAAGGATAGAGGATTACGGCCATCAAAAGCATACGAAGTGTTGCTCTTGATATAACAGCGTTAAATAAAAAGCTGTTTTGTGAACAAAGCGGTACGTGAGCCAAATTATTTATGTATTGCCGCGGTCGGTCTAATTACGTGAGGCTTTTGTTCTTGTAGCCCTCCCGGTCGAGCAGCCACACTTTACCTCCACACAACCTTACATATACTTGCCTGAAGGTTGCTTAGATAACAATAATGTTATGTGCTTGCGGTCTCATAAGAATCGAAACACTACTAGACATTTTAGTTTTAAAGCTTAGTTTGTACAGACGTATCGTATTGTTTGAAATTTTGATTTGGATGTTGATCTTCTATTAGTCAGTGTGACTATATCTAAGGGTTGAGTTAATTTAAATACTAGATGGATGGAGAGGCCACTAACTCATCTACCAGCAATATAGGTAACCGTCTGTTTTATATAGTATGCGTCACAAGATCTTTGAAACACAGGTAAGGACATAATATACCATATAGAATATTGTAACAAATTTTGGTCGCCAATTGATTCTAAATATGTATTAGGTACTCGTAATAGGTACATTTATATATCGTCCTAGAACATTTATGACGGCTATGCTTTCCATTCATGTTCTAAAATGCTCACGTCAAGAGGTCTCAGAGGAAATCACCTGTGACTGACAGGCAGACACTGAAGTTCGTCGTTAGGTGTTCTGTGTCCGTTTCTATTCTACAAACGCTTACGAAATGCAAACGAATTTCATACGCCTCGAAATTAAACTTTAATTTTCAACTCGTTTTAGTCAGTAGAACGCAAATAAAGTTGTTGTTTACCAAAAGATTTTTTTAACGTTATCCTGATATAAGTAACTTTTATTTAATGTGTTTTATCATCGCATATAAAATGAACATATCTTCGTAAGTAATCTATTTTATGTTATGTTTTTTACACAAGTAATCGTTATAATACAAAATTAATTTGACGTTACCTGCTGTATACAAAACAAAATATGTAGCATAAATATTTATGATGCGCTAACATCTTACGTTCCCCTACGGAACGACGGCGGCGGCGGGCCATGAGCGCTCTGCAATCAGTTACAGGGGCAAAGATTGCAAAGATGCAGCGTATGATATTCACACGTAATAAATATTAGAGAAGATGCAGTGATTGCGAGAACAGGTGCCGGCTCCAGACATAAACCAGCCCCACTTTTTATTTCGACGACCATTTTGAAAATTTGCCGACTTCGCACATTTTTTAGTGTGCACTCGGGGGCCACGTTTTATTACTGGATCCGGTTTTCCCTGCTACGATATCTTACTTTAAAAATTTTACATACTTGGTAGATATTTAATACATTATGACAAAAATATTTTTTTTCGAGATTACAGTTAAATGTTTGAGATACCTACTACTGTAGCAAACTTTCAGAAGTCATAGTGTTATAACATCAGGTAAGATGAATAAGATAGCCCTAAGGTTAAAGTACAAACAACATGAACATCACCATTGAAATGTGCCCATAATAAGATATCTTCCTATCTTATCGACGAGTGAAGCTAGGGTAAAGTTATGAAATCTATAACAACCTAACTAGCTTTTGGTTGAAATTTCACCCATATGATATATTAAAATAAAACCAGGCAATTTTCCGAGAAATAACTGTCCTTGTACAAAAATACGTCAATCTTAATTAATAGTATTTTGATGTTATAGGTTTAATAATTATTTGCTTCTACAAAACACACTACAATAGTTATTAGTGATAATAATATATTATCTATTATCAGTAGTAGATACTAACAGTAAAATGCAACACTAAGAATATCTTTTTTGTGAATTTAAGATTACTATATAAACCTAATAATTTAATACTTAATCCAGTATTACCTTGTCGTTCAATATGACCGGATTTGATGTGTTTAAATTGTTAACTCATACAAAAAACTGTAATTATCTGGCGATTGAAAAGAGTGGCGTAAGTTTCTTGCCAGTTCTCACAGCTATACCTCGTCAGCAAACTAGTTGTAGGTTAATTAGCTGACTTCATGTAATTTTGACTTTTCATACTTTATGATCAAAATGAAATAAATGCTTTGAGTTTAAGTTTGAGTTTGAGTACCCATTGACTGTCGGATAGGTCATGTACAAAGCTTCACACTGCAATCTTTAGTATTGAGGGGTATTGCTATAATCGTGAAATCAATACTGCATTTGTCCCTTTAGTCATCTGTTATTGTAGATTAGTTTGGTGCTTCAAGTGAACTTAATTACAACGGAAATAAATATTTAGCGATTTTTTCAATTTAAAGAAACCTTTTCGATAAAGTACTGCAATTGCGTTTGCAATGAGAGTGAAATATTAGGTCAATTTTCAGTGCAGCAGCTTTTAAGCGCTACATAACTCCTATGGTGTACTTTTTTGAAAAATGTTAATGAACATTCTGTCGCCTTAGTGCATTTCTTTACAAGCCAGGATAGGCGTCAACCACCAACGTTAGGCGATGAGCGATAGACGAACGAAGCGTGAGCGATTGTCACACGAGTGATGCGCGCGTATAGCTTTTATACGGAAGGGAACGAGCGCGGTCGGAGGGCTCGCACCCCCCGCATCCCCCGTTATCGATTGCCCCAGTTGAGAGCGGAGCGGAAGTAATGATAGAGCGGGATGCAACCAGTGCTGCCCGATCCGATGGCCAACTCCACGTAGTAACTGTAGTGCACTAGACAAATATTTGCTCACCATCATATTTAATCTTCCATTTCTTTCGTTTAATGCAATTCTCGATATCTTCTTTTCAATTAACACTCACGAACATAATAATCTTGGATTACTTAGTTCTCTATTAAAGATTGGGATTACTTATTTCTTAATGAACTTATTGTTATCAAAAGCTTGACTTAAAGATTAAAATAAAAAGCGCTATTAATGCTCCTCTTCAAATAAATTAGGCAAAAGTTTGAACCATCAAAGTAAACAAGTTCACAAAGTCGAGCGTGGAAGTGACATCCTGCTTATATCTATCTGAACGGAACCCATAATAGCTTCCTCAATCTCGGCGTCAAAGTTCTCATAAGGCGCTTCTTAACTAAGGTGTTAAGGAAGATAGTTAGTAAGAGGCCTTCGGCAGGGTCTCAAAACTTGGTCAAAACTTGCGTAACTCGATCTCCACGATCCGGCGCGTCGGGCATCAATAGACGATAACTCACAATACGTTATTAGCATAATAATCATAGTCACTTGATCGACAAGAGTTGAGACATCAAAGCATTTTCATACCTAAGCATTCCTTGTTCAAGTTTTAGATCTAAACAAACTCATTCACTGAAAAGAGAGACTCGTTGGATGTCTTATCATAAAATCCATTGTTGTACATATTACGGCTAACGACCAAATGGCGATTCGATGTCCATCGTAAAAGAAGTTCATAAGCCATGACGTTTCAGAGCTCACGTCCATAATCAGTTATATCGATTTTACGATAAAACACGTCCAACAAGAATGTCTTCTTCGCGGCGCGGTAAATTGCGAAGGAATCTGAGCCGGCGTTCACATCCAATGATAATAAAGTGTAAAAAGAGTCGTCGTTTTAACGTCCACTTTATGGGCACTTCCGTAGGTTCGTATAGAGGTTCAGGATGCGTCTAGATATATGGTGGCAGTTAAACTCCTTAGCCAATCGCTTGCGCTCTTTATCGTCATCCGATCGTATGGATGGTGTAGACGGGAAATACAGCGGTCCATAAATGTGCTACAAGGTAATTTTATATTACTCCCGCAATATTTACAAGTGAGTTAAATTAATGAATAAATGTATGCTCGTGCGTAGGTAATCATTTATGTCCACTATGTCGTTCAATTCAATATTATGATAACAAAAATTAGTCTTTTCTCTTTTTCACTGGTGCTACAACTATTTCTGAGCAATAAGTTTTCAATGTTGAAAGTGAAGCTAGTGATTAATAATATGCGAGTATTTATTATAACACTGGTTAGTTTATTAAAAGATAATCTAATTGTACTGTACCAATAAGATAATTTGTCAAACGTTTTATCAATAAAATTGCGTCATGAAAAATAATTTAAATTATTTCCCTCCAAAGCAAAAATAAATTTTCTAAAAGTCGCTGCTAATCGCAGGTTTTGCAGGATTTAAAATTTTGATGAAACAATGATTTTGATATATACCTACATTTTTGAGTAAGACTATTTGAGAAAGGCTGGAACAGTGCCAGATAAATGGCGCTAAGCTCGCCGATAGCTAAACGATCATCGATGACATGGATATAGGTTTGTACTATAATAAACAAAATTATCCTATCTCTCTATATCATTTTAAATAAAGAATAATGTTTACTCTATCACTCTTATTTATCACTAGCTTTCCGCGGCGCGGTTTCCCGCGTCTTTGCTTACCTGGCTTCTCCCTCATTTCCACCTCGCTTCCCCCTCACTTCCCCTTTACTTCCCCCTCACTTTCCCCTCATTTCCCTCTCGCTGCTCCCTTCCTCCCCCTCCCTTCCCCTTCCCTTCCCCCTCCCTTCCCTCTCACTTCCCCTTCCTTCCCCCTCACTTCTATCTGGCCTCCCTCCCTTCCCCCTCTCTTCAATTTTCAAGTCACTAACTTCAAAAGCAAAGATCTTTCCATATAATATTTTATCCCTAATTTCATAAATCCACCCCAATTAAAAGAAATTATGAGGTTTTTTATATTTTAATAGAAGTATTCCAAAACAAAATTTCATAACTATTAAAAAGTTTCATACAATCGTTTTCGTCCCTTTTCAGACCACCCTAAACATTTAGGGGGATGAAAAATAGATGTTGTCCGATTCTCAACCCTAGCCGATATGCATACAAAATTGCACGAAAATCGGTCGAGCCGTTTCGGAGGAGTTCAATAACGTACACCGTGACACAAGAATTTTATATAATAGTATAGATAAATACATTTTCATGTCACAAATTTAATCTACAATTTATGTACAATATAAACGAGCCGTAAAATGACAATAGCTGTTAAGATATTTATAAACTTTTTATTCAGGTGCTTCACCGCGTACTTACTCCACAAACACAATAAAGTGTAATAGAATCAATAAAATATTTTATTGTATAATTAGAACAGCTCCACGTAAAAACAGATTCAGCGTCGTAAAATGAAGACTCCTATTTAAAGTAGATCGGTCTATAAAATAAACTTGAGAATCCAATTAAGAAATGAGCAAGGAACGGATTTATTCCAGTCTCACTTTATTAACGTACATGACAATAAAACGGGATACCCCGACTTTGTATACTTGATTCGTGTTCATGAGCAATTAAAACGAGTGGCTGACCTATTAAAGTGGTACCTTCAGCGCTATGTGGGTAAGTACTTTCTAAAATGTATCATTATCATGTATTATGATGATAGGTTTTTAAACGAGTTTTGCTGGCAACAAATAATTAACCTCGTAGGTCGATTTATGAATATTGTCTGCATGGTTGAGGCTGTAACTGTAGCGATCACAATGACTTTACTACTGCTGAGCTTCGACATCAATGCAAAACAAATATGGTATGACTAATAAATCATTAATGTCACAATTTCAGCAAAAAGATTTCCATTACTACACTGCATAAAGTAACGTTATCATGCGCTTGATTTGGAACAACCATACACTTGCGAATCAAACACGAGAATATTACTTTTAATAAAATGCACGGTGCATGGAGGTCACCTTTTAAAGTTCTGTTCGATATTATTCAGCCATTACATTACAACTCATTACTAAGATTGAGATATGTATGTTTTTTCTCCATCAAAGTTGTTTGCCAATCCTTCTTCCACGTTTGGACGAACGTTCCTTGCAGCTATTAAAATTTTACAAGTGACCTGGCGAAATGAATGCCAGAATTAGGTTAAGGAGTACCGTGGCTGGGCTCGGTTTGCGTGATGTACGTAGATACGCCCTATTTGCCACCAATTTAATACTAAAAACAATCACAATACATTTTACTTCGGTAAATGGAATATATTTTGACGCGAATACTAATAATAATAATATAATAATAGTTTTGGATATACGATTTGGTAAGTTTTAACTGTTTTTTTTTGCAAGTTTGAGTTATGATCCAAAATAGTTAGTATGTTACGCAGGCCACTAGTCAATTTGTTTGAAATCCGTCTTAAAATTTGGTATAACTTCATGGAAGAAATATTATCTTGAAATCGAAAACTGTTGCTAGAGATTTCCAGTACTAAAAGCGTTGTTTGGTTGATTATGTTACTTCGATGTTTTACCTAATCATTTGGGCTGCTAAATCAACGTCCTTCGTCAACTGAATGCCTTGCTAATTAACTACATACAAAATCTCAGTCCGTGGCCTCTTTATGGATATTTTAGTTTCTGATTACGTTTATCACCCAATAAGTTAAAAACATGTAAAATATTGAAACCATATTACATTGTATTATTAAAATAAGAATTTACGTCATGATCTAATTAAACAACACGTCCTCATCGTATATTTAAGTTATGTTCTTGCTTTAAATTATTATTTATTATGATTGCAATACATTTGAATTTTAATAACGTTGTTGAATAAATCTTCAGACTATTTTTATTTTAAAAGTAATAAAATAAGATAGGTGTTTTTTTTTTCTATATTTTTAATGTAAAATGGTGATACCTTGATTGATTTTGTTAATCGAATAACACAGTATTTTACATAGCCTAGTTTACGAAATCGAGAGTTAAAGGCATGCTATTTTTAGTTCGGTGCTCTCGTGGTAAAAGGTCGTAAGTACGTAACACACACAGAACAGATTTAATTTGGATTGTGTCAGTATTAATTCAATTTAATTTAAAACCCGTGACAGTTGCGCGCTTAGCTAAAGTTGCGGTCTAATGAAAATAAATGTGATTTTCTACTAGAAACTGCGATGGAATTCTTGTAGTGGGCGTTTATATATTCAATGAAATGGGCTTAGTACATTAATTTTAATTTGTAAATCAGATTTCTAATGAATATTATGAATATACATCGCAAAATAAATTGACTTAAGGGTATTTGCCCGTTTATGGTCAGTAGGTAAGGTGTTTATTCGCAAGCAACTCTTTTTGATAAAGCACTTGATGATAATTAAGTTATAGCCTATTTCCATAATTTTAACTCCTGACACAATTCTTTCTATAAATTTTACGATGAACATTTTTTGTTAAACAGTTAAATTGTGAGAATTAAAAGAAGAGTTGCAGTAAAGACGTAGTAATAACAACTACAACTTTTTAGTGTTAAAGCTGTGCAAAATCATGAAAGCTAGCGACGCACTTATAAGACTTTTTCGACCCATCATTTCATCATCTACGAGTAAGTTATATTTAAAGCACGAGTAATATATAATCATTCAATTTGTTGAAAATACAGATTGCGAGGTTTATTAAAATCTTAACAGTTAATATTGTCTCTTTTGAATTATGATAACTACAGATCTCCCAAATTTTAACTCACGAGTACATGCATTAGCTTCATGGCTACAGCAGTTTTCGAAATTTCGTGTTTAGTCAGTGAATGTGGAACTCTTATATTATTACGCAGATTATTTTAGAAAAGTAAAAACGTATCTTATACTTGTATTAAATAAAGTAATAAGAGCATAGTTCTAGCCAATGCTGAGATCCAGTACTCCACTTTCACTTTCGAACTTTCTTAAACTCCAGTGAGTTTAAAAATACTGATAATTTTTTTTATTAAAACTTTATGCACGTGCCCTTTATTGTAGCAACGTATTTTACTCTTAGTATATTAAAGTGAGGCATTTTATCGGTGCATCATCTCCGTATCTCGGTCAGAAGCTGTATGGCCGTTTAGTATCGGATTGCTTTAGTGATAATGTGTAGAACTTAAAATAGCAGCCAAAGTTCTGCAGTTTGGATAGAAGGTTGAATCTGCTTGGCATCATTCATATGATTATTTTATAGTCGTTTACTTTTAAAGTATATGTATAATTTATTTCAATTCATTTCATAGTGACAATTTTCATTATATAAATAAACAATTAGGTAGAATAGTTACCATTCCTTATTGCACATACGAGCTGATGAATGACTCTAAAGATTCCTTATGATCAGGTAGTGTGAAGTAATTTTATTAGCTTCTTCTTATGTGAGACAACTCTGACAGATACCGTGTAGGAATAATAAGAATAATAATAATATTCTAATGTATTAATACTCCGGTGCCAAAGTTGTATTTTAAAACAAAATTCTAAAAACTCTAAATAACATTCCAAAGTTTATGCGCTTACTAATAATATACAAATGTTATATAAAAGTATTAGTTGAATTAGGGTCGGCAATGCGCTAGTGATGCTCCTGGTGTTGCAAGCGTCCTTAGGCTACGGTAACTGCTTACCATCAGGCGGGCCGTATGCTTGTTTGTCAACTTAGTCGTATAAAAAAAAAAAAAAAAATTGTTTCGTCGAGTTATTAGATTTATCACTTTGACAAGAACTGATTGGTTTGCTTGTTACTTAAATTTATGCGAACCTAGAAATTTGTATTAAGTTGCGGATTCGGCCCGTTTTTCATTTTCGCAAGTCCATCTTTATAATTTTTAGATGTTTCTAAATTTCGAGTATAAGTACATTGACTATAGTAAACAACTTGCATTGTTGTGGTATCACCAGTACTTATTAGGTCACTTACGCTAATGAAACCTGAAATATAATGTTATGCAAGATTTTGGAGATAAACAGATGTTGGCGGAATAGCGCAAAGAAGCTAACATTATCTCAAAAATATTTTTCACATGTTGTCAACAAAACTGTACTCAACTTTCTTTCTTATTCTTTGTTCTAACATAGAAAATTTAAAAGATTTGTTCACTTTATGCCTATTCTAAGATTTGTAAGGATAACTTTACATTTATTAAAACCAAATTGCGTAATGTCATAGAGGCAACTACAGTTGTAAACTATTTGCTTGACAAATATATTGAGCTGTCCCTAGAGACTACAATGTACAAAACAATGAGAGACGTGGGCATCTGGTACCTAATTTGCAAAGTCTGTTGCTGTTGCAGTAGTATTAATATCGTCTGCGTTGCTTGATGATATTTTAAATTTTTACACCTGATGGTACCTAAGTGGTAACCGCTGCTACTGAGAGAAATCTCTAAAGATAAATTGCTGTACTGTAGATAAATCTATTAAATGTGCTATATTACCTAGAGCTAAAGAGGAATTAGGAAAATTAATAACTAGTCTATAGTCCTTTACAAAAATACCACCACATTATTTTGTATCCCAGCCTTTGTAAGTAGTGTGTATTGTCTGACAAACAATTTCTGCGACATTATTGGAACAGCATGTCGACCCTTTCAGTTGAGACTCTCGATTATGCTTATGAGAAAAAGATGGATTGTGCGGACGATATCATGATGGAAGAACCTTCGAAATAAATATTAGACCGCTGAAATAGTTGGACATCAATTTCACGCAGTGTGGCTGCCTGCATGAAACGGACAAATACATAAACATATTTCGTTAGTAACAAAACTAGTACGGTTTTAAAAAGGTTGAGTTTATTGAGCGTAAAATTCATTTGCAAACATTTATCCTACTCTTTTACCAAATTGATTTTGTTTGTCCGCTTAAAGCAATTTTGATATTTTACCAGGTGACAGTCTTATACTCGTACATATGCATATTAGGGGACTTTAGCAAATAAATAACATGAGTTATATAATAGGGGTCCTACCTTTCAATAGATTTTCAGCTGTTCCTGTGAAGCATCGCGGTTGACGTGTTGGCATGCGAGGCACGCGCGCATTTCTTTGTTTCGCCCGCTTATAACGAGATATTGTGATTCTCCGCTATTACGACACCGCATACACAGATGATGCGAATATCAAACACCGCATTAGATACACGTTTTCTTATTAAGAAGAGGTATACGTTGAATAATAAGAACGTTATTGACTTTCTTTATAGTTATTGGCTTAGATATTTGCGCGTTAGATGTTGTATTGATAAGCTAATAAATTTAATGTATCAATGTGACCTATATTTTGTTTCGTACGATCAGATTTAATGATTTACGAGTGCGTATATTTATGTGTGAAGCAGGGGTTGTAAAAACGTCACAACGTTTGTTTTGCTCGTGTTCCAAAATTTCTGACTGAGATAACACAGGAAGGTTTTTCGCAGAGTAGGCAAATCCATATAAAAATCGGTTCATTTCATTTGGTTATCTTGGATTTGCAAATTGTTAGAGAGAAGGTTCGATTTGTATTCATCCATAGTTTTATGACCCACGGATGTTATGATACTGATAAAATGCAGAGGCTTCAATTACTGAAAATCGGAAATAAACTACTGAGATATCAGTAGTTTATTTCTGATTTTCAGTAATTGAATGTTTAGGAAACAATTGGCTTTTATTATTCCTATACTTATTTATCGTACGTACGTAAAAAATAATACAGGTTTTGGTGTTTTGTTCCTAACTGACCAGTCAGTCTACGTCACTCCCGCCTCTCGCTGCGCACAGAGTGAAATATATTTTTTATATGAATTTTTTTCTCAATGTAAATAAATAGCCGGGGCGCTGATCATTTTCTTATACAAAATAAATAATTTAAGCTGTCATTGGTCCAGATGCCCATTAACTTGTGATAAAGCTACATATATCCTCCGCCCTCATACATTTCGTATCAAAACCATTTATATATATATTAAGCAAATAAACGTTTTGAGTTTGAGTTTGAGTTTATATTTTGTGATCTCTAAACATTAAAATAAAATAATCATGTTCTCCCCAGAAGTCTTAGTTCAAGTTCAGTGATATTTAATATTCGTGACGAATACTTTAATCCTGTATAACCGGCCACAAAGCATCGGTTTCCTTGGCTCGAATCGAAGCTTAAGCACTGCATGTGCGCTTGCGGTAAGACTTCTTACGGAACATAGACGATTGTGTAAATGTAGGTATAGTAATTAAGATTCGTTTCATTTAGTATTGCTGTATTTGTGCAGTATGTGTAGTGTAAGTACTAAGTATTTCATAAAAGTAAGAGAGTGGTAGGTGTTTCCATAGTCACCATGCTTGGTGACAAAAGTAAGGTAGTTTTTCTCCAATACACAATATTCTAAGCGTGAGTGTAGAAATTGCAGCTCATAAATTTACTCACAAAACAGTCAATCAATCTCTTCATGGCTAGAAATTCATACTGAAATATAAATAAATATTAATTATAAGGCCTACACGAGGCCGAGGCTTCCAATGTCACTTGAAAGGTTACTCGAGAACGTTACAACGTTACACGACCGAGATAAGCAAGGGTGAAATCCTATCTTCTTTGCTCCCTCGGATTAAAATTAAATTTTATAACGCGTCAGCAAATCGTGCCGCCACCAAAACAACGCTTATTGTCTAAAACCTTAATTTAATTTCATGTGAATTCGTTTAATATAGGTGTAAGCAAACAGTTATTGTCTGTCCTCCGTAAGATACCGCCATCTTTGTTTTATTTAATAACGGAATATCAATTAATGTTATGTGTTATGTGAGACTTTGAGAATTGAAAACGTTGTTGAGATTAATAATTTTGTTTTTAAGTATTTATATTGTGTAAGGAGCAAAACTGTGACACCTTATATTTTTTACAATCGTGATTTTTATTAAAATTTTGTTGACTTGAGTATTGTGTTAATATTCAAAAGTATATCAGTATTCTATTTCAGTCTGTGGTCAAATTGTTGCGTTTAGAGGTTAACGCCTAATTTAAATGACATTTATTTATTAGATTGCATTGTTTGTTTTATTAACTTAATTTTTATAAATCAACGGTTACAATAAAATACAATACCTACCAAATTTAACATAAATACAAATATTTGGGGTAATAACAAATTTAATAGAATTAATCGATTTTGCAAATCGAGTATTAGTAAACGTAATATTATTTAGAAATGTAAGAAAAAGATAATTAAACATTTTCTTTTCTTTCTTTCAATTATTTTTTAAAAACAATGTACCTATTGATGTAATTAATTTTATTTTTATCATCCTAGTCCCCATTACTAGTCAATTTATGAAACCATAGACTAGTAGTAATATAGCGGATTGTTTACATTTTATGAAATTGGAGTTGGAGGGGACTATACCATTATATGTACCAGCTTGATTACCAGCATTACCTATACCTACGTGTAGTATATCTACATCCTGCTGCTAGAACAGTGTGTCCCAGGGAGACGTGAAGACCCTATTCATCAGTAGAAACACATCACAACCTAGACGCTATTTCTAATAAGAAGTGGTTTCTTAGTCAAGCAAATATGCGTGCTCTATTAAACTAATAATGGGAAATATATTTCGAACCAAGATTTTAGTAGTTTAGCTTGCTAATGTATATAAAAGTAACTATATTTATAAAACGGGTCTACTCGTGTTAGAAAATTATTATAAGGTGTCATACCTCTTTACCCGACGTTTCGGTCGAATTAAACCGACCATGGTCACGGGCTGACTGATGTAGCCAGGCGTCTTCTTCGCCTTGAAGCTCGGTATTCGGCAACTACCCTCACTTTGTCTTTTGTTACACTGTTTTGTAAAAAGTTAGTACTACGACACACAACACTATGACACCTTATAATAATTTTCTAACACGAGTAGACCCGTTTTATAAATATAGTTATGTGTACAAATCGTGTGAGTTTAAAATATATAAAAGTAATCTGGTCGCCCGTTGTCTTTTTACAATTTTTAATGTAAGTACTAACCGTAATACGTATTCGAAAGTTGTCAAAGTTCTAAAATAAAAGAAGAAAGAAACGAAATTAAATAATGATGTAGGTATCCATTTAAGTATATTAGTAACAACAAACATTATTATTTCATTTAGCAAAAACACGAGGATTAATAAACACGAAATAAGCCTCAAACATAACATGTTCCTTATAACATAACCATGTCTAGTAAACGGAGACCCAATAAATAGGGATAACCTTTGCAAGTCGGATGTCGATACGATAATAACATGTAAAGACCGAGAAAGGAGGAAAATAAGCCAATCACATTGTATCACAACCAAGACATGCGTCGGATAATTTTCTTCTGCAGATATTTCATAACTCAAGCATCAATGTGAGAAAATATAATATTATCGGAAGCGTCTTGCCGCACAGATTGTTCGATTTTGCAGAGCGTCTTAGTAAGCCTTTTCTAAGCTAGCGTTCTAACATTCTGTCATTCTGCGAGATGATTTTGCACAGTAATACGTTTATATGATGCGATATTATACGTGTCGACGTATCTGCCTCCCTTAACTTACTTTCGTATGAGTAATATCTAACAGGCGTTAAATGGGGCAGCTAATACATTTAAATCATGTTCTCTCGTGTTGCGTGACGTTAAATGTTTCCGTAACGTTTTATTGTAGTTCCGAAAACGTTTGGTAACCACTGTTTTAAAATTGAATAAATGTAGGAAAATATCAGTCTTCCACGTCTTTAAGTCACTTGAATAGAATTTTCTTTACTTATACAGGTGAAAGGCTGTTTCCGTTGGGAATGGGACACGGAAATGTACTACAGGCGGTGACAAAAACGCAAAAGCTCCAGCAAACTAGTTTATAGAAGCGGTAGGAGATGCACTTATGAGCTTGAATTGTGTTTTCGCTGAAAGCAATTTAAAAAGATAAATGGCAAAATTTATTTGGTGCATTTCTGTGTTGTATGTATAATGTTGCATTATAATGTTCTATCTATATATAGATATATTTATTATATAAAGCGGAAGAATATGTTTATTTGTTTGTTTTTTGGTTGTTTGTTTGAACGCGCTAATCTCTGGAACTACCAGTTGGATTTGAAAAATTCTTTTTGCATATTATAGCCCCGTTCTCTTCTCTAGGTTATAGGCTATGTAACATCATGCTACTAGCGCCGGGAGCAGCACAGTAACTAGAGACGCAGATGAAACCGCGCTGCGAGAAGCTATTATTTTATAAATCTGAAATATTGCCGATGAAGCATAATGCTTTAAACATAATCTTGTGATATTTATAATTGTCAAAGTTTTGTGGTTCATTTTTATAGATCTTTCGTGATTGTATTGGTAGATAATTTTGAAGATCAATGTGTAGTTCATTATAAGTTTTTTGAATACCTACTTAGTAAAAAAAGGCAGTGAACATGAAATAGCGGAACTATTAAATCGCGTTGAATTGATTAGCCTTAGTTTTGGACTGAAACTCAATAGGCAAAAAACAAAAATAATGATTGTAGATAAAAGCCGCAACAATACTCTGGAAGTTACCGAGATTGCAAACTGCGAAGTGATTCAGTCTTATGTTTATTTGGGTGTACTTGTAACAAACAATTGGAGATTCTGAGGCGGAAATCAAGCGAAGAATAGTGATCACTCGCACCGCTATAGATAAACTATCCAAAATATGGAAAGACCGCAATATCACGAAAGCCACGAAGATCCGCCTCGTGAAATCATTGGTGTTCCCCATCTTCTTATACGGAGCTGAAACATGGACTGTGAGAGAAAGGGAGAGACAGCGAATTGACGCTTTGGAGATGTGGTGCTGGAGAAGGCTTCTACGTATTTCCTGGACGCAACATCGCACCAATGCGTCCATTTTAAAAGAACTCCACATCAAGGAACGACTGTCAACCCTTGTTCGATCCCGTATACTACAGTTCTTTGGGCATGTGACGCGAAGAGAAAGTGATTCCGTAGAGCGCCTAGTTGTACAGGGCCGATTCGATGGCTGCAGATCCAGAGGACGATCTCCTTTGCGTTGGACCGATCAAATCAAGGCTCTAACCCAAAAACCTCTCAATGAATGCGCAAGACAAGCTTCCACCAGAGACAGATGGAGAACGGTAGTGAGACGCTACCGGGAAACACGCGTGACCACGACTACTCTGTCAAGAGTAAACGACTGAGAAGAGAAGAAAAAAAGGCATCAAAACACATTTCTTGTATGAGATTCCCTTTAATTTTTATATTTATTTCATTTTTATGCTTATAGCGGCCTTAGTTATAGACTCAGAAAAATGGGGATGACACTCTTTGAATACGGAAACTTAAAAGTATATTAGCTTTAGAATAGAAGGGATAAGTAATTTAGAAATTAATTTTACAACAAGCTAAGGAAGTGCACAACAAAGCAATCTTACTACTGTTAGAATGTCGTTTCTTTAGTGAATATTAGGCAAAATAATTGTTTTATATCTTGATATTACCGTGCATTTATATCGTTTTCCATTGAGAATGCCATGTATTCTATTACCTTTTTGTTCGATTATTACTGCTATGGTAGTTACTGGTAGAAGTTAAAGGCAAAGATCACGCGATTTATTTCTGTAATTGCATCCAGCGGCGATTCCTTCGCCATTCCCTGCGGGCTTCAAGAAACGGGACAATGGACTAATTAAACAAATTCAAATGTTCTTAAACAAGAGTTATTTTGAAATATGATTAAATTATAAGAAAACAATTTTGATTGTAAAGACAATTATTATGATCTCGAATGCTCTTTAAACATGGGTCTTCTAAGCGGGTTGTAAAATATTTTTAATTAATTAAGGCGAGAATATTATTAATTACTAGGTTGTTGCGGCGCGGTTTCACCCGCGTCTTTGCTTACTGCTCTGCCTCCGTCGCCAGTAGCGTGATGTTACATAGTATAAAGCTTTTCTTGGGCTATCAAACGCAAAAATATTTTTTCAAATTCGACTGGCATTTCCAGAGATTAGCACGTTCAAACAAACAAACAAACTCTTCCGCTTTATGTAATAGTATAGATATAGATATAGCTGCGCCCTGCGGCGCGAAAATTGGTATGTGTTTAATTAATGTAGCTCGTAAACTCGTAAAAAGTAGCCTATGTCCGTCTCCGCACCAATTTTCATCGAAATCGGTTCAGCCGTTTAGGCGCTGAGTGGTAGCAAACACACACACACACACACACACATACACACCACACCACACACACACACACACACACACACACACACACACTACACACACACACACACACACACACGCACACACATATTTTAATATTAATAGGATTAACAAATCGCCAGTACTAAACTTACTAACGTGTTATGGCTTCTAGCGAATAATAGTCACGCTACTCACACTGCCGTTCAATATTAGCGAGTTGATGTGTGATTGTGTCTATTCAGGTTTATGTTTGAATATTACTACATAATAACATAACTCAAGCTCTATAGATAAAATATTGAATGAGAACACATCTTATGAGTAATAAGTAATATCTTTATACATTTGACGAACAATTAAAGCTAAAACTGTTTACTTACAACTTGTTCCTTTCTAATTTTGGTAAGGACTTCGTTTAGCATGCTGCAGTGCAGTGTAGTCATTTTACGGTAAACAAATGATAAAGCCCTAACTAGCCCTATAGCTTCATTTAGAACAAAAATTTAAAACCACCACTTATCAATGTTGTGTTTGGGTAATCTGTGGTTAATGGTGCTACTGACTGATAACTAATTTATTATTACCCTGTAATAATAAATTAAAATTGTGAATACTTTGTAAATACGCATCAAGCCAATTTTCACTTACGTACATAAAGGTTCCGTTCTTATATTAAAGGGTGTCAAAACACCGGCACTGAAAAGGCCCACTTGCCTCTATAAGTGTCCATTAGGAAGGCGAGCCTGATATCATGTAACTCTATATATTTGACATTCGGCAAAGGACCTACGAGAGAAAATGGGCCTGATAACGATAGCACTTTTAGGGTTATATTTATTGTCAGATAAAACATACTTACATAACCATATTTGATGTAAGCGATACGTGTAATGGACAATTCACTTACGAGTAGGTACTCCATCATTACTTAGTTCAAGGATTCGGTAATTAAGTAGGTACAGGTATATATATATCTATATATATAATATATATTATATATATATATATATATATATATATATATATATATATATATATATATATATATATATACTAGCTGTTGCCCGCGACTTCGTTCGCGTGAAAATTCAGATGGGTGCCTCTATGAGAATATTGCGTGCCTGATTTTATGGCAATCGTACATTGTATCAGTATTATCTGTCTCTATGGCGAATCCAGTAGTACTTATTTGCCTTATATAATATAGAAATTAATTATTCAAAGCATCTGGTACGATTTTATATAAGATTTCTTATTGCCCATAGGAAAATACTAAAGGATATTAAGAAAGTACGACAGATCAATATAAATAATATCTATTTTGTATTGAGGTTTTAAAATGACTTTGTATGTATTGTCATGTTATTTTATCTAGTCTAGACATAAATATTGTTACAACTTAGCTTTTAATTAAAAAAATTCTCAAATCAAAATCATAGGTTAGAATCTGTTTTGCTTTTTCTCGACTAAAAACAAAACAAAATATGAACAACGACCATAATGATTAAAGTTCAAAACAATAGTTTTGGCAGGCACTAGCCGTACTCGCAGAGTAACGACAGATAGTGAGTCCTATTCAGAAAAGCCACTGGTTTCAACGTTTCAACTGAGCTTTAAGCTTGCAGATATCACAATTCCACTCACAACGGAATTGTCGAGTAATTTCGCATTTATATTACTTTGTTGCGAATAAAAGTTTGACACAGTCTACAGAATACGTTTCAAACTTTGAAAGAATACATGAAAGAATCCTTGTACGTGTTTTTACGAGATAATGTTGAAGAAATTTCAACAGAAATTGGGTTAGATTGCATACGTCTGTGAAAGTAATGTCTTATTTGATATAGGCGCAGATGACAATAAACATAATATAAGATTCATAGATGTGAGTGCGTGAAATGTTTTGTTAATTGAATTTAGATTATATTGTAGTATTTTATAATAAGCATTAATAAGGCATAAGGATGTACAGAAGAAACACAACGAAAATAGATTGACTGCACAGCTTTCATTAATGTAATTCAATTGCCTAAGACATTGTTAGCTCAGTTATTTAAGTACGAATTAAATCATCATTTTCATCTCTACCTTCTGCTAGCGTCTGACAGTGTAAATAATTATTTACAGTAAAAAGTATCCAAGAAAATAAAATTACAGCTAACCAATTTCCCACATTGCTGACCACATTGTGGAAAGTTTCTAGTGTACTTAAATATATAATTATGTAGATTTAGAAATTATCAATACACTGCTCGTAAGTCATTTTAGTGTGATAAAAATGAATAGGTACAGTTGACATATTATAATATAATATTAAGGTAGGTATGCTTGTATGTGATGCATCCGAAAATATTAGCCATTACAAAACTCTTTCACTAAACTTAAAATTTATTAGAAGCCTTTATTAGAATTTCTCGTAGCGTCATATGTCACGTCGCACGGTTACTATGTTTAGCAAGCTGGCACCAAGTGACTGACAACAGATTAAGCATCTCTTGTCGCCCTCTGAGATACGGGATAGAGATAAGTCTATCTGGCATATGGAAGCGTGGTATTCTACATTCTATAGACTGTATGTAAATTAATTATGTGTGCCAAAGGTTGTTTTTACATACAAAGGACAAAGTTAATAAGTTTTCAGACATCAAAGAATTTTGTATCCTACCTCTATTTTTTGTTGCCAGATATGAAAAAGCCGTCGTTTTTTAATTGAAATTACTGTCGTAGCATTTTAAAGACTTCAAAATAGTTTTTAAATAAAGATTACTACTCGTATAAGATGTAAAAACTAAAATAAGAAAATATTTTCATAATAAATTTTAATTAAGTACTTAAAGTATTAATTATTATTATTAACATTGCAATTCATACTCGTATTTGTCTGTGTTTGCGCTATAATTCGAAGTAAGTTGTTACTATACGCTATTAACGTTTATCTGTAAGGTGGTGTACGTAGCGCTCAAAACATTTAAGTCGCAGTTTACGGAGAGACGCGATAAGCTCTATTGCCAACCATGACCTTTACATCCGGGCTCTTCTGTCTAACGTTCGCGAGGTACGCTTACATTTATAACGTCTATTATATCTTGTTATAGCTGTACACTTTGTATATATCGCGTACATGTTTTTGGCAGACAATAAAATATTTGTATTTGGATGCGAATAACTGCTATTTCTATATTCGTGATCTAATTATATAAAATATCTCTGATTACCTAATCAGAGTCTGATTTGTGACGATGATTAAGCTTATGTAATGCAACCTGAATATAATCAAAATGTTTTATTTTTATTTGCAGATAGCAAAAAGTACATTAAGAATTTAGTTAATTTTCTTATACCTAAAAATCATTTACAAATGACTGCGAGTAAAAGACATTTTTAACTAATTCGAGATGTGTTAACTTATATTTTTGTATTATTCGTGCGTCGTTTTACTCATGCAGTCTCATACATAATAATATTATGATGACTTATTTACAAATACTGTATTTTTCCGCTGATAATAATCAAACTTAAGGTCATGACCTGATGTGCATTTTCACTACTAACTAAATCTGGTACTAGGCATCACTAGTTTTATTAATCTTAAATTTATTCGTCAATTGGTATTTTTGAGCATATTTCATCGCAATTAAGTGTATGTAAGTGAACATAAGTGCAAAGGTATAAAACAAAACTTTTACATGACTTGAACGAACCAGGAAATAAAATAATACATAAAGTTTATTGAAATTAGCTGCTTGCGTTAATTTTAAATGTTTTAATAGGAAAAAAGTATCTACCAATGTCACTTTTATTAAAATTTTACTTCTATTATAAAAACAATCAAGCCATGATAGAAGTTTAAACAGTTTGCATACTATAAGATCTTTCCAAATATACATTAGGACAGCCGCTCACCGGTACTTTACATGCCTACATTATATTTTTTATTAGACGATGCACATAAACGCTTGGAGTGGTAAAGCTGCAGTTAGGTGTGATGATTCGTTGCCGAGAAAGCTCATAATAGGTATATGCTGAGAAAACATCAGACGTTATGAACAATGTTAGGACATACTAATGTAAGTAGGGAAATAAGTCTTTTACCTAAGGGGATACAAAGTAAGTAATATTATTAAACAGGAAAAGAAAGGGAAAGCCAGTAAAAAGTTTTTATTCGTGTTAAATGAGAAGAAGTTAATCTAGAAGTTTTAAAAATACTAAAAACATATCTATATATAAAACAAAGTTATAAAAAGCTTTTTCTTTCATTTGCTTTGTAATTTCACTTAAACTAGAGTGCTGTCTTAGAATGTATATTTTATTCGCGAGGCCGTGGATGGAAATAGTTCGACATTTCCCGAGTGTATAGTAGGGAGTACGTAGGCGTAACGAGGTGAATATCCACCAACTATAAAAGTTTGGCTTACTACGGCTCTAGGAAGACTAATGATAGAATATTTATTTAAAAGTAACCATTATAACCATCATTATTTTTCTGTACTAAGGAACGCCATACGTGCATGCAACAGATTACGGGGAAAACAGTTATAAAGTGTCTAACTTAAGATTTTATTTTAAAAATTTAGTTTTTTTACGGCCATCTTGGTTTGAAGTCAGTATTGGGAAAGTGTAACTAGGATTTTTATTTTTGAAATATAAGTTGGACACGTTCTTTTAGGATAATTTTATTCTAACTCAATTTAGAACAATCCGGTTGCAGAAGATTATTCAAAGGTCGCAGTCATAAATGTTTCTAGCACTCTTCAAATATTATATTGGCATTTAGAGTAACCGTGTCTTTTATTGTCTACGCTGCCACAACATAAAAGTAAGATAATACTTTTATGTTGTGGCAGCGTAGACAGAGCCACCGACAACACAATGAACTATGCTTTTGGCACCCATTACTTACATCAAATGGTGCGTTTACCCGTCGCGAAAAAAACTGAAATGATAATTTTTAATAAAGCGGCATGTAACTTATTATCAGTAATAGGAATTATGGGAGCTAAAATACTGTTCGAAAAATAGCAGAGGCTAGTGGAGACGTCTTAGGACAAATATTTTTTGTACCAATTGTCTCAGTTTTCGGGACATTACTAAAGTACATCTAAAATTATTTGAGTAAAACAACTCTATCCGACTCATTTTCTGTTTTTGTTTCCAAATAAACAGACGCACGATTTGTATTATTAAATAAAAATTAGTTTAATTCCGTTTCGTCGTTTTAACAATGTAAGTAAAAAGGCACAGAAGGTTTTTTTTCTTCGTAGGTACTTGCTTTACTGTGACAATTGTTCCAATTTTCATTGAATAATATTGTTCTAGTAAGAAAGTCTCCACTTTTTTTGCTTCAGTTCTTTGTAGTTTAGGTATTTTGGCTCGCATAATTACGATCACTGATTATTATATTTATTTATAAAGAAGAGATAAGTAGAAGTTTATACTTCGTCAGCTATACTCAACTATAGTGTTTCATGTAACAGAATTATGGTTAGATTGATGGCAGAATGAGTATTTTTAAGTATTTTTAACCGACTTCAAAAAAGGGGAGGTTCTTAATTCTGGTCGTATTTTTTGTATGTGTGTTAGACAATTCAAAACTATCTTGTCACAAAAGACATCAATGCGTTGTTTTACATCTCCTTATTCCTTGTATACGTTTTTACAAAATATAAAACTTAAACCAAACTACTGAACCATTTCTTATAAAAAAATATAAGACTAATTTCAGAGTAAGTATATCCACTTCAAATAAAAAAAAATCCAAATCGGTTTATAAATGACCAAATTCTGAGGTAAAACTTATTTCCTTAGAAATTCAAATACCACTTTTGACTGAACTATGTTCTTTACATATTTATTTATTTCTATTTATTTCTTTACTTTTTAAAGATGTATTCTACATTTTTCTTTTTCTTTAACTGTCTTTTTTTTCATTATTTGTCTTCGACGAAACTTGGTTTAACTGATGCTATTGTAAAACACACGTTTTCGTATGTTAAAAGGTTTACCAGCTTGGAAATTCTTAGAAAATGCTGTTACCCATAAAGTCTAAAAGCTTAAAGATTACGTGGATATATTATAATATTATTTTTGTTCATTACATTTTATCTAAATCATTTGTCTGAGAAAATTGTCTTTAATGTTCGTAAATGACGTCAGTATTTAATGTATTGTCTGAAGTACATATCTCTCTTGAATCTTATATTTCTGAAATAACTTTGTATATGTTTCTGAAATGGGTACATAATGATGAATAACCGTGTCAAAAAATATTAAATAATTAAAGCCGTGACATGTTACCGTAGGAGATGTTGAAATGTTTTGTTTAAAGATTGAACAGCTAACAAGGTAATGCACTCTACAACACTGGCAATTCTGCATAACATAACCTGATTTTAAACTGCATCTAAAACACTGCTTGCATTTTATTTTTAATACATTTACAATCCACACTTAGCCATTAAAATTGTTCAAAACTGGGTTTCATAGTATGTTTTACTTTAGCTTAGAAAAAAGTATTCCATTAACTTTTGTAAACAACTATCGATGTATCCGCTTACTTAAATTTAAGTATTCTAGTACAAAGTACTAGTAAACCTGAACTAAATATTATTATATCTAGTTCAGCTCGCTGTGTAAAAATTGTATGTGATAATGAAGAAGGTCTTGTCATTTCAGAGGTCGCGGGTTCGATTCCCGCTCAGTGCAAATATTTGTATGTATGAAAAGGGCTATTTGCATGGGTCTGGGTATTTCTATGTATAATATGTACGTATTTATAAAAAATATATATATGTATATTTATCCGTATTCTAGAACCCATATCACAAGCTATTTAATATATGCTTACTTTGGGTCTAGATGGCGTTGTGTGGTTGTTGTGGTAATATTTATTTATTTGTTATGAGATTTAACCATTTTTTAATTCTTTAAATAAATCATAAAGTTGCCAAAGATCAAGCTGGTTGACCAGGTGGTTGCTTTGATCATTGGCAGCAAGACTTGTTTATCATATGTGTGGTCGATGACCATGTGCATATTTGTTATGCATCAGGCAAAATGAGTTCGGGAAGGTTGCTTTTTACTTATGCTAAGATGTGTTTAAAGATTGCCTTATAAAAGATAACAATTTCAACATTTTCTATAGCTTTATTTGATTTACAAATATTCTTTATTCAAACTTATATCATAACTTCCACTTTGGCGTATAAGTTAAACACAATCTTGTGCTTGTGTTTATTTTATGCGCTAAACAAGAACACTAAGTATATATGTTACAACAGTTCTCAAAGTAAACATTTGATCAAAACAAGCATAATAGACATGTACACTGCATGGAAACTCGTGCGAAAGTGGTGAATGGAAAAATACCTACGAAAGATCTGTAGCTTCTTCAGCTTGTAAGAAATATGATACAGGAATTTTTCTAAGGTATTGTCTGAGATTATTATTATGTATTCCTATTATAGGTTGTACTTATACCTACGTAATTAGGTACTTACAATGAAAATATTATAAACCTTAGCACTATTTATTCATATATTGTATACATGATATTGTAATGTTTTAATTAGTTTCTTAAATAAAATTATTTTAAGAAAAAAAATGAAAACCGACTTCAAACAACACCTACATGTTCAATCCTTAACTAAAAAGTAGAAAATAATTTTTTAATTACTTCATAGCAAAGAACATTAAAGGGGAATCAACGCAATCCTTGATACCTATAATACTTTACTATTTATAGTTTTTAATCAGTTATTTTGGAGTCGGTGCCAGCCAAGAAGGATCTTTAATTCTGTCTTTGCAACCAACTTTTGTAGTGCACGGGGCGGTAATTGCACGCGTGGGGGATATGCCTGAGTGCACTACCCGAACGCGGTCATACTCGTGAACGCAGACGTCATTGATAGTTGTGTTCAGATATACATAAAAAATTTGACGCGCACTTATCAGATTCCGTTCGATTTCTTGTATTAAATCTATATTTTTCATTCATGTATTAATAGATTAATCAAGAAGGTTTTTTTTGCTAGTAGGTAGGTTATTTTTATGAAGGTCATTATGAACCTTCTTGGCTGGCACCGACTCCAAAATAACTGATTAAAAACTATAAATAGTAAAGTATTATAGGTATCAAGGATTGCGTTGATTCCCCTTTAATGTTCTTTGCTATGAAGTAATTAAAAAATTATTTTCTACTTTTTAGTTAAGGATTGAACATGTAGGTGTTGTTTGAAGTCGGTTTTCATTTTTTTTCTTAAAATAATTTTATTTTTAAACTTTTAGTGGGAATTAATTGTGTATAAATATATTCAATATGGGTAGACCTACTAAACGTGCTGCGCAAATGAGACAGCGCCGCGCCGTTTGAAAGAAAGTAGAGACGAGAGGTAAGATTGTAAATAGAAATATAAGGTCCTTGTCAACACTTTCTCGATCGCTAAACCCTGAATCCCAGAAACCACAAATCAAAACAAAAAAGTGATGATCTACCAACAATAAAGAATCATCAAAAATCATAATTTAACTGACCGAGCAATCGCTCAGATATACAAAAAATGCATATGGTCACTCATCCAGGGCTACTTCGTTTCTAACAAAAAATGAATTTTGAAAATCACTTCGCACTTGTAGCATGGACAAGTCAATGTCAGATAATTCGTCGCAAAAGACATCGACGTGTTGCTTTACACGTCTTCACTTCTTGCAAACGATTTGTTACAAAATATTAAATTATTCTTTATAAAAAAAACATGGGACCCCATTTCGGAGTATACCCTTTCAAATAAAAGAAGAATTTTCCAAATTGGTTTATAAATGACGGAGTTAAGTTGTAACAAACATACAACCACTGAACCATTTCTTATAATAAAAAAATGGGACCAATTTCAGAGTATACCCTCTCAAATAAAAAAAAAATTTTTCAAATCGGTTCATAAATGACCGAGATATGAGGTAACAAACATACAAAAAAAAAAAAAAAAAAAAAAAAAAAACATACGACCCGAATTGATAACCTCCTCCTTTTTGAAGTCGGTTAATTAATGAATAACTCAAAAAACTATTACTTTTTATTAATTATGCAGCAGTGAGTAATTAAATGCCAAAATAAAATTATTCCACTCTATTTATCTTGAACATATTTGAAAGTCAGATGCTTTTAAATTTACTTATAAGAGAAATATTAACTAAAGTAAAATTCACCTTATTAACATAAATTCGAAAAATAAGTGATTCAAAGTATTCTCATTTAAGAATATAGAGATAACAAAAGTTAGATTTTTAATCAGCGTATATTTAAGAACTAAGTTATGGGTGCAGCTCAGACAGGAGAAGAAAGAAGATTTTCTTTGATATAGAAACATGATATTCTATGGGAACAGTAAGCTTGGTCGTCAATGCTAGCTAGTCTGTATAAAAAATGCCTTTACTCTGCATAGGGAAAATAATGAGTTAGAACTAATATGAGAACAAATATCGCATTTTATTTTTCAAACCCAAAATACACACAATACAATAATGCTTGTCGCCATTACTCGTTTCCTTCAATCATTCTAGGTAAATCCTCTTTCATCTGAATTCAATATCAAAGAACAAACGTTTACGATACAAAAATACATGTAAGTATAGCTAATGTATATTTTTTACTCATGAATAGTCACTCAATTCGCGATGAACATTCTATCAATTGATTGGAGTCAGTGAACCGTACAAGTCAGCGAGAAAGTGTGCCAATTCTTATGATGTCAGACCACTTCATTTATCCCAGGGACAATGCTGCCTTTACTTATATCTACATAAGATATGAAGCGGGTTAAACACTAGACAATCACTAAATTGAAGAATTCACCTTTAAATTATTAAGGTTAACTTATTAAGTCAAGGTTTGCTTGTTGTGGCACTGAACATAGTCTCTTTCACAAGGTGTAAGAAAATCGTGCATAACATAGTCGAGTGTTCTCATGCTCGTTCATTACCGTATTCACATGCGTTAAAGTGTCTGCAGTAACGCTGAGCTTTTTCAGAGGCGTTGTAAGGTAGATGGTGAGTGTGTCAAGATGCTGGCATAAATATTCTGTTGCTCGAATGAGCAAAAAAATATGTATATACGCTATAAAATTATTATATACGCTAAATACATTATGAATTTTTAGCACGTGACAGTCATGTAAAAAAATAGTTGTCATAGTAAATACCAGAAGCTTTGTTTATTTTTTCCTTATAAATACATATTTTTCGTAAATGGAGCACGAAAAATATGGACAATCATCACAATTATTTGTAATATGTAATGTATGTTTCTTTTTAAATAAATGACACAATTTTACGGATATGATAAATGCATGCATTATTTACTATAATATTGTTTTTTGTAATTTTAAACACTCTAACAAAGCTTTAAGTGACTTGGTAACGAAGGCTAACTGGATGTTTGCTTCCTTGAAGAAAGTTGCATTATTTTATTATCTTTTATTTTTTTCATTATTTACCAGCTCAGTTGTGCTAAATCATGCGAAAAGGTTGCTGTAGCTGTCTGAAATTTAACCATTCTCACTTAGGTGCAAATTATATTAGTATTGTATGAGGTTTTTTAGTAAAACAATATTACTAAACTATGGAAGTAATATATTTCCCATGAATACATAACTAATCTAGACAAAGTAGGCATCTACTTACAATAACCTATATAACGAGTAAGTTTACGTAAGCTAAACAGAGATTTAAATCTCTGAAGCTAAGATATTTTTCCAGTCTTCGTTAGTTTCAGCTAAAATAAACTAAAAAATCTGCTGTCAAAACACGAGTATAAAATATCCAAACGTGTCGTATCTAATATTTCTACTAAACTTGTCAATGTCAGATCCTAATTTAAAAACTCAATAAACAAAATTGACACCAAATACAAAATAAAAGCAGCAGAACTAAAATGTAAAGCGCGTCGCCACGTCGCAACCCATACACCACCCACCATTAGTTTACATACAAATGGGAGTCGTTTTACATAATCCATCGTACACGATGACTGTAATTTGTTGTGAGCCTTCTGAATAAACAAATTGATCCCGTTCATAATGCATATCCGTCGTGTCGTGTGTGATAATTAAAATAAAATCTCTATCGATATAATACGTCAGTATCGAGTGACGTCATAAGCGTTGATTGATCAACCGCGCCAGATATATCATTTTTGTACTGAATGTAGGTACCGGTTCGGTAACGATGACGTTGTTTTAATAAATTATGTTTTGTAAATGACGCGGTTTTGGTGTGGTGGTGTTAAGGCATCCATATAAAGTTTATTTTATTGTTATCAGGCGATCTATCCAGAAATGCACTAAGTTTAAAGAACAGGCTAAATGCATACGCATTTTATTACTTGGTTTAGGCTCATAATGCTATTGCTCCACTTATATTTCGTCGCCAAAATGATCGTTTTAATTGCTCTTGTCTCTTAGACAAAGTTTTCTTTATACTAGATTTTTAATTATGCTATAATTATATACTCGAAAACCTGTTCAGCCCATAATGAACATGATGCGAAGAACTGCAACAAGGCGTGATCGCCACTCTGCGAGGAAACCGAAGAAAAAGTGTTTTAACGATGATTTTTTTCATAAAATTAAAATACTTGCATAAAAGCCTGCACTCATGGACACTTTTAACTTTATCTGTACAATATATAAATACATAAAATTCAGAAAGCAGTGTATTTTGTAATAAAGCAGCACGCCTACGGCAAATTAACACGTCGCACAGTGATAAATTAGGGACATAGAATTTGTTTTCAATAATTGCGATTTTTTTATGCCAACCGATAGAGCTTAAATCCTAAACAAAGGTATCTGATGATATTTTGTCATAAAACTAATAGTTAGCAAGAAAATAAATAATGACACAATGTCATCACATCAGATACCTTCGTTTAGAATTTGAGCTCTATCAATTGGCATAAAAAACACATTATTCTTGAAGAAAATCCTGCCGGTCGTCGTGCGTCGAGTTGGTTAGAAGTACGCAGTAATCTAGAGTTATCTTTGAATACAATAACGTACCTACCGTAAACAAACAAAGGCAATCCATTCCGAGTGATGAATGCCTGCTGATATAATACAGTTCGGTACGTAGTATTCTAAGCGTTGACATGTAAATACCTACGTAAGTACCTGTGTGCGAAATCCGAAAACAAACGGCTAACGAACGCGAGCAAGAGGCGATACGATTTGTCTGCCTCTGCGAGTACACGAAGCTACGAATGTTACAGTCAAAACGGCTCATTTACATTTCACAAGCATTTAGTATATGGTAGCGCATTTTCAGAACTATTTTTAAATATATTAATACTGTAGCGAAAATGTTTGTTGTCGGATTGAAAGAAATTAGGTTACATTATTTAAATTCCTAATGTTTTTAGAATATTTAGCAAGACCTATTTAAAAATGCAGTTTTATATTCCAATAAAACACAAAGTGCCGACGTATCCTGAAGAATAATATAAGACATACTAACTGATTTAGTATTAATTTCAATACGAACTATTAATTTCTATATTTTCTACAGCAGCTGTACCTACAATATTTCAAAGAACAAAATAATCTTCTTTTATCATACTATCTATTATGAGTAACAACCAAATTACCCTTATTTGATCGTAGGGATGCGTCGATAAGTAATACTTGTATTCGGAAGCCAGAGAAACCTGAACTAGTTCTTTTTCACAATAAAGTTCTAAGTAATTGTTCTGTTCTTTCGTGTTTTGATACAAACGTACGGTAACGTAATGGGTGTTAGTGGAATAAACTTTAGTTGGATAAAGTTTGTATAATGTAAGCGTATAGTGATCTAAGTATCTATTTAAATTTTAATTGAAGCTATTAACATTAAATGTAACGATAGATGTTCAATGTTAAGTCCCATAAGCAGTTAGGTACATTTGCGTAATGCAGACATACTCGTAACTTGTTATGTGGCATCGTTGAAGTCGACCACAGCACTCATACATTGTGCGATAAACTCTTTCCTTTATTACGAATGCGCTGCATTCGTTAGTACCTCAGCGTCGCGACTCGGTATTTGCGCCGCCTGCAAGTGGCGATATTTCAGTGCACCCAGACCCTGTTTGTGAAAACTTTATTCACGTCAACAACAAGCTGTCTGTCAACTACAACAGAAACTCGCCATTATTACATACAGAAAACTCACACACAAATCTGAGGAACTAGGAACTATCAATAATCCCAACCTCCACCGCTTGAATGAGTAGCATTTATTGCAATAGTTTGCTCGTTCATTTACAAATTTCATTCATTCGTCGACTCATTGTTCTATACAATTATGTTATTAATGAGATCACCGCTAGAAATGAAGATACAGAAGATTTGATTACGCAATGAAGCATGGTTATTCACTGTCCAAAATCTTCAATTTAAATCTGTTCTAAAGCTGGTTAGCAATAAATTTAGATGAATACTGTAATAAGACTCATAGAAGAAACATTAATTATTTGCTAAAAGTACTCAAGATTTTACTTGGTCTAATAAAAAAAGATTTGGCTTTACGACTGTACGTCAAACGAAATCCTAAGAAGCTTGTTTCCAACAACAATATTTCAAAATGACTCTTTAGTCAACTACGGGCCCTTAGTTTAGTATTTGTCGAAAGGATATAATTCAATAAAGTAGCATTGATTGCATCATATGTACGATTGTAGGCATACTAGGTACTCACGAATGATGAGTGTATGTCGACAGGCTTTTGGAAGCGTTACGCGAGGCGGGCACACGCGCCTGACTGACTCCGATCGTACACGTCACTATTTTACATATAAATGGACGTCGCTCCATAATCCGTCTAACACAATGGCTTTAATTTGTTCCCTGAATGTGTACGTAGGCAAATGAAACCTGAAATTGGTGTGAAGGTACGTCGCATTGCACCGTTTCAAAGGGTAGTCACATCACTGTACTGTAAATAATTAAATGCTGTGTAATGAGTCTCAGTGTTTGTTTTAATTTCAATATGACAGTTACAGTGGCTTCACCGCTGCATCAGATTGTTTGATTCTCGTAAGTCAAACTACGTGTGTTGTTTAGTTTGAGTTAGCTAACACAGAAGTTAAATTAGTACGAGTATTTCCGAATGCAAATCGTGTGCACGCCGTAGCTGCGGCTCAGCACCTGCGCTGACAGTTTGTGTAATAGCTCGGAACCACCGAATTAATTTACAAAACTCTGACCTGTCTCGAACAAAATAGTTTTTGAAGCTAGTGCCCGGTTAGTTCGCCCCGCTATGGCGCTGGCGTAACCTCGAATAAGTGGGTTAGTTTCTGAATAAATATTACGAGGAATTTGTGTTTCCTAAGGGGATTACTTTAATGAAACGTTACAGATATTTGTTTCTTTGTTAGTCGAAAATAGTTTGCATAATGCTAACGTCACTAGAATAATTGAATTTATCACGGTTTTATGTGACTTGCTTTTATTTTTACCGTTCATTTACCAAACTTCCGTGTCGTCTACCGAAGTACCATATAAGACATATTTTTGCTACCGAATCTTATGTTATTATTCGCATTTTTTTTTTATATATTATAGCCTACCTAAGTGGCTCCACCCCGCCTGATGGTAAGCAGTCAGTGGAATCCAGAAGTGGCAGCCACTATACCAAAAGCCATCGTCTTAAACTGCTGGTATGGTGGCCTCCACTATGGCGGCTGGGAATGAGGTTAGGGGAAGGGAATGAGGGAGGTGAGAAAAGAGGAAAGGGGGTAAAATTGGCCTCCGGCGCTCTCACTCACCGAACGAAACGCAGTAGTACGGATACTACTACTCTTAAGTCGATCTTCTATGGGAGTACTTCCCCGGACGATCCGGCCCATTCATGCTGAAATCAGCGTGGATCTACTACCGTACGAATGTCATAGGTATTACATAAATGATCCCTGTTTTTAAAAAGCTGTGTGTTTCCAATACGAAATCGGTAGATGATCATTGTTTTAAGGTAAGTACCGTGCTTAGATGGTAGTACCAAATTAGCTTATCCTAAAGCTACACAACTCACATAATGTAAAAATTTCTCATAAAAAAAAACATGTTTTTATTTCGAATAGGTACTATCTGCTAGGTAGGTACTTGTATTATAATGTCGCAGATTACATGAATACCTCTGTATAGTCAAAATGATTGTGATGTCCATCGATAGGTTTTTAAAAACTAAGCATGGATAAATAAGTTTGTATTCACGAGTACTTATACTAAAACTCCATAAGTATCTACATGCACTCACTATCACAAAGCTTAAAACTGAAAGACATTTTATTAAAATGCTATTTATCATTTGATAATACGCAGACAGGTGGATTGCGATAAACATCAGCATGTTTATAATAAGAACGATCTCCAGCGGTGCCGCAAACAACTTTGAAACTGGCCCAGCCACGCAGATGGGGATGACATCTCTTTGAAGATAAAGACGAGAGATAATTTTGCAATTTTCGTGCCGAGAGGTTAGCGATATGTACTCGTACCTGCCTGTCATGTTTCTCAAATTAACTTTTGATGGCAAGCAAGCAGAGCAACTTTTGCGTTTGTGGTGACGAAATTTTGTAGGCATTTTCGCTGACGGCTATGTGACGGGAATTGGTAGGCAAGTACAATTTCCAATTTCGAACTTTGATCGATGTCAGATTATATAAATTTGTATTTTCAGAATCGGAACGAATCCGCCAGTGCTTTGATTATACTTCAGTGTGAAATTGCCATTTTATATTATAGGTGAGTTTTTATAAAATAAAAATATATTTTTACGTACGTACAAAACGCTGCTCGTATAAATAACATAAAGTAAATGTTAAATGTTTCATATATTTAGATAAACATTTTTTTTTTATTTTAATCTCTCCGACCCCTCTTTAAAAGGGAGCTGTGGTCACGCGCGCCCACGCCATTCATTCACCATTCAATGAGCTAAGCGACACTACATTCATCTCACTTTTGATATTATTCCAAGACCTACTTTATATGGACTATGTGCACTTAATGATCATAACATCTGTTACGTTTTATTTTGAACCAAACCTATAAAAATAAAATTAAACTAATATTTTGTATTAGATCACTAAATGAAATTTTATAAATTAGAGGAACTTTTTATCGTTCCATAATGGGTCGCCCTTCTAATCACATATACCAATTTAAAATTGTTATTTTAGTCGTCAATGGAAATAACACACTGTGTTTATTATGCGTATTGCACACGTCGTAATCACAAAGATGTTTATCACAACGAACATGTCAAAGTGACAACCCTAAAGCATACATTTGTCACTATGATTATGTCAAACACAAAAATAATCCCGTCATCTATTTGGCGTGGTGCGCACCCCTGCTGTTCGCAACTTGCAAATTTGGGGAGAGTGAACTACGGAACAAACGGCAGAAAGATTATAAACTGCGTTGTATAGGTGATCAGACGTCAAACTCGTGATGTTTTGAAAAAGTTGTCGAGGGCGAGGGAGGCCAGTCGGTTGCCATGGTTAATAATACCCGTGCCATATAATACGCCAAACATGTTGGCACCGTGGGCAATTTTCCCTAAGTCTCTCTCGGCCGTCGCTTTAGCAACAGGTCGCCTGTAAACCGAATTTTTTTATATGATTTCATATGCTTATAACGTTTCCGTACGGTTCAAAAGAAGTCAAAGCATTAAGTTTCAAAAGGTGAAATAGCTTTGAGGCTAAATCTTTTAAAATGTTTGCCACACATTAATTCATTTTTTGGTCACATGTGTATGAAGCTGAGGAAAACTGTGAAGTACAATAATTTAAAAAAGATGGATATTAAACTAATCAAATCAAAAAGTAATTGAATCGATAAAGCGATATGTGATGTTAGATAATAGCGTTATGTAGCGTTAGTATCCGTCCATTATACGAGTAACTGTCCAAGTATCTAGCTAATATGAGAGCATGGCGGAAATATTCCTTTGTTAAATTTTATCTATTTATTAGTATATATTTAGGTAAATACATTAGATGAGATTATACTAACAATATGCTCATCCGCAAGCCCTCGATCAGCTAGATTGCCAGTAGGTACTGATTAAGCGTTGGCTAATGTTCATTCAGTTTATGTTTGGAGGCTGGGGTGTAAAGAGCACTAGATTATGTGCAAACGTTACAACCTAAGTTTGCATAGTAGAGTAAAATGTGAACAGGAATTCAACATGAAATGTAAAAGTAATTAACAATATTACTCAGTCAATATTAACTTATAATTTAAACTATCTAAACTAAGTAATACAATGTTTAAAGAGAAAATATACGTTACCAATTTTACCTTTAGAAATCAGTGGGTAACAAAGGCTATATTTTACTATGTTACCATATTTTTAACCGACTTCAAAAAGGAGGAGGTTATCAATTCGGGTCGTATGTTTTTTTTTTTTTTTTTTTTGTATGTTTGTTACCTCATATCTCGGTCATTTATGAACCGATTTGAAAAATTTTTTTTTTATTTGAGAGGGTATACTCTGAAATTGGTCCCATTTTTTTATTATAAGAAATGGTTCAGTGGTTGTATGTTTGTTACAACTTAACTCCGTCATTTATAAACCAATTTGGAAAATTCTTCTTTTATTTGAAAGGGTATACTCCGAAATGGGGTCCCATGTTTTTTTTATAAAGAATAATTTAATATTTTGTAACAAATCGTTTGCAAGAAGTGAAGACGTGTAAAGCAACACGTCGATGTCTTTTGCGACGAATTATCTGACATTGACATGTCCATGCTACAAGTGCGAAGTGATTTTCAAAATTCATTTTTTGTTAGAAACGAAGTAGCCCTGGATGAGTGACCATATGCATTTTTTGTATATCTGAGCGATTGCTCGGTCAGTTAAATTATGATTTTTGATGATTCTTTATTGTTGGTAGATCATCACTTTTTTGTTTTGATTTGTGGTTTCTGGGATTCAGGGTTTAGCGATCGAGAAAGTGTTGACAAGGACCTTATATTTCTATTTACAATCTTACCTCTCGTCTCTACTTTCTTTCAAACGGCGCGGCGCTGTCTCATTTGCGCAGCACGTTTAGTAGGTCTACCCATATTGAATATATTTATACACAATTAATTCCCACTAAAAGTTTAAAAATAAAATTATTTTAAGAAAAAAAATGAAAACCGACTTCAAACAACACCTACATGTTCAATCCTTAACTAAAAAGTAGAAAATAATTTTTTAATTACTTCATAGCAAAGAACATTAAAGGGGAATCAACGCAATCCTTGATACCTATAATACTTTACTATTTATAGTTTTTAATCAGTTATTTTGGAGTCGGTGCCAGCCAAGAAGGTTCATAATGACCTTCATAAAAATAACCTACCTACTAGCAAAAAAAACCTTCTTGATTAATCTATTAATACATGAATGAAAAATATAGATTTAATACAAGAAATCGAACGGAATCTGATAAGTGCGCGTCAAATTTTTTATGTATATCTGAACACAACTATCAATGACGTCTGCGTTCACGAGTATGACCGCGTTCGGGTAGTGCACTCAGGCATATCCCCCACGCGTGCAATTACCGCCCCGTGCACTACAAAAGTTGGTTGCAAAGACAGAATTAAAGATCCTTCTTGGCTGGCACCGACTCCAAAATAACTGATTAAAAACTATAAATAGTAAAGTATTATAGGTATCAAGGATTGCGTTGATTCCCCTTTAATGTTCTTTGCTATGAAGTAATTAAAAAATTATTTTCTACTTTTTAGTTAAGGATTGAACATGTAGGTGTTGTTTGAAGTCGGTTTTCATTTTTTTTCTTAAAATAATTTTATTTAGCAATTTCCTCTTTTACTGTGAGGTTTGCTGGAAGAAAACTCACTTTTGAGTTAAGCTCGCCTTTGTACATGATATTTTTTGCCAAATATGTATTATGCTTATATTTTTAAATTTGCAATACAGACGACAGTAGAAGTAAATTTGCAATATAGCAATATTTTTTCGCAGACGTAGGTAATATTGCAATCATATTTTATGTAGGCATTTGCTGTGAGACCGAATGAAACTTTTGATACTAAAGTAAAGCGGGAGCGGACGTCTAGTAAAACAAGTTTCTTCCAGCGTCTTACGTTTTTTACGACAAAGGTGGCCACAATCGATAGATGACGGTGGTTCACTACGCGTCAAGTAGCAATATTTAGGAAAGCCTATTTCTAACAGTGGACGTACAAATAATGATGATAATAATTATCATTCATTTCGATTTTGTAATACTTGGCATAAAGTAGCTTCAGACTGAACATAGTAAACCTGAGCAATAATTAGGTTATGTTTCATACCATATGGTTACAGTAGCATAATTACTTTACATAAGGGTGGGTGGATAGAGATACTATTTACCGGAGAATGATTTTCATCTGGCAGCTGTCAAAATTAATTATGAATCATATTCGACTTGTTGATACTTTGTGACGGCGTCATCTGGTTGTTCACATAGCAACAGTCGTGTGAAATACCTGATAATTATTATATACGGGATATCTATTTATTATTCGTTAACGTGGTCGTGTTCTTATACTTGAGATACTTACTAGACATTTTATTTATAATGCTTTTAGAACAAAAGGCGTGATCGTGATTGGTTCCTTAAATATTGGTATTGAAATAAATTGACATAGCTATGACACAGTTTTAATAAAGCTGCACACAAGCAATGAGTCATAATCCATCGGCTTATCTCTTTCCACACGTAGCGACATAATATAGTCGGTGGATCCTCTGCTAGTAGAAATGAAACCGCGCCGCTGTACATTGTACGAGCGCTTACGATACAACCGCAGGGCTATTTAATAACGTCACTCATGCATAACCGAGCAAAAGTAATTAAAGCTACGTCACCATCACAACGATATAGCATAAAGCCTTTTCAGAAAAGAGGGCGCTGAGCGCAATTCCAAGTTACATTTTAATCAAACAGTGACCACGCCCGAGTCTGTCATGTCACCTATTTATGAGTTGTAAAGGGGATCCTTCCGCAGTTCACTTTGTGCGTTCGTATGGTAATGGCGTGGATATGGTGTGACGCGCCCTGACATGTGTCAGTGAGGAAAATGAAGTCCGAATACCTACGAGGGCGAATGTTTGCACGCTTAGGTATGCGCCAATAACGCGCCAGAGAGAACATACGCTTTTATGCAAAGCAATTTTCTTTACGATCTAATTAATTTCTCAATTCTTTTGAACTTTGATACATCTTAAATGTGCATAAATAAATAAACAGCTTTATTTCAGAGGGGACTATTAAAGCTTTTATTGAATACAATTCGCAGACGACTAGGGTTTTCTCTACTAAACACGCTAACAAAACTTAATTAAAATAATATACATATAATAAAAGTGATATAAAAAAGTTTCTATGATCACTAAGTATTTATTAATCTTAAGCTCTAGAGCCTATTCTGTTAAAATAGAGGTAATTTACAAGTACCTACGTCATTATATTACGATGGTGATGTAATAAAACGCAGTTATGCGTATAGGGGGATGAAACTGGGACTGCGAAACCATGGTAATTTGGTAATTTCCCATACTCTATACATTTATCTTAGAATTTATTAGGGATTAGCGTAACTGCTACACTTATGTTTAATGCATACGTCAATCGGCTGTAGATAGTAATTCGATGTATGGATGATGGTATGGGAAACACTCTTGAAAACTAAACCTGGTGACTTTATGAATATCTTTTGTTACCTTCTCCGTACTCATGCAAACTTAAATTAGAGATTTAAAAGCTTATATTTTTGGCTTACTTAACTTTATTAATTTTCACATTGTACTGTACTGATCACTAAAATTGTTGTATACTAATTACTAATATTAACCCAACTTTCATTTCTGACAGTCTACTATTTTATCGCAATCAAAATTTACCTACTAATTTAAAGATTCTCCACATATTAGTTCGGCGTGCAATCCTAAAAATGTAGACGCATCCGAAATTCAATATTAAAACAACTGCTAAGTTTATAAAACAGCCTAAACTATGTCTTATTTATACGATTGTAAAAAGTTTTAAAACAAAATGCATATAAATTATTTTTAGAAAAAAAATGAAAACCGACTTCAAACAATACCTACCTACATGTTCAATCCTTAACTAAAAAGTAGAAAATAATATTTTCATTACTTCATAGCAAAGAACGTTAAAGGGGAATCAACGCAATCCTTGATACCTATAATACTTTACTATTTATAGTTTTTAATCAGTTATTTTGTAGACGGTGCCAGCCTTCAGAGTTCAGAAAATTCGTTGCAAAAGACATCGACATGTTGCTTTACACGTCTTTACTCCTTGCATACGTTTTGTTACAAAATATAAAATTGAAACTTAACCACTAAACTATTCTATATAAAAAAAACATGAGACCCGATTTCAGAGTATACCCTTTCAAGCAAAGGAAGAATTTTCCTAATTGGTTTATAAATGACCGAGTTCTGTTGTAACAAACATACAACTACTAAACCATTTCTTATAATGAAAAAATGGGAGCAATTTTAGAGTATATCCTTTCAAATAAAAAAAGATCGGTTCATAAATGACCGAGATATGAGGTAACAAACATACAAAAAAAAAAAACATACGACCCGAATTGATAACCTCATCCTTTTTGAAGTCGGTTATAAATTGGCTCACTTATTTAGTTGCTATTTGGCATGATAATAGTGTAAAAATAATGTTTTCTAGGTGTACAAAGTGAGAGTCATCAATACGTCATAATCTTTAATCTGCGAATAACGTAGGGGCTATTATATTGTTAACTGTGTGTACCTATTTATGATGCGTGTATTTTATATTATAGCTGCTTGTTGACCCATAATAAATTAAATACATACTCGTATTTTCGGTAATGATGACGCGCGGCCAACTGCTGTTGTTAATATTAGCTTGACTACAAATCACGCCAAGATGTAATATTAAAAATACCGAAGTCATAGCATTTTCAACAGTTTACTAAATACGTTCATCATTTTTCATTTCAAACCACTTTACTCAGAAGCTATAGATAGTTATTTCCCCAAAACACTTGACTAAGTGAGGGGCTATTTCCAAAGCCTGTTCTAATAATAGTTTTTGGAAAGTACTCTGCTCCCCTTCAAATTATCCACTATCGCGATCAATAGTCGAACTGGCAACAGGTACAATCTCACTTATGCACCTGCATACATATTGTGTCGTATTCTTTTTTAGATTTTGAATGATAACTGAAAATAATATTTTGTTAGAAAAGTCTGCTCTACAATTAATGTCTGTGAAATATTAAGTAGATTTTTTGTTTTTATTTGTGAATCAAATGTTTCGAATATGTTTTAGTGAGTATTCGTAAAGCGAGGTAATAGCGCGGCTCATTGCTTTTTCACTTGTTTACTCAAATGTAGATGGATGAGGTCGTCGTCGCCGCCGCCGGAGACAATTGTCACCCATCGCTCAGTGTCCCCGCTAATTGAAAATTCTCGTCAGCTTCATTTAAATCTCCATCGACAAGAGGCGACACGCAACCGTTCAAAATTAAGCCCGACTATGATTTAATTATCGCCTGCCTTTATTGTCAAATATTGGGATAGGTGCGTGCAAAAGTTAAATTACATCTATTATGTAGGTACCAGAAGTGAATAGGTATAGCTTTTTAGTCAGAACGAAACCAAAAACGAAATCTAAGTCAATTATTATAAATTTAACGTATTAAGTTAACTTTTAAAAACTGTGATCGATAGAAACTGTAACTTATTTAGGGATCTATAAACTTGAATGGCTAAAATTGTATTTTATGAATTTTGAAATAGGTAACTATAAAGTTTATCTAGCTCAAGACCCATCAATTGACTCTAGACCACTTGTTTATTACCGTCTTAAAACTTTCACCATCAATAATAATTCCAATAATCGCAACGACAACTTAAGTAGTGGATTATAATTAAGGCTGTAGTGCCTACAACTGTAACAATTAAATTCATATAATTCAACATAAGTGCTCGGTATATAAGTATAAAACTCGAAGTAAAATAAATTCGTTGTACCAATTAAGCATCCCTTATTCCTAAATACCCTTTCAAGTGGATTCGCGGAAGGAAGAGGGCGCAAGCGGAAGAAATTCTCGATAACAGGGAGTAAAGAGTGGAAAATTATAAAACGTTAGAGCCCAGACACCGTCTTGAGTGGATAATATTATGATTATGATCGTTCGCCTCTGAAATAATACCTACGGTTTAGCTACATCACCATTCCTTCAATTGATCGTTTGTTTAACATCTATTCGTAACGCTTACATAGCATGTTATTTCAGTACTGTTGCGGATCTGTGAGGTTTCATATCAACACTTTTGTTGTTTTAAGTAGAACAGGGTATATTATTATTTTGCAACAATTATTACCTACATACGGTTAGTACAAAGTGTTAGTCTGGTATAATATTTTTTTTAAATATTGGTGTATTTATACGTAAACTTACTTATAGCTTGATAACATAATGTATTGCACTCGCAGAACATTAAACAACTGTACATTTATTCCATTTTAAGTATATTAAATGTCTAGGCACGGTTAAAATAATAAATCAGTAAGACTTTATATTTTTTTGCCAAAAGTATAAAGTATTGGATTAAATATTTTAGTATGAAAATGTAATATAACATCATGCTAGAAGTTTATAACAACAACTTTATCTACTTACAGGTTATCTAAAACACTGCAGTGAATCATATTAAGTGTGACCCAGGTTAAACTTCAGTAAAGTCTGAGAACAACTTGCACTTTTATTTTTATTCATTCCACAGCGAAATCAACATTTGTAGATGTGGGCGTGAGGGCGACCCGTATTAAAATATTTTAAGCAGGCTATGAATATGCAAAGACACGGCGCGCGACGCCGCTGGTTAACGATTTGCACGTTTTTGGACCATTCGCTAATTGCAAATGTGAATGAACACTTATGGCAAATGTAATTGCTTTCGCTGTTACCAGATTCGATAGAAACACAATGTTTGATTTTGGCCGCTACAAGCCCCTGTAACTGAAAACTAATTTATTCTTATTGGCTCTGGCACTAATTTCATTTTGTCTGCGATTAAAAAGTAACTGCGAGTTTCATTTATTTTAATGTCCTCTGACAAAATTTTAAAGATAAAATTTTATAATCAATTATACTTATCTTTGATCTAAGTGAATACTTCACATTACTTTTTATAGAAAACTAGTTAAAGTGACGTAGCGTATTCATTCTACAAGGGCAAACGTTGTATAGTTAGAGAGATGTCTGAAAAGAAAACCCATTTGGTAAATGAAGGCTATATGACTTGTGGGTAGATCCCGGGGGACATTCACAATCCCACATTTTCAGATCCAGAACGAATTAAGTAGTACACAACATTAAATTCTGAGATTTACAAGAACAAATAACAATAAAATATTTTATTTTATGTAAATTATTTGAGATGGATAAATGATTTACTGAATTTGTTATTATTGTAAAAAAATCATAAGAGTTAGGTACATGTCCTATTTTGAAAATATGTATCAGGCGTTTTTGTAGCGTATACGAACACAAAATATAACCAAAATCGGTACAAATAGATATTTATGAATCTTACTGAGTTCTCTTCACAGCATTCAAACCTACTTAGCTAACGAAGCATTGGCCGTAATCATGACGGCCGTGCTATTATAGAACACTGCTACCTACCCTGTGTTTTCTGGGCTTTGAAGTTTATCAATTGTCAGGTTTTTGTTCTTTTGCTAGTAGTATTAAAATATAATAAAATATAATAAAAAGTATCAAGATAATAAAGTTATTGAAACGTAATCCAAACAATTAGGCTAAAATATAATTAAGTTATATTGCCTAATATAACAAATCAAACTATCCAGAAGTTCTCAGCATCGCCTTTTTAATTTATATAAATTGAAGCTAAGGAAGGAAGCACGTTCGTAGAATAAAATGGAAGTTGCCTAACAAGATCAAGTGGAAAGTGCGATGCGCTGTACGATTAGCAGCTTGTTGTAAGGAGCTGGTTGCTATCTCGGCGTTTTCAAGAGTGATTAAGATTGGATTGAGGCGAGCAACGGACGTATCTATTCAATTAATGCGCTCTCTACGACCAGGTTAGCCAGACTTTCAATTTATATTGCAATGGTTCTGAAAATTGGCCTTATTTGTAAATATACGTAGCTCATTCCTCAGCCGCGGGCGGTCGTGACTGTGTGCCAACAAATTGAAATATTGCCTCTGGAACGTTTAGCTTGAGAACATAATTTCAATGATATGCAAATATTTTTTACACAGATGTCAGTTAGCGCTCAAGGTTGAAATTAAACGTAATAACAATTCATGTGAACATTATTATTACGGATTATACAAGTCAAAAGTCGTAAAAACCAAAATTATGTAGTTGCAAAGTTAAGAGCATTCTATTTATAACAAAGTTCGGAAAGTAAATAAGTAATTCTGTTGCTTTGTTGCAAATATGGTCGTTCAATGTGTTAATGGCATAATAACAATGATCATCAAATTACAGAGCGATAGAGTTGTGTTACACTAGCAGTTAGTGTGTATAACAGATCAAGGGATTACAGAGCATAGCAAAGCACGATAATAGTGATCTTCGAGCATCAATACAGTTGTAGATTTGATAATGTTTGTCATAATATACACTTCAGATAAAACTAAGTAGTATACAACGTTCTAAAGTCAAAACCATTCAAAAGACAATATACGAGAACAACGCTTCAAATTCAAAACAGTTCTTCTTTAGTTAGAAGCATTGTAACGTTTTTTTCATAAACTAGCGGCCCACACGAAATACTTACATAAAATGGAATAAACATATAAATTAGTGTTTGCAAATTATAATAACAATTATTAAAAACGTGCCTAAATAGATGTCATTTCTCTCAGTATGTTCAGTATATTATTTATAATTTATACTAATATCATAATATGTCTCTTTAATTTAAGGAAAGCAAAAAGCTGTTATTTCTGACTTTTACAAGACAAACTCACCACCTAAGTAGTCACTAAAACTTACTAATAAATTGTAACAAAAATAATATGATATTTTTACTTTAACCTTGTTGTTTTTGAGAAAGCTCCCATGCGGCTGATTACCATCATTTACACGGGGCGTCTGCCGTCTCGCATCCATAATCGATTTCGAAGGACGCTAACCCAAGATAAGAGGCATTTGTTAGTTAGATTTTATGATACTATTTACATTCGAAAAGATTCAGCCCTTAATATCACGAAAGCGCATATTCAGTATTTTCTAGGGATCGACTAATAGAAGTCTTAACGGGATCGTTCAAAATATCATTTTATTAAAATATGCAGATCAGACCTAAGCAATTTGGGTAAATCAAAAATTATCTAAATAAAATTATCTACCAAATTTACAGTTATAGCCTAGTGTGTGACCTTTTAAATTGAGTCTAAAACATTGAACACAATGTTTCACCACTTTTATGAAATACTGGTATAATATTGTGCTGAAATAGTTTTTTGAAAACACTATTAAATATAGTGATAGATATAAAATTTGAACACGAGAAGCAATCTCAGAAAATGGACGCCGCTTAGCAGGCCATTTTGCCATTTCGATGCATTTCCGCTTGGAAATTACTATCATTTGTTGGAAGAGGGACGAATACCACTAAACCGGTCATGGAGTTACTCATTAATCACGCAATGAAACAATAATTTGCTGTAAAATATGTTCGATATAAGTATTTTTAAATGTTAAAATTTTACTTTTTGTAATTTCCTAATAATACTTGTAAAATGTCCGTGCATTCTTGTCTTACTGCTGCCAAAAGCCTCTTAAGGTTAAAGACGAACAATTTCAGATTTATATTAAAATTTATTATAAGTAAGTCGCTCAGAGGGCGATAGAGCAGGCTAATTTAGGCGTCTCCCTGCGCGATCGTTTAAGGAACGAAGAAATCTGCAGCCGAATCAAGGTAATTGATGTGGCCTGCAGAGTTGCTACACTAAAGTGGCAATGGGCAGGACACGTCATAGCTCGTAGAACTATCGCCCGTTGGGGCAGAAAGGTTCTAGAGTGCCGACCACGAACCGGAAGGCACAAGTTGGACCAATGACCTTATAAGGGTGGCGGGCAACCGATAGATAAGGGAAGCTCAAGACTGGACCAAGATGCCAAAAATTGGAGAAGGCCTATTTCCAGCAGTGGACGTCTTCCGGCTGATCTGACGATAAGTAATTTCAATTGTTGTAGTTTTTACCGCAGAGCAGTAAATTTAAAAAGTTTATAAAAAAGAAATTACATCGATTTTTATATACTTCAGTGCCTTATCACGACATTATTCACACAAGGTTATTTGATTTATAAAGCACGTGTGTTACATACATGTTTACAACTTTTACAAACTCGCAACAAAATGAATAGTCAAAGTTCTGTTAGAAGACGAAACCTTACAGTTTTTAATATTAAGTTTACTTTGAACCCAAAAAACAAAATCGTTCGTACCCTACTTGGAGATTAAAGTAATTTGGATTTTTGCGATATACGGTGGCGACGGGGAGGGTTGTAAATAGGACACGGTTTCGGTCCAGTTCATTCTCGCAATAGGAGAGGAACGCACGCTTGCCATGCCAAAAATGTTAATATCCTACGAACTCCAAGAAAGGAAAAACTGTGTCTTATATCCTCCTTTTTAAAATATATTTAAATAGCGATATCTTTTGTTTGACTTCGGTTTTACCTTAACATAAAAGAGAAGTTAAAAAAATCACCCATTACGTTTTATTCACGACGTTTTAAATAAACACCCCCGGCTGTATAAAATTGCGCCGAGCGGCAAATCTTGCTGAAACTGTCTATAAATCTGACCATAAAAGTAAATCCCTGCAATCAAATCGCGAACAGCGAAAAAAGTAAGGTTGTTTGTTGCTATCTCCGGGAACATACATGAAAATGGCTGAGGAACTATTTCGTACCCGGATAAAAAGGTTCTCAGACCATGAATATAAATACATATGTCAGTGTGGCTTGATGTCGTTTAAGTGCTTAGGGCTGGGAACAATCTAGTCTTATACGTATTATTTCAGTGTGCTGTATCAAACGAAACTTGTACTAAAAAATTTGACAAAACAATAAATTTTAATAAAGGATTGACAATTAAAATAAAAAAAAATTAATTGCATTACTTTAAAAAGCAGGTACCTAAAATTATATTATTTTTAGTTAGTAAGCTAAAGCAGGCAATGTGGTATTTAATAATCTCGAAATATTCGTAAGTGGGTATTTAAAGTAAATTAAAACTGGAAGCCGGCATCAAATCTATTTGAGAGCAACCCTACAAGCCTACAGGGGCAAATAGCAACTGTATAAAGGTTATAAAAATGCAAGAAGCCGGAAATGAATACGCCCCTGCGCAACGTGTTCATACGACATGTAGTGTACGACACCCGGCGAAGTGTGCCGGTGCTATGTAAACAGGCGTGCGGACACGGACTCTCATCAAAAATAAAGGTACATTCTATTTTAAACAAATTGGATTGTATTTACCGTTGCCTTTAAACCGTGTGTTTCTGAGTGGTTTCTAGTAGAAAATATCTGTATCTACAGTTTTTTTTATTTGTATCAAAAGCTGCTATATATTCAAATAGTATTTTGCTATTTTTATTTATTTGAAGGCGCCAGGATTATATCCAACGGTGTTCCTGATGCTTCTGAGGTTCAGTTGCTGCAACTACCAGTTTTCATCGGGTAGACGTAATTCATTTACCTTACGAATAATTTAGCAAAATAGCCTTAATAGCTTATTTATTTATATTATGTATAAGTATTTCTACGCAATTGTTTGGTAATATACATAATTATTAGCAAAAAAAAAAAAAACATTTTCCACATTACTGCCCGTTTTTCAACTCTTGATGCAGAGTTTATCAACCTTATAGGTTGACTGGTAGAAATCTTTTTGATATAAAATCTACCTAATATCTATATAAATAATTATCTAGTATCCAGTATCTGTTATAAAATAAAATATTTGGTTGTATATAGGTGTGTACAAATTATACGCAAGATATTTTAAAGTTATTCAAGAGCGTAACCACAGACATATTATTATCTAACATGGATCGTTAATCAAAATGTCTGCATTGTCACTAAATTATTCTTGTTACACTCAAATAATATGATTACGTGTCATCATTGTGAAAATATGAATTTCAAGGGTGCTTTCAAAACTTATCAAAGGGGTGCAGCTGTATTTACGGCACCTACAGAACTCTTCACAGCTGGCATAGAATAACATAAAAAAGGATGATTACCAAGTCTGCTAACGTGCTCAATATAATGGTAATAAATAGATGATAAGTAGGTAATAATAATAGGCAATAATTGTTATAGACTTTTAAATTAGCTTGCTATGATGACTCCACTTTGTTTGATGGTAAGTAGTCAGAAAAACTCTTTTTTTTTGTTTTTCCCTATAAGGCATTAGCAACGCATAACTGATAGCTATATTATTCCAATATAGGTCATATCTATTGCTATATCCGAATTTACCGTTGCTTGTCGTTGTTCTTTGTCGCGTATAAAATAGTAGCTTGCCGCGACGCGGTTTCATCGGCGTCTTTGCTTACTGCTCTGCTCCCGTCGCCAGTAGCGTAATGTTACATAGCCCTTCCCCGAAAATAGAAGAACTTTTCAAATCCGACTAGTAGTTCCAGAGATTAGCGCGTTCAAACAAACAAACAAACTCTTCCGCTTTATATAATAAGTATAGACAACATATACTCGTAGTATAGATTAGCACAGAAGATGTACAAAGGCAGTGGTTACTGACGCCAAAAGAGGTGTTTGTTAGATTTATTACCTACCATTTCGATTTGTTTACTCAGTTGTTCAGTTCCAATTACTTGGCACTGTTTCTGTACTTAATTAAAGGGACGCTTGATTACTCGCCCGCTGTGGGGCTTTGTATAATTGCTATTGTTTAGCAAATGAAGACAAATGAAACTTTAATTTAATGACAGTGTCTCATTCAGACGCACGCCAGAAGAAGTCCTGTATCGCTCAACATTTTAAGTTTTAATTAGTATTACGCATAACACTATTATTCTGATCCTATATTGTTCATATACTTACAAAAAGTTCACTCGTGAGCCCAGAAGAAATGAAGTCTACTTCCAAAATTATAAAAAGAATATATTATTATTCGAACAGATAGAATAATTAGATAATAATAGTTAAGTAAATAAATAAGTTACTTTAACATTATCAGAGGCTCTAGACAAGTTTCAAAGATTTCTATTCTATTCATAGAATAGATTAAAAAATGTATTGGATTGACATAAGCTAACGCCAACGCTTATGTCAATCTCATACATTTTTTATCTATTCTATGAGTAGAATAGAAATCTTTGACACTTGTCAAGGTCCTCAGAACTTATAGTAATAATACCTCCGATATTATTTACTGATATAATATATACTCTTCTGTGAAAATGGATAATTTTCACAAAAATGTTATAAGTCAGTGTATAATATCGAATCGTATGTGAAGAAGTTAATTCTGCAATGGAAAAATAATGGTCTCGTACTCACCAGATTTTTGCTAGCCAGCAGCGCTTTATCATAATACTACTATATTTTATTCTTTTAGTTAGACCATGTACACGATACTTGTGTACCTATATAAATTATTTATACAAGAGATAAATCACTTTTCATACTCATATTCATATTCGTTTGTGGTGTCGAAGTTTGTTACGTTTTCATTATAAACATAACATTTTAAAACAAAAAAAATCTGGCAAGGAGATAAAATTATGAACCAATATTTAGGTCCTAATATTTAAGCTGAAAGACAATGTCAATATTTGTCTTCCTTCAAGCTTCTACTTTAATGAATCTACAAAAAGGCTAGGAAAACAAACAAGTTTAGAAAAATCTCATTACAGTTCAGGACAAAACTTAACACTCCCGTGCGGGCACTGAGTCGTCTGCTTCCAACAAAACTTGTAAAAAATATAATTACATACAATTTTTTATAGAAATTGTTGTTTAATTACAATGAAATGACTGGCCTATTGGTCTAGTGGTTAGTGACTCTGACTGCTAAGCCGGAGGTCGTGGGTTCGATTCCCACCCAGGACAAACCTTTATGTGATGAGCATGATTGTTTATTCTGTGTCTGGGTGTAATTTATATATAATATGTATGTATTTACAAAAAAAAAAATATATATAAGTAGTATATCAGTTGTTTAGCATAATACAAGCAAATATAATAGCTTAATTTGGGGCTAGATGGCGCTGTGTAGATGTGGTAGAATATTATTATATTATTATTATTATTATTAATGAAAGCACTTTTTTGTCAAAAGTCTTTGTAAAATATATGCAAAAAATCAATTCATATTTTTTCATTTGTGATTGTTCAAACACCAACTTAAATTTAAATATTTTTCAAGAATATTTAGGTAGGTATGTAAAAATGTTAAAAAAGAAACATCATTTATTCTACAAAATCAATTAAATAAATGAAGAATAATACTGGCCAAATTGAAACGTTTGAAATGGAAACTTACAAAGACGAGCTCAAAATTAAAATGTGCGCCTATTTAATTATTGAGGAAGAATGTGCTATGTGAAAATTTAATTAAAACCTTTACGAATATTTGATTACGGCTGAGCCGTAAGTGTTGTATTAAATGAATGGTTATAGCGGTTTTTCTAATGATAAGACTTTTTAAAGCTAGAATAAGAATAGTTGTAAAGAGTTTAATTGCGTGGCGTTCTTCTTTATTTGTTTCTGTTCGTCTCAAGGTTCGAGTCCCGGTGGGCGCGAGGCTCGTGTAACTCGATTCGCCATGCGCCGGTGAGTGAGTGGCATACTTTTAATTGAGCGTAACTGCGTTTGGCTGCAAGCGTTATTGAATTACACCGCAGAACACCGCTTGGGGTTGTGGAGGCACTATAAATGTTTCCAGTCCCCTGATACTGATATTTTTATTGAAACACTTTCGCCGATGTTTATAAAGTTTTGTTTTACAAAAAGAATACAATATTTAAATTAATGAACCTTCTCTTTGTCTGTTTGTTTTCGTATTGAATCAATGGAAAACGAAAACAGTTTTGTTGCAGACAATTTTTCGTTTTAAATATAATAAGAAAATGGCTTTAATGGCTTAGTAAAATTAAAATTTGTACTCTACTTAGAGGGCATCGTTACGGTATAAAATCGCCGACTTAATCTTGACCCAAATGCAGTCCAAGTACATATAAATTAAATATGAAGGACATTTTTAAAATGTTGTAGGTAATACCTTACCATTTCTTGCATGGATAACTAAGGCGCATGTTCTCACTTGATTTTAGATAAGTAGGTACTACAATTTTGGTGTAAAAACATACAACTAAGAAAAAACGTTTCTTCGTTTACAGCTTATTCTTTTAGCCAACATCGTGAACACAATCTTAAAGCATTTTAAGCCGATATAATCTAGTTGCAGCATGATAACGTTGTTTATGAGTCAAGTCGTGGAGCGGAACAACTCGCTTAGGGTAAAGCCGGAGCGGTAAGCGTCGCTGATGCGAAAGCGGAATCGCGTTTACCGGGCATCGGTCATTGTGTTAGTAGATTCGCTCAGGCGAGCTCGCAGTAATTACATCAGGGAATACGGTACTACTAGCCACCGACGTTCCCTGTTTTTACTCGAAACTGAAACTGCGACCTGTAAACGAGGTAACTCCGTAAATATACGGCCTGTTACTTTATGCTAGCTTACTAGTTAGAATAGCTTACAGTTGCTCAGCGTTTTCTCGGCTTATTTACAAGTCATTATTAATGTAGCCTGTGATAGGTAATTTGATAGTCAATTGCTAATACGAAAAAACAGGCAAGGTTTTGGTTGAGTTTTATTTGTGGTTGTCCTTTAATGAAATGAATACAACGACAGTAATTAAGTACTTCATGGAACCGTCTCTACCAATTACGGTATAAGGTCTAATGTTAATTTTCTAAACGGTTCTAAAACCTAAAGTAATTACGAATAAAGCTTCTCTTATAAAAACACAATATAAAATATAACAAAGAACTATCTGATATCAGACACAATTAAAATTGCCTCACCGACAGCCGACGAGCTCCAACAAAATTAATTATAAAAGTAAAATGAAGCTACTAAATAAATGCATAAACAGACCAAAAGAGGCATATAATAAAAAGTGAAATTACTGGGGCGCGGACGGTAGCGTTTTCCGGGTTTCCGACATCAACACATAATTCAGCACAAGATTAAATGCCTCTTGGACTCCCCGCCGGAAGGCCAGTGCTCCATTAGACAAGCGTGGGTCTGTAAAGTTGGACCTCTTTTGTAAATACCACTATCAACAGAATGTGTATAGGCAATCTCCGGCTATAATTTTACCTACTCTTATTATTGTTACTATAATACAAATTTCATTTCCCGTTACCATTTTTATAGCTTTACGTTGCAGCTTTAAACAGGTTTTAACTTTTGCGCTTAAAAGTATTAAAAAGAGCGCTTGATGTTGGTTTTGTCATTTTGTGAATACACTCTGGCTCTGTTTGCGTCAAACACTAGATGCACAATGAGTTTGCGCTTAAAGCCATTTATTTTTAGTTTTTACCATTAACAATAAGGAACAGTAATACTATCATTACATTTATATTGATTAGACATTGTGTCTAAAATTACTAACAATATTAACTTACAAAATTTTATAATAATCTTGCAAGCGGTTAAAAACATAAATTAAATTAAATTTATGTATGGACGCTTACAAAAAACAAAGTTCTCATTATTAGAAATGAATTAAGTCCAAACACCAAGTAATTGCTGTGAATCGTTGAGAAGTTCCCTCGACTGTCTTTGTGCTCCATCATCAGATCAACTCCAAACCTTCACTAAACACTTAAAATACTTAATGAAAAATATAACAAATGCACTAGTCGTCAGTACGATTTTCGAAAGTTCCCCTCAATTTCTCTGGGATGCCATCATTAGATCCTGGTTTCCTTATCATGGTAACACCCTTGAGATATCTCCTTTCCAACAAAAAATCATCAAAATCGGTTCATAAACGACGAAGTTATCCGCGAACACACAAAAAAATTTAAAAAAATATATACGGTCGAATTGAGAAACCTCCTTTTTTTGAAGTCGGTTAAAAAGAGCGCTCTTCCCGCCGACATACTGTCACGAACTGCGTGACAGTATGGTGGGGTTTATCTAATTGTTTAGGTGTTGGTTAAAATAAAATCATTTTATTATTATTATTATTACTTAAAATCTATTTTGATGCAGCTCCTTTAGTTCTCTATCATAGTTATTAGGTCATAATCATGAATATTTCGCTAATTATGCAGAGTTTAATAAACATAGAGTTTAAAAACTTTTAACCTTATTTTTAATCCACTTCTCGTCAGTCACATAAGTGCTATTATCTTATAAAAGTGTAATTAATATCTACTTTATTGTTCTGAATTTTAAAATAAATTACTCTTGTTATAATTTATATGTCGCAGGTAAATTGTATGAATCCGCTTTACAATCTGCCTCGTACCGAACTGTATAAAACCGAATAAATATTGGGAATAAATATCTACAAATAAGTTTCGTTTTGTTATGTTACAATATAGAGGAAAATAAAAACATGTTCGATATTTTTTTTTATTCGATATTTTAAAAAAAACAAGGGTGGCTCACGAGCAGCCAAGATAGCAAAAATTGAGGGAGGCCTATTTCCAGCCGTAGAGGTCTTTCGACTGACAAACATAGAATGTTTAGGAAGATAGAAATAGTGATGACCACATGATAAACGTATTTGTAGCTCCCTCAGAATGATGTTGCAAATCAAATTAGTTCAGTGGCGACGGGAGCGCAAGCGACTGCTGCACATTAAGTTGTGAGTTCGATCCCTACATGGGACAAAAATGTGCGTGATGAAGCAAATTGTAACTATGTGACAATAGTAGTCTGAGACTCTTGCCATCTCTTTACGTTGGCCGTAGGCCAAAAAAAAAAAACTCTCAGTATTGGCTATATAGCAATACTCTATATTATAACTAAATATATTTCTTCTGTCATGTAAATAGGTACCTACTACAATCACAAGCACCGACAACAAAATTGTCGACGAGATACGCAGCGTCAAAGGCAAACGCTTAACAAATAAATGTGGCCGACGGATGCTAGCAGATTGTGGCTATTCACAATGTGCATCGCATCGCCATGGTGAGCCATTCAACTTGATGGGGGAGGCATTGTACTTCGCCGGCCAGAGAGCGCATACAAAATCAATGACATTTGCGTCGCAACACTAAACTGTACATGAATCATTCGTAATAAGCAGATATTGAGTCGATATCAGACGGCTATATCAAAGTCTGCTCATTTATTTATTTCTGTCGCTATTGAAGAGGCGGGTAATATTTCAATGTTCAGCTACGAGTTTATTGAAATATTACGTTTCTAAGAAGCATATAATCTTTAAGTTTAATTCGGGTATCTATGCTAATTAGCTCTCTCTTAGTGGAAAAGCTAGTGATAAAATATAAAATCCAATGTACCTACTCGTAGCTCTAGCTGGGTCTAATGATTGCTAACTGACTACACTGGATTTAAACTAACAAGCATAAAACACCAGAAATACATGTATAAGTAGAAATATATATGTAAAAGTATGGTTTAAGCTTGGAGGTTAGCAATATGAACTCGTAAGACATAACATTTTATTAAGGTTATTTTACCACCCATGCCCTGCATAGTCATGCTCACTAAAATGTCATGGCTTGTGGTGTCGTATTGGCCGGGTCATCACCGTCCCTCTAATATGGCGAAGGTGATGATGGCTGATCTGTGCGTCATGCTCGTGAACGCGTGCTCCTTGGGATGGCTGGTCAATCTTGGCATGGCATACATTTAATACTTAATCCAGTATTACCTTGTCGTTGAATATGACCAGGAGATGCATTTACTATTTTAATTAAAATACGTGGTCAAATTACCATACTAGACAAAACCAAATAATTGGAATCCTCTCTTTTCTTTTTTTTATTCTTGGTAATTAAATTAATTGGTTGATTTGTAATAAATACTTTGTATGGTTCTTTGGTTGCGTTGATGTGTTAAAGTTGTAACTCATACAATAAACTGTAATTATCTGGCGATTAAAAAGAGTCGCGTGAGTTTCTTGCCAGTTCTTCTCACAGCTCTACCTCGTCAGCGAACTAGCTGTAGGTTATTTAGCTGACTTGATGTAATTTTGACTTTTCATTAGCATCATACTTTATGATCAAAATGAAATTAATGCTTTGAGTTTGAGTTTGATTGATGCTTCCCTTTCATGATTTGGTTGTTATTATGAACGTACCCATGAGTTATAAACCAGCTGGTAGGTATTTAAAAAAGTTGTATGTAAAAATGTAATAATTTACGAACTCCTTAACGTTAAAGGTCTTGGCATATTTTAGACAGACCATGCCATTTACTTAGATGGGATTGGCAGAAGTTTTAGAGTAAACACCTAAACACATGTTTCGCATCCAATATTAGATAGATAGGTAACCATATTATATAAATATGGTTATAATATAAAACATTAATTGTGCTAGAATATTCCATATTCTAGCACAATTAATGTTTTGGATTTGGGTCAAACGCAGTTTGTATTGATTACACATTTAAATAATAATAATAATAATATTTCAACAACTACACACAACGCCATCTAGACCCAAATTAAGCATATATTTAGCTTGTGTTATGGGTTCTAGAATGAAATGAAATGAATCCGTTTATATCCGTTTTTATTCTATTATATTTTTTCTAGTTTAGTATTTATATTATCTTAATCGTGGCAGTCGAATATTTATTCGCACTTAAAATAACATATTTTTAATCTCCGTTTTAGCTATTTCGATGAAAATTGTATTTTTTGCTTTTTCATTTGAAAACATTCAAATAAACAAGATGTGCTTTATAAACCTGCAATATTCTATTGAGTATTTAGCACGATCAAATGTGTATCAAATGGTATCAATATTTTATACGGCATGTTATAGTAGTTTTTAGTAGTAGATCCACGCTGGTTTCAGCATGAATGGGTCGGATCGACCGGGGAAGTACTACCCTCTCATAGAAGATCGACGTAAGAGTAATGGTATTCGTACTATTGCGTTTCGATCGGTGAGTGAGAGTGCCGGAGGCCCAACTGATGCAAAGATGGCAATCCTCGCAGCATGTGTGGGACCAGCTGAGTATCCGCGGAGTCATTGTGTGGGTGGTGTGGGTCGACCCGCCGGCCAGGGAGACCCGTAGAAACGGTGGTGCCGCTGGCCGCCCGCGGCATAGTACAGGGGCCCAACTAGGCCTAACCACCCTAGGAGGCTGCCCCACCAGGTCGCGCATAATCCCGGAGTGGTTCGTCGTGCCGGTTGGTGACCGGATGGTGGGACCCGGCGACCATTTCCGAGAGGGTACGGGGGCCCTTCCGTCCGGCGGATCGGCTACCACCATGCCACACAGTTAAATGACGAAGCAATACTCGGCACCATTGTCTAGCCTTGCTGCGAGGGCAGTCATCTTTTCCACGCCCCTCCCTTCACCCTCCAACATGGCAGCACGCAAAAAAGCAGCAGGTCTAACAGCGGCATCTTCCTCCCCCACCAACCCGCTATTTGAGGTGGAGTTCACTAACATCCGTGGACTCCATTCAAACCTCAACGCCGTCCACCAACACCTCGAGACGGCACGGCCGGCTTTGCTATTCCTAACGGAGACACAAATACGCTGCCCTGACGACACGGCATACCTGCACTACCCCGGCTATGTGCTCGAGGAGCGCTTTCGCGCTAAAGCCGGAGTATGCGCATTCGTCAGGGTGGATGTGATCTGAGCCGGGTCTACGCGTGCCTTTACCGTTCCCACTCCGGAGATTTGGAGACAACTCGACTCTTTGACCATCTGAGTCAGGCGGCAGACTTAGCGCAGGAGCGGTTTCCGAACGCGGAATTGGTGTTTCTGGGAGACTTTAACGCCCACCACGAGACCTGGTTGGGTTCTCTCAGAACAGACCATGCGGGACGAGCCGCCCATGCATTCGCTCTCACGCATGACCTGACGCAACTGGTAATCCATCCCACCAGGATACCAGATATTCCGGGTCAAGCGCCCTCTTTGCTAGACCTACTGCTGACGAGTCACCCAGATCAATACAGTGTTTCGGTCCACGCCCCACTGGGTAATTCCGACCACTGTTTGGTCTGCGCCTCAGTGCCTCTTGTTGCTCCCCCACGACGTTCGGAGGTAAAGCGACGACTATGGCACTACTCGTCAGCAGACTGGGACGGTATGCGGGATTACTTTGCTTTTGTCCCATGGGCATTACTGCTGGGCTGCTTTAAAGACAGGGATCCGTCGCAAAGTGCTACTGCTGTCGCTGGTGAGATCTTGTTAGGTATGGAATATTACATTCCATCCTCAGATGTCACCAGTGCCGGCAAAACGCGTCCCTGGTTCAACCGTGAGTGCGCCGACACTGTTAAACAAAAAGAATCGGCGTACCGCGCTTGGATCAGGGCCCGAGCACGGCGCGACCCTAGCTTGGATCGCCTAAAAGCAGCGTACAACAAAGCCACTAGGGAATGCAAGAGGGCTTACATCAGAGCGGATGCCCAGCGCATTGCACGGATTGGGCAAGAACTCATTTCGCATCCTACGGGTAGCCGTAGCTACTGGCGACTAGCCAACGCCGTGCAATCCAACTTCTGCAAGCCTTCGCTGCCCCCCTTGAAATGTCCTGATGGATCGCTGGCCCACGAGCCGCAAGAGAAAGCAAACTTGCTTGTAGAACTCTTTGCGGCTAACTCCCGAATCGACGACCGTGGCTTGCACCCGCCGACTATATCTGGCTGCGACTCCGTTATGCCTAATATTCGTATTAGGCATCGTGATGTCCGTGCGGAACTAAGGTCGCTCGATGTTCGGAAAGCCAGCGGACCGGATGGTATTCCAGCGGTGGTTCTTAAGAAATGCGTAGCGGAGTTGTCTCCTGCATTGACGCGCCTATTCCGCCTATCTTATTCCTCGGGAATTGTGCCGGAGGCTTGAAGAGAGAGGCGAATGTTCAACCCATTCCCAAAAAAGGGGATAGGTCCGAGCCAGGCAACTATCGACCCATAGCTGTCACCTCAGTTCTCTGCAAGGTGCTTGAGCGGATAATAAACTCCCAACTAGTCCGCTACCTAGAGGGTCACTCGTTAATTAGTGACCGACAATATGGCTTTAGGTCAAAACGGTCTACGGGTGACCTTCTAGCGTATATCACGCACCAATGGGGTGAAGCTATGGACAGGCATGGCGAGTCCTTGGCCATCGGCCTTGACATAACCAAAGCCTTCGATAGAGTCTGGCACCGTTCGCTTCTGTCCAAGCTTCCAGCATATGGTCTGCCACCCCAGCTGTGCAACTGGATTGCCGCATTCCTGCGTGAGCGCCGCATTAGAGTCCTTTGTGACGGATCGGCCTCCAATTATTTGCAGGTCAACGCTGGGGTGCCTCAGGGGTCCGTCCTGTCGCCCACTCTGTATCTTCTGCATGTCAATGACATGTTGTCCCTTGGCAACATTCATTGCTATGCAGATGATAGTACAGTGCATGGGCGATATCTCGGACATCCTGCGGCTAAACAGATTGACATCGAGGCAAAACGCCTAGAACTTGTCGCTGAGCTCGACCAAGTATTATACCGCATTTCTAAATGGGGTTGTGAGAATTTGGTCGAGTTCAATGCCAAGAAAACACAGGTGTGCGCGTTCTCTGCAAAAAAATCTCCGTTCCTTCCCCTTCCCTCTCTTCAGAACACAGCGTTACCACTTCAGGATAGCCTAAGTATCCTGGGTATGGACATCAGCCGAGATCTCAACCCCAAGAACTACATCGAGTGCGTCATTAAAACCGCCTCCTGTAAACTCGGTGTCCTAAACAGGGTGAGGCGGTACTTCACGCCCGAGCAGCTCTGTCTTCTTTATAAGACACAGGTTCGTTCCTGCGTGGAGTACTGCTCTCATCTTTGGGGTGGCTCCGCACAGTACTTACTGGATGCACTCGATAGGTTGCAGCGGTGAGCAGTCCGAATCATCGGAAGCCCGGAGGCTACTAAGACCCTTGAGCCTTTACAGCTGCGAAGAGACATCGCCTCAATGGCCGTCTTCTATCGCCTTTACCATGGAGAGTGTTCTGAAGAGCTCTTTGAATTAATCCCACCCTCTCCCTTTTTATCCAGAACAACACGTGCGGGACTAAAGTGCCACCCTTTCACAGTGGAATCTAAAGGGTCTCGAACCAAACGGTCCAGCACTTCATACTTTTGTCGCTCAATTAAAGCCTGGAACTCTTTGCCAGCGCATGTGTTCCCATCTAATTTTGATCCTGGGTCTTATATGCGGGGCGTGAAAAAGCATCTCACTAAGCCGCCATAGTGGAGGCCACCATACCAGTAGTTTGGCTTTTGGAATGGTGTCCGCCACTTCTGGATTCCACTTACTGCTTACCATCAGGCAGAGTGGAGTCACTTTGGTAGGCTAATATAAAAAAAAAAAAAAATATTCACGTGCTGTTTAAAAATATAAACTAACTTAAATACTACCAAATTTTTCACATCTACGAACTTTACTAAATTTTCTTAGAGAAATTATGTAAATTAGATAGTTAATTAGAAGTAACATGAATAATTTTAATCTATTTTGCGCCTAATACGTTAACGTAATTAAAGCAATTATCAATATCACCTTATAATCCTATTACTATTAGCAGAATCGAAATCATATTCGCTACTTCAGTGGCGTAATGTTAATTTAACTTAATTGTTAACTAGACGAATTTGTACATAAACTGCGGTATGTTATTATGAGAATATATTATGTTATTACAGTAGTTAAGTAGATCTATGCTGGTTTCAGCGTAAATGGGTCGGATTGACCGAGGAAGTACTGCCCTCTCATAAAAGATCGACATAAAACTACTTCGTTTCGTTCGGTGAATGAAAGCACCGGAGGTCCAATTTCTCACATTTCCTCTTTCCTCACCTCCCTCATTCCCTTCCCCTACCTTCCCCTACCTTATTCCCAGCCAAAATAGTGGAAGCCACCATACCGCCACTTCTGGATTCAACTGACTGCTTACCATCAGGCGGGGTGGAGTCGTTTTGGTAAGCTAATATAAAAATAATAACGGTGTATCAAAATGAAAAATATATTAGAACACTAGCTTTATGCGGCGCGGTTTTACCCGCGTGTAAAATATGGTTTGTTGTACCTCTTAGACCGATTTTCGGGCGAAAAATACCAATATAAATATACAAATTTTCATCGAAATCTGTTGAGCCGTTTAGGCGCTGAGTGGTAACAAACACACACACACATATACAAACTTTCGTATTTATAATATTAATAGGATAATTATTTTGATTGCAGCGAGCCAGGTCTAAGATTGCTTAAATTGGCGATACTTATGCCTTGCTTATGTCTAGCAGTAGATTTACTTATTGTTTTTGAGTTTTGGTTGTAAATAATAATGATTTAAGTTTAAGTGCTTGCGTCTTTTGTGCATGAGTGAGGATGTAGGTTTGAAGTTGTTCCGAGTTCGGGTATTCATTGTATCCGTTTATTGTATGTTTGTATAGTCTACTGCATCACAGGACTTGTTCTATAGTGCGAGAGCAGTGGATAACAAAATCAAACAAAATATTCATAGTCAAGTCAAGTTAAGTATAATATGTTTAATATGTAATACAACAGGTAATTTAAGAAGCAGAATATTACGTAAATATTAAAGCTAAATCTTCAAGACATTGCAATATAAATATATCTACATAAACTTAGACGTTAGTAATGTCAGATGTACTCCAGTTACTGTTAAAATTCCGAAACCTCAACGATTTGTATTTTAAAATATTATTTAGTCCGTAGGTAATAATGTAAACATTTTCTTAAAAAAAGAGTTGTAATCTTACTAGCTGGAATGAAATTTACATAGAAACAAAAAACCAATTACAAGTTGCGTCACATGGGGTAATGGCGGAATTTCTCCTGGGGCGGTTTGATTCGGCTGCGCCTAGGTATTTATACATTTTATTTCTCTTGTATTTCTATATATTTATTTACACTGTTATATGTTATATGTGGTGGTTTTGACTCCGCGCTCTCTGCGATTATTATATTTAGGTTTAATAAAGATTTGCTAGCATTTGTTGAAGTAGTTGTGCCTGTGAAGATAGCCGTTAAAAGTGATTTAGTATATTTGCATAGGATTATGTTAAATAGAATGTGTACGTGTTTAATACATGCAAGAATATTAGCTGATGCATACGTTCACGTAATTACTAATTACGCATGTTATTTAATTATCTAGTAGTAAAGTACCGTTTGCAACGAAATTTACTTGCTTTTTGTGGTCTAGGTTACGATGGTGGTCATGCATTAGGTTTCCTCTCAAGACTTTCAAGTGTAAATCGAACCGGTATATTTGTTTCTACAGCCTGGGTGTAATTTACGCCCATTATATATTTATATGCAATACAGCCCAGATGAAGCATGGACCGAGCTTGTATTGGTAAGTGCAAAGGCAACTGAGAATGTAGCTTGTTTTAAGGCCGCTGCATACGTGAAGGGTTTTTATACGACGGGAGGGGACGGAAATTTTAGAAATATCGTAATATACAAAATGTGTATGAAAAACATATGTCACGGAAAAACGGACAGGACGGGAACGTGGCACGGATGGGGCAGGAACAATATCGTCGCTGACGATGTTTAGCGCGTTTTTATATGCACAGTCAGTCTGTCACTGTCACGGTGCGTATGCATTTACACCACGGTCCCGTCCTATTCGCGCCCCGTCCGCGGTAATATCTCGTTACGTATGCAATAATATTTAAATACTTTTCCTCCAGTCTTTAAACACAGAAATACGTATGTACGAAGAACTTTACCGTTAAAATGAAATTGACTGTTGTATAGGCTGAAATTGCAAAAAATATGTAAATATACCTTTTTTGTTAACCAAAACGACTTAGAAACTAACAAAAATAGTCGTATGAAAATACGGCTAAGCTACGAGCTACGTATAAGATATTAAAAATGCAGCGTAGGAGAATAATGGTATCAAGAATAATTTTATAATTTAACTATCTATATTTTTCATGATTTGAGAGATAGATTCATAAATTTATGATTGATGTTAGATAGTACTTAACACAATATTACATCTCAGCACGAAAATAGATTAAAAAAATAACGAAATGGCTCCGTGAAATGATTGATTTCAAATAGATATGAAATTTTATACATGATTTAAACTTGGTTCAGTGATTGTCTGACAAATTTAGATTTAGATGTCTTGGGATTTATTTCATTATTGAATTTGTAGAAGTATAATATCTATAAAAAATTAGAACCGATCCTTTGAGAAATCGATGAGAGTAGTCAAAGACTACTCTCATCGATTTCTGAAAGCAGACGTAGGACATCCACTACACGTTTCGACTAATTAGTTAGGTAATGAAAACAAAGATGACGAAATAAATATATGATTGGTAAAAATTGATATAAAATCAGGTAGATAACAGAAGATACCAAAGTAATGTTGCTCTGACCCAATATGAGCCGCAGCTCAGAATGCAAAGTAACCCACCCCGCCTGATGGTAAGCAGTCAGTGGAATCTAGAAGTGGTAAACATCATACCATCTTCTTAAACTGCTGGTATGGTGGCCTCCACTATGGCGGCTGAGACTGGGGTCCCTAACCCCATTACTAACCACTTCGAAGGGAATGAGGGAGGTAAGGAAAGAGGAAAGGGGGAAAATTGGGCCTCCGGCGCTCTCACTCACCGAGCGAAACGCAGTAGTACGGATACTATTACTCTTACGTCGATCTTCTATGAGAGGGTAGTACTTCCCCGGACGATCCGGCCCATTTATGCTGAAACCAGCGTGGATCTACTACCGTAAAATTCCATACCGAAAATTCTAAGGGCAATGATCTTTCTCTCATAAAAAAAAAATATATTTTAATAAGCTTTCTGGTTTAATCTATTAACCTAAGCACCATCAAATGCAATATAAAAAATCTTAAGACCAAAGAGAACCGAAGAAAAGCAGTTTTATTGATAGTGAATTTTTTATATTGTTGTAAGTGTTTCATGACAATGATATTTTGTTTATAATAGTAGTGACTCGTTCTGACTTTGCATGTAAATTCTTATAAGTTTTTATGACATAATTTAAAATCTACATGCACATACAGGTATATACGAAAAATAAATCTTTAAGAAGAAATCATCTGAACAGAGAAAACTGCGATTTTGCTTTAATACTATTTTGGAGATACTTATGACATTTAGCATATTTTGAAAATATATGTACGGTACGCAAACTTATAATATAAGCTTACTTGGGCTTTGGGTGACTTTTATCGACCCACTATTATTGAAGGAGCCGCTTGACAGGCCGACGTAGGTATAATAAGACGTGCAAGGGACATCCAGAAGTTTCCTCATACAAGTTTGCGACACCGCATGTAATAGCGCTTGAAAGCGATCCAACCAAAATCGATATGTCGAAAATTAATAAGCTTATGCAACTTGTTGACAAGATAGCTACTATAGCAATATTGTTATATATATACTACGGGCTCGACCCTGCTATGCATGTGGATACTTTATGTTATTTTCAATATGATGAGATGATTACAAATGGTTTAAATTCTTGGCTTTTATCTTCTTTAATATGTATGTATTATATTTATAAACTTTAGGAAGAAATACTCTGAATGAGAGTAAAAACCGTATCAAAATTTCCGTCTATTCCCACATGTTCTGTTGAGTAGTTTTGTTGGAAGAAATACTGGTAATTCTTCCCATTAGTTCTGTCCACAGAACATAATATGAGAGTGCGATTCTCACCCGTTCTGTAAAAAAGGTAACATATTACTTCCGCTGTCCGTGATAGTTAGATAGTTAAAATATACAACAAATACTAAATAACAGAATAAAATAAACATTTAAGGGGCTCTTATACAACAAACGTGATTATTTTTCTCGTTTTTCGATATTGATACACTAAGCTGTATCTCAGGAACCGTGATAGTTAAACAGTTGAAATTTTTACAGATGATGTATTTCTGTTGCCGCTATAACAAAAAATGGTTACTAAAATACAGAATAAAATAATAAATATTTAAGCAAGCTGCCAAAATATCGTATAATAATGATAATTCAAAAGATCTGTGTTTTTAATCATAATTAGTATCTACTGTAGTTACGAATTTTGTTTTATGGGCTCAATGTGTGTTTATTTGTTTAGACAAAATAAGAGTATAATGTTTTTATACAATAAAATAACATTATGTACTACAAGTACGTACATTATTTATAAATTTAGTAGTGAAATACAAAAGAAGACATTATCTATCGTCTATTAAGGATTTTCTATTAATTGCATTAAATCACTATCGAGCTAACCCTGCAAATTTTGCTTATAAAACAAAAATACAATGGTTGTATACACTTGTGACAATTAAGAACAAACTTGCATTAAATTTGAACTCAAAAGTATTTAATAATATAAAAGGTATATCGCAAGTACCTACTTTTATTTTCATGAGTATAAATGGATTCAGCTCACATTCCAATTGAAGTCTAAAACAGCCGTCTGCGTCACAAAGAGTTCCGACGCCTATTGATACATTTAGCTAATTTAAATTCTAGACACATCGTTTAATATTTCAGGGTTGAGATATAATTTGGATGCACAGCGGCTGCATCTGAATGCTGCCTTGAGTTTTGGCAGAACACCATGTATTTGCATAATTTAATGTTCTACTAATAAATACCGTTGCCTTCAACCTTCGCATTCGTTTGCCGTAATGCTACAAATTAAACAACGATAATTGATGTACACTTTGTTTTATAGACAGAATCAACTAGAAAATTGGTCTTAAGTACGTACTTAACATTAGGTTTTAGAAGAATACAATGAGGAAGCAATAGAGATAAGTAGAGACCAATTTTGCAAAAAAATATTTTTTTATCTCTCAGTTTCGTTTTTAAGAAATATTAAGGCAAATATTTATTAATTAAGTAGGTATAAGCACATATTATTTTGCACACTACGACGCGACGGACTGCGTTAAATTATTAGTTATTTGTATAATAAATGAATGGCGCTTCTAGTGATTACTCTAAGAATGAATGTTTTCCAAATATTTTCCATTGTCATCGGTGATACAATACACGTTAGTACAACAATAAAAATACAGACCGTTTAAATTTTTATTTTACATATTAATAATATATTTCATGTTAATTATCAAACTATTCATTGAAAATTATTATACCTACTTGTATTAATTAATTAATAATCCAGCCATCCAGATATCATTACACAATACGGTAATGCTAGTGTACATATTTGATTCACTAAATTATTCAGTCATGTCCGTGAAAATTAACTGATCAAATAGCGCATCGTATTATTTGTAAAAGCTTATGATTATGCAAGAGGTATTATTAACCCGCGTGCATTCGTTTCCTTTGTATACTACTTATGGTTTTTGCCTATAATCTAATTTATGCATAATATACCACAAAAAATGTTCAGTCATATGCAGGTACTTACTTCATTAGTTTATTCTAGACATTTCTGAAATACGAAAAAGAAAACATCTTGAATAAATTGAGTGTATAACAAGTATTTCTTGAATTGTCAAATCTATCTCGTGCGTGGTGATAAACGTCACACCTTCTCTGTATATAAAGAAATTGTTATCTGCAATGGGACAATAAAGGAAAATATAATAATTTATAGAAAGGTCGATAAATATGGACTTCACACGTGTCAAAATTTATGCTACGACATCTAAAATTTTAATTAATTCTGAATTTGGTATGAATTTTTCAGATGTACAGCTAGCTTTAATTGGAATTTGTATGTTCAAAAACGATTACTGAGCAATTTTATTTTAATTGTTTATGCAAGTTACGTATTCACGTACCTACTAGCATTTGCTTATACCTACAAATCGTACAACAACATGTTTGAAGGTTAAAATAGTACTTCACTTTCAAAAGCAAAAGTGCCCTATTCCTTTCATTGTAATTGTATTTCTTGAAGATGACTTCTTATAACGCAGGAGTAACAAACTGAATTGATTTCAATATTCCTTCTACACTTTTCCTTTAGATATTTTTCGTTCCTGTTCTACATTTTACATAAACTAATTTCCTTGGCAATATTGGTCTTACGACAGTTCTGTAGGCACCGGCGTCTCCCTCAAAAAGAAACTCGTCGAGTCGGGCCTTCGACGACCAAATCAAATCACTCGACCTTATCGATCACTCCGAGAAAACTTACAACTAAATTTATTTGCGTATCTCTAGACACGATTGAAGAGGAAACTTGATGTGTTCGTACATTTGTATACAGTCAAGTAGACGTATTGCATACGATACTATATTAATCCAATAGTGCTGCTGATTTAACGCAATTGCTGAGGTTGCATCCCCATCGCAGGCCACAGGGCCGGTCACCCTTCACGGAAGGGGAAACGTTAATATGAGGATATGAGAATTTACTGTTTAATCCAGCTGCAGGCCAATTTGTTAATATTTTCATTCAATCCACTTAAAAGCCTGCTTGTATGTAAATTTTATACGTGAACACGATATCATGTGTCCGTATAAGCTTACCATTGAATGCTTTAGAGAGATTGAAAACCCCAACTGGTAAGTTATTGCAAGGCCTATCAAACGTTATATTATGCACGTATCTATGGGCAACAAAATTACAAAGCCATAAATTGTAAACGACATAAACCTATGAATGTAGGGTGCAGCGTTTGATGTGGCGGAGCGGGCTAGTGCGCCCTTTATCAATTACGGCTAAACAAGAAAAATGACCGTCGGTAAGCCTACACAAGGCTAATTAAAGCAAGTAGGTAAATTTCGGGAGAAGTCGGTGTCCCCTCGCTCGCCAAGCTCCGCGATTCGTGTTCATCCCTCTTGGAACAGGTGGTTAAACTTTTGCGTAATTTCATTAAGAGAGGCGTATATTTTGATCAACACGAAAAAAAATCCACTTTTATAAGCTTCGGCGTCCAAGACTGTCTTACACCCGTAATTAATTTTAATTATACTAGGTAATTTAATTTTTTATGGACATATTTAAAACCTACACTTATTGTTGCTTTACTTTTAGAATGACTTTACTTAATTGTTATTATTTATCTTCGGGTGGCAGTGTCTCTGCGAAGCTGTCTGGAGATTTTCAAAACATCAATAAATCATTCATGCTAGATTAAATAGTAGTTGACCTCTCCCTCCGTGGAGTAAACACCATTACGAATAGTTTAGGGGTGTTCACGAGAAAAATCATACTTGCTGGGCGGTTTATTTTGATTTTAGTGCGTATAAGGGATCAAGTTTTATATTTCTTTTCAACCTGTCGTCCCGTTACTAAAATTTGTATTTGTAAAAGTTTCACCAACATGCTAAAATGGATGTATTGTTTATTGAATGATAAATTGTATTCTTTAAAAGTCATTATTTTATTTATTACCCTACTTCAAAAAATTGCGATATGTAAATTTGTATGTTTAAAAAAATTATATAAGTTGTATTGTGCATAAAACATTCTGTTGGTACCTTATGTTAGTCATAATAATATACTTTACAAACCCTACGTTAGGATTTAAGAAGTGATTTTTGACTAAAAAGCCCATTTATATATTATATTCATAATTTTTTTTTTCTTAATTACTAGAGAGTCTGTATTAATACATAAAAGTTTTTACTCCTGAAATTATTAAGGAAGACCACGTAAAATAAGATAAAGCATATCCTACTAATATTATAAATGCAAAAAATTGTGTGTGTCTGTTTATTACCACTCAGCGCCTAAACGACTACACCGATTTCGATGAAAATTTGTATTTACATAGATTCGGTGCCGGAGACAAGACCACTTTTTAGCCTGAAAATTGGTCTGGTACATTATTTAAACACACACCATTTGTCGCGCGGGCGAAGCCGCAGGGCGCTGCTAATTACATATATTTCTATTCGCATAAATATTTTTATAACATTTAGGGTCAGTCCTAATTTCAGTGATTAATAATTATCATTACGAATGAAAACTAATTACTGAGATATATCAGCCTATCCAAGCCTGATATATCTGAGTAATTAGTTTAAAAAGACTAAAAGGTCAACGAGTTAACATAAAATCTTAGTTATCATACGAAGTTGTTCAACAAAATATGTAATTAGAGTAGCAATTAATATATTTTATAGTAAATTGTTAGACATTAACGCAGTGTTTTGAACTAAGCAGATACTTAGCTAACACGAGTCTAGAGTGAATTAAAACTTACCTGCTTATAATGAAATCATACTCGAAACTAATAATGAATTTTATGATAAAAAGATGTATATCAGATGTGAGTACTGGGTAACCCAATATAACGACTTTGGTTATAATTTTAATCGCTTATGCCAGTGAATAGTTTGAATCGTCATTTTTTAGAGATGGTATTTTTTATAGATTTTATGTGACCAACAAGCATACGATTCTAGCTATGGACATGACCATGCTTTCAAAGCGTAGCAGAAAAAACACACTCTCACTAATCGAAGGTAATTCAAAAGTACGGTTATTTATACTGTTACAAGGTGAAGGTGTAACATTCAAGTGAGAATTGGAGTGTAGGCTATTTAGTTACTTTGCATTTTCCCCCTAAGACATTGATAGCCGAATGATTGAATCATTTTATATCCGACAAATTTATGCGGCCTAACTTGGTTCAATTAAGAGTAATACTAATTTTAACTCTGTACAATGAAATTGAAATAAAAAGGTACCACAAAAAAGATCAATGGTAAGAAAATAAAGAAGGAACATACTTCAGACGTCGAGACACTAGGTGTAGCGTGAGGACATGTGAGGGCCTGCTCGTCACCTACTTTGCATCATAATCGAATTTCCACAAAGTAAAACAAAATCTCGTAGTCGCATTAATATTCAGTGATAGGGCCCGACGCATCGCTGCCGGATTGACGTTTAACATGCAAATTGCAATCTGAAAATCTAGCGAAATTGTGTGCCACTAAATATTTTCGACATTATTAATTCAGAACACAGTTGTTTAAATCGGCAGCTAGAATATAATTTAAATGTTAAACGAATTTGTGCCACTAACGCTAAATTAGACTGTGGCGCTAGCCGCCGGGAATTTAATCGGACAGGTAAATCTATGAAATACATACATTTATTCATTTTGCTTTTGCGTTTAGTTTGCGCGGTTTGAGTCATATTGGCTGACTCATCTTCTTACCTTTTGTTACAGTTTACAAGTATGCTCACTTTTACTTTTTTCTTAAATTACTATTAAACTGTGATCTAAATTTACTTTATAATTTATAAAAGTATTACTTTTATACTTATGAAGTTCTATACACAATATCCAATTACGTAGATCATTGTAAAAGTGTGCAGCGATTAAAGTGAAAGAGGGGGAGACAAGACGTCTCAGCTGAACGTGGCCGAGTGATGGATACGGAAAATAAATCAGGTGGCAGCACTCGTCGGCGATGACCAGATGTGCTCCCCACTAATGTATTACCTCAGGTCATTCAGAACTTTCAACTTATTGCGAGCCGCCCGTAATATATGTATGGCACACATATTCATATTTCGTGCGGCTAATATTTATGAAGTCCTATGAACGTTCCGGAATTGGGATATTTTATTTGTTCACTACCATTACTGTCACTAGGGAAAAGGGAATATCTTTGTTGTAAGAGATTTTCCTGATTTTACTAAGCACTACATTAAAGATTTGTCGTACCTTATAGTATTTACATAATTATGATGCAAGTTTCGTGCAGGTACTGTAATGTACCTTACTTATTGACAATATAGAGTTTTATCCTAAAAAACAAGCAGTTTGTAATTTTCAAAGCTGAGCAATATTACTCTTATCGCTTAGTAGTTTACAGCCAGCTAGTACCTGTAGTACAACTTATAGAGTTCTGGGTTAAATATTTCAATTATTACATATTAAACGAGAAATGACAGCTTACAATTGAAGGATATGTTTTCTTAACATTAATAATTCAAACGTCTACCTTTAAAGCGAGGAAATACCCCCTTAGGGTGCACCCTAAGTTAATTTCGTAAACCAAAACAAAGATGTTCCCATTCAGTGAATAATAAGGCACATCCCTAGTGACGAAATAACTCGAAGGATGTTACTAATAGTAGAATATCTTTGTTACCAATATCAATACGATATTAAACTTAATTCACATCGCCTACTTCTAACATCTTGATAGGACAACAACAAAGGGATTGTCCTATTGTATTCGAAAGGATTTGTTATTCAAAACTATTAGGTACGTAATTTGATATTATTATGTAATCTAGTAACGTATTGATTTTTAACATAAAAATAAATTGTCTTGAAATGAGAGAAGGTGGTTTTTAAATGTTATGCACTCACATGCGTACTGAACTTCTGCGACTTTGGGTCGGTACGTGTGCCGTACTCCACACGAACTATGGCAATTTTTTTAATGTACTGCTTTTTAGTTTTAGATATAAAAAAAATATAAAAATCGGTTTAGTATGTTTTTGCTGTCATATTTTATTATAGGAAGGCATAGTGAATTTTTTGCTCTTGGTAGCTCAGGGAGGCCTCATAGTGTTAATAATTATGTTCCTGTTACTAATACTCCTAAGGCAAACACTGTATTGCAGTAGGTTTTATGTTGGGCTGTAAGTGCAGCATTTTAGTACTTTATATTGTTATAGTAAGCATGTGATTTAACCTTCTGTTAATGACTACAAAATAAAAATTGCCATCTTACAACCCTTTTGCACTAACGACATGTTGTGTGTAAATATTAGGATTGAAGCTAACTGGTGCTTCTAAAACAAAAGGTGTCTCATAACCAATTACCAATTCTGGTATCATTGTCAAACAGTTTGTTGTCTGTAAAGTCGGTTTACGGACGATAATTTTACGTAATAACGTCATATGTTTTCATTTCATAAAATTGCAAACTTTTATGATTTGAATTAAATTATTATCACTGAATTATCATTATTTTGTATAATACAAAGAAGGAGTTTGCGTCACAAGCTGAACGCTTAAGCCGATCGTGCTTGTCTATAGCTTGTTCCGCGCTCTGGCTTGCACGCGGAACGTGAAATTTTTTCGTGCGTGCAGCCGGCTTTCATCGATATAAAAGACGTTTTCACGTCAAAAAATCTAATATAGAATATAGAGAGTAACAGTGATGTTAATAAATCTACAGCTGTCAAACCTCATGTAACAAAAGTCGTGGTTTATTTTCATCAGTTAACAATACGAGGACCTGCCTAGCCTAGTAGATACCCCTGGCTTAAACGATAACATACAAATATTAACGAGAAATGATTCATTCCGAATTTCGACATATGCAAGAATTGAAAGGTCGGCTGCGAGTGACGTATTTTTAATTACCTTCTACCGCGTCTGATCGCCACCATATTGAATTTCTATAGTGGACAATAAATAAGTCGAGAGCCAGCTTAGTCTCGCGTTCCCTTTTAACTATCCACCTCATATGAATAACGGTTTCGTAATTAAAAGTCAAATCCGTCTTTATTCCGCACTAACGTGAAAGCATAGTAATTGAAATGACTGCATTTGATTATGTACGTCGTACGTACACGTATAAACATATTAAAATCATTTCAATCTGCCGTAAATTTAAAAAGAAATTCGACGTTTCATTTTACAATTGCTAAAAGTTAGATATTTTAATTAGTCGTATCTTGATCGAATCTCCGTGCGAGTTGATTGAATTTCCGACCGAGGCTATCTCTCGTATTTGCGGAGCGTTGCGGGCGGCGCGCATCACTCGCCCAGGCGCCCGCTCGCTTCGGCTCAGTGGCCTGTGACGTCGCACCGTCGATTACATTTTTTTATTATTTGCTACTGTAAACAGCCGCTCATAAAGTCTACTCCTGTCTTTTTGTTGTAGCGTTCGTGATTAAACGCGATATTAATAGAGTTTTCGTTATATCCTTTTTCTGCTATCTGGTAGATTACTTTTTATGCTATGTATTATGGCAATATTCGTTTAGTCGAATAAGGTTTGATGCTACCTGTCTTTGATCCTACATGCATCGTTCAGGTTTATTAGCTATATTTTTACCTTAAACTACAACGGTAGGTACCAGTACTGAAATGTAATAAACTTTATTAATTTACCATGTTAAAGTTGGATGAAGTTTTACACAAAGTATCCGAAGTTTGCGGGCATTTAACAGTGAGAATCAGTAATAGGTATACAATATGAATTGAAAGCTTTTAACCAGAAAAGTTACCATTATTATTATGTAAGCGCTTACTACCTAGCCATTTTGTATGATTATCTATACTATTGTATATAGCGGCAGAGTTTGTTTGTTTGTTTGAACGTGATAATCTCTGCAACTACCAGTCGGATTTGAATAATTCTTTTTGCGTTTGATAGCCCAATTACTGAGAAAGGTTATGGCTATGTTATACCCTACTGGCGACGAGAACAGAGCAGTAAGCAAAGATGCGGGTGATACCGCGCCGCGATATGCTATTTTACTAATATAAAACTAATAAAAACATTTAATTTACTTATATGCGTCAAAATCACATTTTATATAGGTAATTGCTTGTTAAAATAAATCCTACGTATAGAAAAATCAACTATGATTGAGATACTCAAGACGAAACGTTGCCGAGGTAATAGTATACTTCTGGGGTTCTATGATTGATGTGACGGGTAATAAGGCTCACAAGTTTTGCAATTTGTTTACCCTTATCGCTTTAATATACTTTTGGGCGTACAAAGACAGGTTTCTCGTATCGTATTTTATACCGATCAACAATACCAACCCCGACGTTCACCGATAATTGGAGTAAAAGTCCCCAAGGAGCCAATTTTCCTGACGTTGCTTGTAAAGGCGGCCTGGCGGTATCCATACGAAGAAATGAATTATAAACGATCCATCACTTGCCTGTTGACAAATATAGCGCAACGCATTTAATATCATAACAGGCAAATTTAACCAATAGCTTTTCTCACCGGGCAACGGTATAGTGATTGATTTAATGCGATTACTGTATTGATTTGTGGAAGTTGTGCTTCATGAAGTGTTAATTCCTAAGTGGATCTGCCTGTGTGGACATAGGCTACTCCCAAGAATCTCCATAATTATTGGCAAGTCGATATCAATTGCCAGTCAGCTTTGAGATTTTAAATTACCTACTCTTGTGATGGGCAGACGCAACCAGTTCAAGACACTGATAAAAATTATCTTTAAGATATGCCTACGTTTGTTATACTTAAACGGATGATGTGATTAAATAAAACAATTTTGCAAAACTTCATCTCTGCCAGTATAAAACAGGTTTAATCATGGAGTAGAGCATTCTATTAAAATTACATTATTATCACGGATTAGAAACGCGTTGGCCGCCTGTCAGGGAACCAGAATACCCAATTTAATTTAGCGGCCTGATTGGATGAAACACATCTCACAGTTATAGGTAATTTAATTAATAAACTTACACGAATATTATTAAATTGAAGTGTAGTATGTACTTGGACATGTTAAACTTATTATAAAACAATTATAAATATTTTTAAATAAGTCACTTTGATTGCATGTACCTGCAATTTAGCTATTGTGATAGTCGCTTTAATATAAGTAAACATTACGCTGAGGGACGAAGATTTGTTTCCTATACAAGAAAATATGTTATTTTACAAAAAAAATATTATATCATCCGAAAATAATCATTGGTGCTAGTAAAGTAGATATTTGTCAATATTTAAATATTGCAATGCACCCCATGAAATTCTATTTAATACACCTATAATAATTATGTACATACACACTTACATATAGGTATACTATACATTATTAAATACTCAAGTTATTAATGATTAATGTGATAATATATTATTATGTTTTCACATTTATGTACACAGCTAAAATGTGAGCGAATAACTTTGCACAGTAGAAACAATAAACAATATTAGAAAGACTTTTCAATTTATTGTAAAGTGCAAAGTAGTGTATTATATTCGTCGCGTCATTCACAGGCCTTACTAAAAAAATACGGCCACTAGGTGTAAAACACAAGTGTGCACAAGCTTGGCGAAGTATGTAAATATCTCAGTTTATCTAATCTATAGAATTTACAGACTGGTAACACAATGACCTAAGCCTCAGAGCTAAGACCTCAGTGACCTAAGCGTTATAAGTAAACGAAAGCCATTAGATCTATGCTTCGTTACGTTCACGTATCTGTACTTTGCTTTTAATTTCTATACAAGAGGTTTCAAAATACAAATAAAACACTTACACTAAATTTACTATAAGATAATCTTGTCTTTCTTAATACTTTTTTTAGAAGAAATATAAACTCAAGATTGATTCTAAAATAATCTGTTAATAACGATATAAAACAAAGGTTAAATATTATTATTTACTTATCTGAAACAACACTCAATGATAATTTCATAAATAAATATTGGTTTATCAACATGAAGTCTATTTGTATTCAATATATTGAGACACAATTTATTCTAATATTCAACATGAAATATGATATCATTGTGTACCTAATCACGTGTAATATCCCGATAATTCGTATTCCTCGAAATATATTCGTGGGACATGCGAAAATATCCCAGTTTTGTGAGTTTTCACTGTGATCGATATGGTGGGCTCCGACATTCTTCGGGTCGGCACGTGTTAGTCATAAACCTGCTTTTACAGGGACGCCAACCCCGCCCTATGTAGGCGAGGACATTCAGGAAGATAGTCGCAGTAAAAAACGAACTGTTAAGAGCTTTCAGAAAAACTAGATTTTGTGAATAGTAGAATATATTGCGAATAGACGTCACTTAGAAAGTTTACATTATCTAATGACAAGTCAAGTCTATTGAAAGAAATTATAATAGCTAAAGCTTTAAAAACTGTTCAGCCTTGGCAATTGATTGCTTTATTTTTTTAAATCGTGATGAACGATACGTTATATACTAATCGTAATTCGTTACGGCAATAAAATTTAAAGTAATTTCCAAATAATGAATAATAGAGATATAAATGTGATTTTCAAAAAAAATATGTATTATGCGGCAGTTTAGAAGACACATCACAACACATCTGGGAGTGTAGCGGCAACACATGGGAGAATATTCTATTTGAGTTCGTAGTTCATAAACTATATTAAATCCACCCTCAGCTATCATTTTATTTCTGACATGATAACATAATATTAAACGTAAACCTGCCTCATAAGATAACACTGAGGTACCAAGAATTTTCATCGCCGTCGTCTTGCAGCCGCCTTCGCAATATAAACGCGATGCTCACGCAGTAGAGACAACACTCCACTCATACGTTGCCTGACCTTGGTTAGAAAGAAACGACCGAGATTTCACAAACACGCCTTTAATTTCTAAAGGTTTTATTGCATTCCCCGCAAGCTCAGACGCTTAAACTTTATTGCTCTGGGATTAAAGTAATATTTGCAGCGACTAAATGATGTCGAGGCAATTTCATGTTATTAAAAGCTGTCTATGTTCAAGCTCAGGTCAATAGTTTGGTTTTGGTACGTGATAGTTTGCGTGGTATAAATGTCGGCGAACTTTCTATCGTTCACATTCTTGAGCAACGACGTGCGATAACAATACGTTCCTTTTTCAACTATTTACGTTAACTAAATAGTTTGGCGAACACATAGTCACTGTTAGACATGCACTAACATACGGCCATTATAGAAAACATTTTAAAGTATTTATTGTTGTACCTTTTGACAATATTTGTCGCAAAAACTACCGTATCGTTTTATATGCATTAATAATGTATGATTTTCAAGATGGAAGTTCGTAGTCACGTATATTGGTCACGCAGATCTATTTGTATTGTGACGCCGATATCTGCTGTAGTTATATGTATTGTATCTATCTGTATGCAAATTTAAATCACATTTATTCTTAAAATGACATAACTGTACCATAAAACTTACAGTAAAATAGTATTTAAGGTATCAAATTTAAAACGTGTTTTACTATATTATTCCCGTTTTTTGCATTCGATTGCGCTTATGAAGCGTAGGCACTAAAAATTGATGTGTATATGATACCAATGTATATCACAACGTTAGCTTGATAAGCTCGACATAATACTAAAGCTTTTCCGGTATATAACAGTTATCGGGGCTAATGATATCTGTCGGCATGGATTAGTTAATTTGAGCCATTGTCTATACCTACGTTAATATTTGTAAGCAGTCAAAACAATGACTATTGTTTGGATGTCTATAACAAATACATCATCCTTATGATACAAATATGATAATTGTTACTTAATAGTAATTTCATTAATTAAAAAGTTGAAAGGTAGTAGATCCACGCTGGTTTCAGCATGAATGCGTCGGATCGAACGAGGAAGTACTACCCTCTCATAGAAGATCGACTTAAGAGTAGTAGTATCCGTACTACTGCATTTCGTTCGATTAGTGTGATCGCCGGAGATCCAATTTCCCCCGTTTCATCTTTCCTCATCTCCCTCATACCCCACCCCTAACCCCATTACCAGCCGCCATAGTGGAAGCCACCATACCAGCAGTTTAAGACGATGGCTTTTGGTATAGTGGCCACCTTTTCTGGACTCCACTGACTGCTTACCATCAGGCGGGGTAGAGTCACTTTGGTGGGCTAAAATATAAAAAAAAAATTAACTACCTTTAGTCTGACTTCTGTCTTTTGTGTCAATTCGTAAACAATGGTGTGTTCTTGCAAATTTATTTCTTGTGAAAAAAGTTGACTACTGGGCATAGACCTAACAAATATTTCTACCACTGTGTCAGTCGCGGTGGCAGATCACCTGATTTTTATTTCATAAATAAATAAATAATATCAAACCGTTTGTGTACTACGATATTGGCAACTTCAAGTTTTGGTATATATATCTGCCTGCACCTGACATTCGTATAACCACGAGCTCGCGTGTTATATAGTATATTAAAGTGAAATGCAAGAGTTTACGGTTGAATGGATTGGCAAAATTTCTCAACGAAGTAGCGAGAGATAGCAGTGAAAGAAGCCCTGCAAGCGAGAGGCGGTTGAAAAGGGATCGGAAATGTGAGCGCTCGTTGAAGTGCATTCGCTATTGGTGTCGTTTCCGGATGTACTTTCAGCAACAAAGATACATTTCATGAACCCAATACATCGGTACATTTATTTGATAGTCACTAGAAAAGGTGTAGAACGTTCCACTTCTGTTCGGTACGCGCGTTTTGAGAATTATTATTATTATTATTTATTTATCTAGATATTTAGATATTTTACTACATTCTATACACATGTGAATTTTTTATAAACCGAGTTGTAAAAATATACGAAAATTGTTGGTTGGTGGTGTAAGAAACTTTGTGTATAACTTGTGTACCTTATGCTTCTGTACCCTGTGTATAAAAGATTCATATTTATTGTTTTTAATTTTCAAGAATATAGTCACCTGTGTAATAATGTATTCGTGCTGATCAAGTGATATAGGCATCCTTCCTAAGTCATTTTATATTAGCTCACCAAAGTAATATCGTACCTGTCTTTCGAAAAACGTGATGATGATACAAATTGACAATACGACGTACCAAGAGTAACAGACAACAAGAGATATTGACATATTTAGACAAAAATGTAAAATGTCTGAGCTTAAATAATGGTCAAGCAGCAGGTGTAATCTGAAACCTCATAGTATAAAATCATAAACATTATTAGTACAACTAAAACCATAGTAAAGCAAAAATAAACAATATGTCATTTGAAGTCACGTCATGTACACTTGTTATATACGGAAGGGTACCGCGATCGATCTGTTCACACCCTCCAGATATGATTAGCAGCTAATTGAATCCCGGGGTGAGATCCACAGTTTAGTTTTCTAATTTACGAGTCTTTCCTTTGCTTAGTAAAGGGTTGAATTTAATTATCTCGGTGCAGACGACCCTCAAGTAAAACTCACAAAAATGGATGAAATTGCATCTCAATTTGATCAAAAGTTTCGTTAACCTTCACGTCCTCATTATACCAAGTTTATAACACTCCGTAGCAGACAGATCGTAGCTCTACGAGTTCGTAGACCTTTTCGTTCGTTATGGCAAATTGCTATCCGATACCTTATAATAAAAGATTTGTTTCAAATGCTTATTAGTATTTTTTTAAATACATTGTTGATGGTAAAACTACTTCAGTTACGCAGTGATTATTTAAAATAACTGCATTTGCCAGTCAAAAGTAATGTTGGGTTTATCGGTTATAAAACGCTTAATTCTCTGGTCTGAAATTACGTTTAGTATCTAATAAAAGAATAATCCTCTATTATGTGATACCTGATAGTTGGCAAAATATTATTGTAATACATCGTGTGTTAATTTGCAAAGGTTTTTAATCGTTGATACTTTCTCTCCAAAATTTTATTTACAACAAGTTCAGGGAAATAAATTCTAGTCAAGTATACAAGCAATTTTCTATCGGGCCACTCTATAGATTTTAATGTGCTTCAGTGGGTAGTTTTATTGCATTGGTAATCGTGATATTTTTTGCATGGAATTTGGTGATAATCACTTTCAAGTTCAACTTGGTATTCCGTCGGCACGCCGCACCGCCGCCCGCCACCCGTCCCTGTGTTGCGAATTTGATAATGAAAGGGCCCCACTTGTGTGCTGCAGAGATAATGTAAATAAGTATGCAAATTATACACCAAGTTCCATTCAAATGAACCTTTGCGGCTCTTTAAAGTTTTCCTCAAAGCTGACTCTAACAGTGTGATATATGTACTTGCACGGAGATCTACCCTGCATTTGAATATTTTGAAACAAGGAAATGATGTACAAACAGGCACGGATTTGTGTCGGGAAAACTTTCTCGTCGAATCCTATTTATAATATTATGAGTTTGCAGCACCAGACGGACTGTGGGGATACCCACCCTCGTAACTACTCCCTTCTTTAGGTAACTTTATTGAAGGACGTATTATGAAAATATATTCTTCTTAACTGACGAGTTTCTCGTCAATGAAATGAATTTTGGTAACGAGAAAAACTGGTATGATATGAGTTCCGAAAACCGCTGCCAACATAAAATGGTGCCCGTTCGATATTATGCGAATACCTATGTCAATAGGCCGAACCGCAGTTCATTGAACCTAACATAGCTAGTGAAACGTGGGCAAACATAGACTTTAGGAAACTTGTAATGCAATTTTATAAGTATCTTTCCAATTAAGTTTAATAAGTTGATTTAAATCTTCATTTAGTAATTTTATTTAGTGTAATGTTACTGTGATCGAGAATAATGAATAGAACAGTAAAGTAGTAGTAATGAATAGAACACTTTTTTCCTTCAAGTTTAATAACTTGAAGGAAAAAAGATGAATTTTCTTTATCTAGAGGTGATAGAGGCAGGTAGTATAATATAGTATTAATCATTGAACTGTCTGCCTGTTTAGGCACATAGATTATACGATTCGTTATCCGTGTTACTACCAGTCGTACTATCAGTAACAACTATACCTATGGTGTTAGTGCAAGATATCGTTTTCTAATTTTATCTGACATTTGGCACGAAACATGTAAAATATTTTCCTTGTAGCAAAGTGAAAATCGCGAGTGATAGCTCAGTGACGTCATGCCTCCATCAATCATTTATCCGAGAGTCGCTTCAGCGATATCGAAGAAAGCTCTAAAGCAACGCCACTTTGATAATGTATCACGTTTAAAACCGCCTTTTAAAGTCTCCCTCACCCGGTTTATTATTAGAAGAAAGTCGTGCAAACAAAATAGATTGATACCGGATCTTGATAACGGATATTGAATTTTATTTTTAAAATTTTTATCAACACCACGAAGTTTGAAATATTTGTTTAAATACTCTTTAGTCTTATGTTTTTTATTCTAAAATCAAGGACAATGATAAAACGAATGAATTACATTAATAACACTTGTATACATTTAACAAACCGGATATATATTATCGATTAATGTCATTTTTAAACTAAATCTCGCTCCTTGTAAAACAAATTTGAAAGCATTTATTATTCAATTTGGAGAATTGTTAGAGATAACGTTTAAACTTCAACTGTCATCAACGACATCTTGAGCCGTAATTATTAGACTATATTTAATTTTATACTTGTGTTTCTCAGATTTTGACAGAGCATTCACAATAATAATAATAATATAATATTAACACACAACGCCATCCAAACCCAAAATAAGCATAGATTGTTGCTTGTTTTACAGGTTGTGGAATGCGGATATACATACTTAAATAGGTACTTTTTTTTTGTAAATACATACATATTATACATAGAAACACCCAGACCAATGCAACATACATATTATACATAGAAACACCCAGACCAATGCAACATACATATTATACATAGAAACACCCAGACCAATGCTAATAGACATGCTCATGTACACAAATATCTGCACTGAGCGGGAATCGAAACCGCGACCTCTGCGTGGCAGTCCGTACACAGTACCGCTGAACCACGTGACGGAGGTAGTCGAATAGTTTAGGTTTTCTATTACGAATAATAGCAGACAAGCAGGATAGTAAACCTCTGCTTGTTGATCTATGAAGTGCCAGAAGCGCAGTTGAATAATTTTTTAATAATGAATAAGTTCTTTCTTTACGAGTTTTACATTTACTTCTCGTCTTACAGGAACACAACACTATTTAGGTAGTGTATCTGCGATCTTTTGGAAGATGGAGTTAGTCACTCAATCGATACCGAGCCCCGCCCCATGCTACTCTAATTTGAACAAGAAGGGCCCATAACAAAATTGTGTGTGTGTCCTTAACGTTAGTTTAAAAATAGAATCAAATTTTATATTATGTCGCCGGTAAGTGATTTATTAATAACGAAGACATGCCTCTACTTGCCCTCGTGCATTTTGCTACCAGTAACTTGCACCAGCTGCGATATGTATAAAAGCGATCCAATTTGTTCCATTTTCACAAAACGACATCCAAAAGAATGTATGATAAACTGTCATTCAGATGCGACACTCTACAAGAGTACACACATTCCACATCGGCAGTACCATAAATTGGGTTATCAATCAATATTACTGTTCTATTTCCAATTTATGACGAAATTTGTTTATATTACACGTACATGATCCGACTTTGTTTCTGATCATTGGCGCGGTGAATGGATATAACCGTTTTTGTGAACGTCGTTTTGTCGCCAACCGCCTTCGATATCAGCTCGACGGTCTCACTATAAAGGTATACGGCCGTCGTTACTTGGTATTTTCTTACAATCTGAGGGAGAAGGAAGCTGGGACAGCGCTCGTAATGGTCCAATATATCAAATAGGATTAACTGTAAATGAGAACAGCGCAACCGGACTGATTCTTTGTTGTACGACATGACTGGAATAGATAGAGATCTATTGATTTTTTTATCGTACACTGAACAATGTGGCCTAATTTATAATGTCACGGTTCATACGGTTTATAAATATTTTAAGTTAATTTACAATACAGGGACTCTTCCCACTTCACGCCGAATTAGTTTACCGAATAGGAAAACAGAACAAAATGGAGCCTGTAAAGTAGTCCGAATAAATCGCATTTATGAGCGACAGTAGGGCGCAGAGCGGCACGCTGTTACGTCGAGACGCCACCTATCCACTCCTTCGCTTACATGTGCGCGAACATTCCTAGTTTCCACCTGAATGAAACGCCGTACGCTCTATCAAAGTATGCAATTTATTTTCGGTATTGCTTGATATTCTTGCCAAGTTTTGCTGATGTTTGAAAATAAAACAGTCTGACAACTTTTCTGCCATAAAATATATTTCAGTGATCATAATAAAACGTGTCGTACATTGCAAGAACACCAAGAAAGAGAATTAATCGCGAAACTTTCAATACAACAAAAGGAATTTTCATAATAAACACTATGTTTAGGGATGTTTTTGAAGTGGTGATTGTTAAACTGTCGCAACTGTCTGTAGTTAGTGTAACTACATAAAGTTCGGTGCAAACATTGTCCAGCACAGAAAGAGAAACGAGCTCGCCCGTAATGAGCTTTTTGCTGGATATTTTACACACGATTAATGTGGATGGGGCGGATCAGTACTAAAACATTGTGGATATTTCCCAGACGTCGGCATCTTCCAATGCGAGTTTCTTTCTTGATTAAAACTCGCAATAATAAACGGCGAAACAATTTTGCTTCGTCGCGCTCTGCCGACTGTCCCTACAGAACAAACTAATATTGAAGCGTACGGATGCGCACACTGCACTTCACCCAGGACGCCACGTCGTCGTCATAGAACCGACTTTATACTTTTTTATTCATAAATACTCAGACAAACTATCACTCTGATTATTTTTGTTTTTATTGAGTTGAATAGTTCTAACTTGTAATGTAAATTTTAAAGTTTCCTTATATTGTGTCACTATCACGTCGAAAATGGATTCTATGTTTAATAGAGTAATTGGTATACCCGTATCAAGATAAGTTTTATATTGGCAAGTAAATCAAAGTACAAACGGTATAGAAGATTTTTCTTTCTTTTTTTTTTAAATAAAAATGGCTGACTTAGTTGACATAGAAATTTGATTTTTTTTTCACAACTTGAAGGGACTTTAATAGTTTAATATATTTGACATCAATCAGCTTGCTACCTTCATAAACGGAGCCTTATAAAATAAATCCATATATCCATAAATATTATAAGGCACAGCCTGAACCGCTGGTCGTCGCGGCTTGATGTTTGGAGAGCGTGTTTGTCTTAATGTGTTGAGGTGTACTAAGAAAGAGTTTTTTAAAATTTAATTCCTAAGTGTGTGAAAAGGGATAAAAACGATTGTATGAAACGTATTTGTTTTTTATGTATATAGTTTTGAAAATTTGTTTTGGAATACTTCTATTAAAATAAAAAATGCTCTCATTAATATTGTTGACAACATTAGAAGGGTGAAATTAGGGATGAAACATTTTATGGAAAGATCGTTATTTTTGAAGTTAGAGACTTGAATTTTGGTGGTTATGTTTGTTTTAGTGTCTAGAAGTGTATCTAAAAAGCATTTTTAAAAATTAAATCCCTAAGTGTGTAAAAAAGGGTGAAATCGATTGTACGAAATATCTTAAGTTTCTTTTATAGTTTTGAAAATTGTTTTGGATTCAAAATAGTAAATACTCATAAAAATAGTTTTTACACAGATGGCTTTATAAGGGTAAAATTGAGCATGATTATGCATGGCAAGATTTTTGTTTTTGAAATTATCGCTGTACAAATCAGTTTGGGATAACAATATTGTTACTTAACAATATTGTTTTTAATATTTTTGATATCAGTTATAGGGAATGCTAAATTATGTTTCCGTGTTGTAACCAAAATGTTTTGCTTCATGTTCTAAATACTATTGACTTGGCTATAGCGCTGATATGGCGCTGAAAGATTGTATAAAAATCTGTTTTAATTGGACAAAAAACCATATCCACGCGAGCGTAGCCGTGGGAAAAAGCTAGTTTAATTTTAAATTTAAACTATATACTTACTATCAGTAAAATACCAATATACATTTGCTAGTTACAAATGTTATTAGGCCAAAGCCCGCGTTGAAAATTGGAAAATTTAATAATTCAGCGAAGTTGTAGCAAAACCTATTCAGCTTTAATTTTCACCCCAAAGTCATCAGTGCGCATTCTGCTACTAATTTTCAGAACTGGTCAAATTCTAAAGAAATAATTCAAGTAAATTTTTGAATTTATTTCATATTTCAATACAGCCTGATTAGTACTGATGAAACATTTTTTGAACAATACTTAATTTAGTCTCCGTGTAAACAATAAAAATGTCTGAGATTTCATAGTAGTAATAAAGAATGAATTTAATTCATACATAACATATCAGAAATACAAAATGAACTGTAAATATTATTAACGGCGACACAAACATATGTTATTATTTCTTTATATTATATAAAGCTCTTAAAGAATAATCAGGTGTAAATTACCACGTTTTGCGATACATCTTACATGTAAAAGGCGACTAGCTTATTGTCGTATTCTGGGCATGATGCCAGATTTCAGACAAACAGAATGTAGCGTGTATATTTGACTAATCCGAAGATCGCTTCTTGTTTGTTATTCAGACTGCTCTGGACTATAGTCACATCACACGGCTTCTAAAGCATACGACTATATCGGAATTTTTGACTGCTATAATATATAATCTCACTTTTAATATTTTAAAATTAAACATATTTGAGAAAATGGCTTTAAAACTCAATATTTTAGGAGAATATTTTGAAGTGTCTTAGTTAACTATATCCTTTCCATTTTACTCATTTTCTATGCTCTTGAACATCAATCTGTGAATTATATTGGAAATTTGCTTCAAGTTTTGCAGTGCCGGATATTTTAAAAAAACTAAATGTTTTCAGCTGGTAATATTAGGTAGGTATTCGTATTTAATAGTCTTTATAGATTGAAGTATCAATAAATAATTAACAATATCCTGGGGCGGTAACACGACAAGGCTCACGCTCTGATGGCAGATCGGTAATTACAGTTTAATTGTATTTATACACAGGTAATTACTTCAAGCTATAAATATAGTCTGTTTCACCTACAGCTATTTGGTGACTTGTCATAATATTGTGACACATGATAATATGATACTGAAGAATGTAAATAGGTACATAGACATCCCTTGGGTCCTCTGCCTATTTTTGCATTATTCCCTTCTCCTTCACAGTGTACTTGGTTTCGCTTTGGCATGGTTTTATTGAGTATTGATGATGCAAAACTTAGATAATACAAGCACAGTCTTGTTCATGGCTGCGCTGTCCTTTACCATCAGGTAGCCGAATGTTTACCCACTGGCTAGCTTAATGCTATAAAACTTAAATTTAATTTGATTTAACAAATAGCTCAATTTATTGTTTATATTCGCTAGATAATAAAAATTTATACTGTGTTTGAGTCTTTTTAATTACCAGATAATTACATGATAGACCAGATATTTGTAAAAGCAAAAGCTGCAAGCTAAAGTATGCAATTCGCTTACTTATTGTCACTCGTCGAAAAATACTGTTTATAACAACAATAATAAGGTAACTTAGACGAAAATATAAAAGGTTAAATGCTTTCATGTTTACGCTATTTAACAACAAAGAGCGATATCTGTTGCCATGACGACAGCATGTTTTTTTTATTCATCACTAGCGGCCCGCTCCGGCTTGGCACGGGTGGACATTTTTTTAAACATTTTGGAATAAATAAAGATACTTTTGTATGGGAATAAAGAAAAGGGTTTTAATGCGATTTTTTAAATTTTTCTCTTAGTAAGAACCATACTCGTACTTCAAGGAATATTATAATAAAAGAATTAGCGAAATCGTTTCAGCTGCTCTTGAGATTTGCGCTTAGCAACACATTCAGCAATTCATTTTTAAATTATAGATTTGCATGTGAGACTCGATCAAATTAATAGTTTTTTTTAAATATATTTAAGTTATTTGTGAAATGCTGAATAATATTATTTTGACGACTCGCACTCTAAGGATTGTGTCATAAAAACTTAACTGTTTATTAGCATAAAATGCTTTTTAGGTTTAATCTATAAATAGATTTGCATTAGTATATTAGTAACATAAAATAACCTTTAGCAAATTTACCAAACCCAGGGTTATTGAATAATTATAATTAATTAATATAATATTAAAGTAATTATATATATTTATTGTATGTATTTATGTATATATAAAATTGTATATTTTCTTTATGTAGGTATATTTAACTTTATATATCATTCATTATATTATTTAAGTATTCTTAGTATGTATGTTTATATTAAAAGGTATACATTGTGATATACTATAAGTACTTCTGTGTAATGTAGGTTAAATTGGTTTCTTCTTTACTTTTCTCTGCTATTTTTCTTTCTTAATTGTACACTTCATAAACTCTCACTAATGTTACTTCCTCTTCCACTCTTAAGGTATGCTGTTAGAGAACTCAGTTCTGAGTTAAGCTCGCCTTTGTACATAATTTTTATTTATATATTTTCCTTGTTATGTATTTTTTTGTGTGCAATAAATAAATAAATAAAAAATAAATAAATTAAGATGTGATGATATTGGCTAAACCATTATCTATAAAACGTAGTTAATTCAATAAAAATCTGATAGCCATGTAGTGTTATAAAATTAAAGTGGACCTGAAACGTAAGAATTAAAAAAAATAAGACATGTTTTATGATTGAGATTAAATTTGACGCTCAAGCCTCTATTTTGGAAAGACCATTGTCATTGATATTCAACTCAACTATGATTGTCATGAGTCGATTTTTCCCTGTGGGGGAAAGTTTCATATAATCCTGATCCATCGTTATACAAAACTTGTAAGTTGTTCGCGTCTCAACGGATAATCGAGTTTATACTTGGCGGGCCGCCATCAATCATTTATCCTGCTCTCTCGGTCCACGGTTGAATCTGCACCACCGCTACGCGGCAAAACTTTAAAGTGTTCCAACTTATGAGTACTGTGACGTATCGCTACGTACTTGAATATACGCTTGTTACTTGAATAAATTCTCTCTACAATTTATTACTTTTTACTTATTCATTAACTGTTTATGCTAAGAATTTTCATTGAGTTATTATAGTTTTACGGATTACATTTCCATTTTTTATCTAATAGATTTCACAATAGTTTTTGCATAATGTTTGTCCATAATGATATAAAATATTTTTTTTTCTAGATTAGCCTACCTGATTATTGCCTGAGTATTGACGTAAAAGCTCGTTTATTTCAAGCATTTATTTAAGTAAATTTGATTATTTTTTTAATCAGGTGTCTAAATTAATTAATAAAAGTTTAACAGCTTATACATAAACATGTACCTACTTTAAAACGGATAATGAAAATTAATAATGAATAATTATATACATAAGTACATGCCTTAATGTTATCTGCATAGTTGAAAATTATAATAGTATTAAAATTATAAGACTATTATTTATTGCAAAGCTGGCAAACAATATCCATTCAATATGTAAATCTCATAGGAAGTCACCTTGAGAAAGGCAAATAACACAAGTAGACAGGAATCTATACGGTATGAGTGTTTTATGAGCACTCAAGTGCCTTCCGGATTGGGGATGTTTAAAACTCTCCCAACTCGACTGGAAACATTCCACTCACAACACGACATTGTCAGATTTGATCTCGAGCGACGTCATTTTTATGAGCAGTTAAAACTTTATGAATAAACTTACCACTGCAATTTTCACTTACGTTTATATTCGTTTAGTAAGGTGAATTTTAAAATCTTTCGTTGCTTTAGTGTAAAATCTACAAGTTTTAGAATGTATAGGTAGTGTAATATCGCATTGGAATAAATAAGTAGATTTATAATACATTTTTATTACTCTATCATTGGTTTTCTACTATCTTCATTAAGATTCGGTTACTGTCACTGAGTTGCCATTTGACTTTTGCCGATATGACCAGCCCCTTTAGCTTAGCTCATAGAAGCTGTAAGCTCGACATAGTTCAGATTACTGACCGTACCATATAAGTTTATAGGTAATTATGTATTTTATTAACCTATTGGCAAATAAATTTGTACAGATCACAAATGAACTTGATTTACTCACATATAACACAAAAAGATACCTATAACCTAAAGGTATAATTACTCAGGTAAAAGCGCGAGTAATAACAGTTTCCATAGCCAAGTAAGGCATAATGTTCCTAGCAAAAATGATGGCACCGTGACGTGACGTAACATATCTCCGTACATAATCTTCAGATTATCTAGAAAATCTGACAGTACCTACTTTATTACTCCTCATCACATTATCCTAAACATGTGTTCCAGAATTGTGTATAAAGCTTAGCTTAGCGTAAGCACTTGTAATATGACTTTGAATACAAAACCGTTATTAATAATATAACTACAATATCGTACAAAGAACCTTCATTTATATTTTCATTCAATTTTGATATAAAGATTTTGTTAAAGTAGCTGCTTTCGACCTTACAATAAGTCAGCATATGTTAGGATGCTAGTTTATCTATTACGCGTAAATCATTACACGTATCAGGTCATCACTAGCTTGCATAAAAGACAAACTTAAAAGACTCAAGATGTTTATAAGATGGAAACACATACAATTATAAAAATCTAGACATATAATACCAGCCTGTTTACTTTCTCATATAAAGAAGGCATGAGCATTAATCACCACGTTTGCTCAAGGCGGTTGGCAATTTCAGACTTTTAAGTCTAGGTTTCCTCACGATGTTTCCTTCACCGTCAGTAGAAGATAAACTACATACGATTTGAAAAATCACATTGGTACTTGCCCGGATACGAACCCACTACCTCATGTTTTACGAATCGGGTGCCGTATCCACTGAGCCACTTCGGTCTAGACATAATTTTAATACCACTAATAACTATTCTTATATGGGCCACAGAAGAATAAACAATTAAAGACATAATATCTACCTCACAAAAACATTTTAATCTCACATAAAATCATCTCACTAATCTAATAACAATTATTATCTTCTTCTAATATATAAAATTCTCGTGTCACGGTGTACGTTATTGAACTCCTCCGAAACGGCTCGACCGATTTTCGTGAAATTTTGTATGCATAGTGGCTAGGGTTGAGAATCGGTCAACATCTATTTTTCATCCCCCTAAATGTTAAGGGTAGTCTGAAAAGGGATGAAAACGATTGTATGAAACTTCTTCATAGTTTTGAATTTTTGTTTTGGAATACTTCTAATTTTTTTTTAATTAGGGTGGATTTAGATGGACGGAATTAGGGATGAAATATTATATGGAAAGATATTTGCTTGTGAAGTTAGCGACTTGAAAATTGAAAAGAGGGGAAATGGAGGGGTGAAAGAGAAGTGAGAGGTAGGGAAGAAGAAGTGAGGGGAAGTGCGGAGGAAGTGAGGGGGAAGTGAGGATAAAGCGAGGGGAAAGTGAGGGGGCAGTGAGGGGAAAATGAGAGAAAGATGAGAAGGAAGTGAGTGGGAAGTATGGGGCAATGTAGGGGAAGGGAGATGTAAATGAGGGAGAAGCCAGGGAAAGGGAGAGTGAAATGACGGGGAAAGGAGAGGGGAGGAAGGGGGAGGGAGGGGTGAAGCGGAATGGGAGAAGTGGGGAAGAAGGGAGAAGGGAATAGGGGAAAGTAGTGAAAAGTTTACGGGGGATATTTCTAGGTAGGTGAAAGAGGGTTTGTAGAATGGGAGATTAGAAATATCTATTTATATATAAATAAATACCTATTTCCCTTGGTCACGGCATCACGCGTAAACGACTGGACCAATTCCGTTAATTCTTTTTTTGAAAATTAGATAATAATTAAGACAGAACAACGTCTGTCGGGTCCACTGGTATAAGTATGAAATACTGTACCATTTGGTGCGAGATCCTTTTGATTTCACATTCAGTCTAGTTACATTTATTAATTTAATATACTTGTAGATGGACCACAAAATTATGTCAAAAACCATTTAAGTATACATTGTGCGTATGTCGATGTACAATAATCGCTCAACGCATCACGCTGTAATGATACGTGACCGATTTATATGACCTACTTTGTAAACGTAAGTAATTTACTGTAATGAATGTTACAATAATTATAACAATATATGTTTGGTCAAAGTTAAACATTTCTATCAAGTAATGTCATGTACAAGCACATCTAGATAATCTAAATCGAAACTAATATTATAAAGACTTGATTTTTTGTATGTTTGTTGCGATTTAACTCAAAATCTGCGGAACCGATTTAAAAGTTCATTCACTTTTAGAAAGCTACAAATATGACGGGTAACATAGGACATAATTTATTGTGTTTAACATATGTTTCAGTCATTTTCAGAATTTCAAAATTCATGCAATAAGACAATAAAATGATATTTTCCGTAGGCGTTTGTTGTGAGACCGAAGTGAAGCAAGGCGGACGTCTAGTAAGTATTAAGCTCTATCTACACACATCAGGGCCGTGTCCGGGACTTGACCCAGTCGTGCACGGCCAGGCGTGCAAAAAAATTTATCGGTGCATACATTGTCAATGGACTCGATCACACATGTCGATGCCCGTGTCGGCAACGGAGCTTCTTACCTTGTAGCACGGCCGTGTCACGTCCCGGATACGGCTCCGATGTGTGAAGATAGACCTTTATACTGAGAAGGTATAGTATATGGCAACTACAACAAACTACCAACAACCTGTTACTGTGGGTGTCGTAAGACGCGACTAGGAGAATACCAGGTAACCGACAACAGCGTTACCTTCGTATGATTATTATCTTTCTGCGGTCATTAAATCACGTGCCAACCGTGATGACTTATACAAAATCATCTCTTTGAGAGAGCTTTGTTTCCAGCAGTGGGCTTCTGGCTAATGAAGTGTCAACAAGCCTCCTTAATTCATAAGCACATGTTTTTAGTACCACAATAAATTACATAATAATGTCTTATTTTTATATTGCTGACCGCGAAGCAACCGATGGTTCGATTTCGGGTCAAAGACCAACAAAACAAATTAATTATTATTATAGATGGCACTATTTTAAATGCACATCAAAGAACTATCATCCATCAATTTATATTCATCAATTTAATATTTATTTTAAATATATTTAGTGTTTAGTATATAAATCAAGGAAACGCTAAAATATTTTACAATTACGTTCCAGTTTTCTAATAAAAAAAATTTATTAATTTAATTTCAAAGTTACATTTGCCATCAAAAACAACTTGTAAAAAAACAAGTCTCGCAACTCAGTTCTTCTACGGTAAAAAGTCGTGAGATCCATGTAATACAAAGTCGATAAATTTATTTAGTTCCTACTTAAGGGACCTTCTGTCTTAAGTCTGCTGCGGCTGACCTAACAACATCCAGTGACCATATCAAAATTAAAAACCTTATATGTTTTAAATAAATAGATGGACTTGGCAATCGCACTACACAATCTAATTTAATATAATATGTATTACGAATTGTGAGCTACATTGTGTTTTCATGCGATGGCCAAGTCAATCTATTACTATCTCTCTATTTTGCATTGGTCTGGGTGTTTCTATGTATAATGTATGTATTTACAAAAAAAAGTGTATGTATGTTTATCTGCATTCTAGAACCCATATACTTCTATAATACTTTGGGTCTAGATGGCGTTGAGTGTAGTTGTCGTGAAAAATCTATCTACTATTATTTAAAAAAGATGATGTTATAGATTTATTGTGCACTAGTTATTATTAGGTATGTACAAAAAGCTTCTCTTTTAAATAAATAGCAATGTGTCGTGAACTTAAATTATTGCTGAAATTATAATATTTGAGTCAACTATTTTGCAGTGCAATTAGTATTTTTTATGAAAATACGGCTTTCTTTGTAATACAAAAGGAAGACTTTTTACTTTGCAGGTAAATACGGGTAGTATTCACCTGCATTATAGATTTCTTCTTCTTCTTCTTCTCCTTTTTTTTTGGCAACAGAGCCGACGATTGTGTCAGCTATTTCTGCCAGCGTCAAGTTTAAAATAATATTCTTGTTGATGATATTAATGGTATAATACAATGATAAAAAATATTAAAATGTGGATGAAACTAAATGACAACCATCTTTCGTGAAAACAAAAGATGGACCCCTTATAGATTTCGAAATTGACACCGCACCTACATCTACGTCAAAATACCTAGCTACTATCAAAGAGATCTTAGTCCCGTGCCGCCGCGCCGTTTTCGTTTGTATGACACTTTTTATTGTAAAATTCTATTAAAATCCTTAATACAAAGCTTGGGATTTTGTACATAAAGCAAGTTAGAACAAATAAACCAGTATTTTTATTCCGTAAAACAAAGTTTAATAGGTTAAACAAAAACATTGTTATGGAAACAGAACATGATATTTACAAAGTTTTGACAACATTTTGTTAATACATATTAAATCTACTTTGTTAAAATAACAGCACATCGCTTTCACAGATCAACTTTATCCGAGTATGAAAACAAAAACAGGTACCTACCTAAGTGAATGTTTAATTCAAACAAAGACATTATAATAATACTCAAAGAAGACTGTTTTGAGTTTTAACTGCAAACACCGCTTCTTGAAAGCTATAACAATACGGCATCGTAAAAATTAAATTACTGCGAATCTCCGAGAAGGTTTCAATTTTCAAGCAAGTCTAGAGTCGAGATGCCAACTCTTCTTACGAAATAATATTGCATTCACGAAATACTCTGTTTTACGACCTTTCTTATCCATAGCGAATTAGAAATGAATAAAGCAAATTAGCAAACCAACAGTAATAAAACGGCATGTAAAATCAGACTTTCCAACTTTGAATTATAGGGCACCTGAAATTACTTTTAGAAAAATAAATAGAAACGTTAATTTGAGACTGTAAAAAGTATCACGGGAGCGTAGCGCAACGGCAAATTAGAGGGAATGGAATATAGTTTACTTTAAGTTAAACTTATTACGGTCCTCGAGATACAAGCACTGGGAGGCTCGCCCGGCGTGCGGGTCAAGTGCCCAATTTGTCACCAGCGTAAACTTCCGACTACTTCGGCCCGGCCTGTTCGATTCCATTAAACTTTCGAGACCTTTTGAAGCTATTTTCTTGTTTGAATCAAGATTTGCCTAATTCATTCCGGTGTCAACCTACTTTAAAGCTAGTTATAGCTGATAATAGTGATTTATATGTGTAAATATATCGGTGACCATCATTTATAAGTGCAAACATTTACATATATAATTTTTAGGTATGATGCATTTAAGTATGTGTGAAGTGAACATAACAAAGTCTTAATGCAAGTTGCCAGGACGCCTACAATGCACGATCATAAAAATCAAATTACGGTAGGAGTTCCTGAGTAAGTGCGCGCCATTTCAGCAAGGAGGTAAAGGTGCGGGCGGCGCGGGCCCGAAGGAGCGGCGACATCAAAGAGACTCATCCTGCGCCGAGCTCTCCTCTAAATCAAATTTAGCAGCTTTCTTCTTTCGTCATGGTACTGTGATACCACTAAATGTTTGATCCGAGTTGAAATTCTACCTGAGTTCCGGTAAATTTAACTAAGTAGAATAAATTACTAATAAGAAACAAACATAAAGTAAAAAAAAGGTAGTAAAGCCCATTATTATTATCAATTAAATAAATATTTACCAAAACCTTAGACCAAAATATTGCATTTAGTTATAACCATAATCTATAAAAAAAATGCTAGGCTGTAAAATCTTGTAAGCCTCATCTGTATACCTCTATACATTACGTAACCCAGAGTCGTGAAAAAGTGAAACTAATTAAGTTCAAGTCCTTCATGTATACTATACAAGCCCGAGGCATAGCGAAATCAAGTGGCTAATTTGTCAGCAAGAGCAAACTTGGAGCCAACGCCGCGGTCTGGTACGGACTACGATGCGATTCGATTAAACTTCTACCAAAGTATCAAGACAAGAACAAGGCCTACTTAACACGGTTGTACATTTACGACGGAAACTTAATTAGCTAACTCTTCACAAGAGCCCACCCAGCAATGTATGCTATGGATCTGATACATTTATTTTAACGATTATGTTCATACACCTCTTAACGTCGGCAATAACGGTAGGTATTATAAGCGATCTCTTGAATTCCTTGTACGAATGACGGGAATAGTCGTTATCAATTGACATCGTCCATTACTTCAACAATTTTAGCATACCTATTATTGGTATATGCGCGTTATCAAATAATAAGGGAACGCGCATATAAAATTCAGATGACACCCTATGTTTTGATATGTATTTAATAGTATTTAATGGAAATTTAGAGGTTTGGTTTAAGGTCAGAATTAAAAAGAGCAATTTAGAAAATCATTCTGTTTAGAGCACCAATTTTCAGGGCACCTATAGATTGAGCGTCGAATTTATTCTAGCTATTATTGCGTCAATTGAAACAAACAATAGGTAAGTACTGACGAAGACTAATCACCTCGAAAAATTCAAAATATTTTTAATTTGAATATAAAAATACGCTTTATTAAAATCTGTATTTATAATATCAAACTTCGACAAATACTGGCACGTTAAGATTCCTTCTGTAGCATATTGAAATCGTAATAAAAATAAAGTTTAATGTCACTTCATATTATAATAGCCGTCTGCCCTTCTATCACCTCTCAATACTTAAAAAGATATACTTGTGTTAATAAAAGATGATTGAAAATATTTTTAGGACAGTTCAATAAAATGTTTTGAAGTGTTCATTTTCATGCTTTGTGTTTTAATTTATATATTACCCGTAAATTTCGCTAGTTCTACAAATTCTTATTCCATCCTAAATCATAAAGTAATAATAATTACTAAATTATAACATGTTAATTTGATTTTATTGTAGTCCCGGTTGAATTATCACAACATTAAATAACATATACCGATCTTCTTTAAGTAACAAATAAGTACAAAATAACCTGTTTTAATAGTACAATTTTGTGACTACTTACCTTCAGACAGATACAGGCGATCAGGTTCCGCAGGCTGTTCACAGGGGCGATGTCTGAGCGTGACGTGCAACGAAGGCCCCCGTGGTGGAACCTCAGGAGGCGCCGGTTCAGGGGGTGAATCGCAGTCCCGCTCACTTGTCTGACCGTTGTTGTTTGATGGCCCTGTGTAAAATTACAGATGTGAATGACATTGAAAATTTTACCATTCAGCTCAAAGATGACCACTGACCTGACAATTGGACTGCTGGATATAGGCCTCCCTGAGATATTGGGTAGTTATTTGTGTTTTGTGATATTTTTAGCAGCTTGAATCATGTCCCAGATAACCATAGCTATTAGATACATATCAATTTGAAAATGTCACATTGGTAGGCGCCTATATAATGGGCACCTATTTAGCATTAGGTAGCACTTTAATTGTCGAGGGTCTCCCTTCACCCAGGTATAGACTAATTCAAACAAACATCGTCATGAGTCTGAAGATGTCCACGTTTCGCTCCTGACATATATGGCTCTACCAATAGCAGGAGTTTCCGTTAGCTCATATCAGTAAAAGTAGTGAGATGATATATTCAGTGTGATTTTTTTATATTTTATATCATAACTAGCTGTTACCTGCGACTTCGTTCGCGTGAAAATTCAGATGTGTGCCTTTGAAAAAATATTGCCTGCCTGATCTTACAGCAATCGTACATTGTATCAGTAATAATCAGTATCCGTCTCCATGACGAATCTCATTTAATTCTTTTCACCCGCTACCAGTAAAACTGACGAAATTTTACACAAACTTGCAACTCCTATTTTTATACTTAATATGGTGCCTAACTAATTTTAGTAAAGTAATTATTATTATGTAAGTTTGGAGTCGATAACTTTAAAAAAAAAACAGATTTTCTATACAAACACACACTCCGTATTTCACCCTTTATAAAGGTCGTTGAAAAATAATTAACTAATTTTAATTTCTTTGGAAATAAGTATTTTCTAGTAATTTCGGCATCCTATTCACAAAACTATAGAAGTTTCATTCAAGGAACCTGCATGCAAAATTTGGGACTCCTAGAATTTGTAGTTTCTGAGATTTCGTGATGAGTGAGTGAGTGATCTTTCGCTTCTATATTTAAAGATATCATCTCAGGTAACACTCGTATGTCTTCTCCTCTATTGATTTTCAAAAGGGCCAATTGGATAGCTTACATCCAGCGTTAGCGTAGGAGTTAATATATGCATACTAAAATGTGTTCAATCTGTTAGTCCATGATACCTACGAGTAGAGATAGGGATAGATGAATAGTTTCAGACAATAGATCAGCGACCGCAAGCCATTCATCAATAAACATCTATGAATTATAACATCACAATGTTCGTCACTAGTGTGGCTCACATGAATACAATTCTGAAAGCTTATTGTCTACACCTACGTAGGTACGTGCTCCTCGTGCTTCTGGATAACTATGCCAAGCATCCATATCATAGGCATGCACCCACCGTATTACGTTTATAATAGCTACCTATACTACAGAATACCTAACTACAATAACTAAACTGGAATCCGACACTGAATATGTGTAATACCTCATTCATACCTTACATTTCAGAGTATTAGTAGTAATAATGATCCTTGCATTTATACTCTACATTCCTACTGCATTCTGATGGAGAAATTCTGTTTGTTTATAGATATCAGTAGCACGACATATTCGCAGTATTGATGAGCGGGTAATTATAGTCGTTATATTTGTATACAGAAACTATAGCGTAGGTATAAGTATTTTATTTGTTTGTTTGTACATAAATATTTAAATATTTGACTGGTATAGTATCTGGACAGGTATAAAAAAATGTTAGTGCATAGCACAAAAAGTCAAGCAAAATCATTTTACACCAAGATAATAAATTCAGACACGAAAAAAAGAGTTCAAACTTATCTAAAGAAACTCCTTGACGACTAAAAGTTTCTAAACCAGTACTGGGGATAATCTGTTTGGGATCATACAAAAAATACTTGATAAGTAAGTACCTATTTCGTTATACATTTGTAACGGGTTGATATTTCAAATCGACCGTTTTCCTGTTCATATTCTAATAGCATTTTCATTTTCATCACTGTGGTTCGATGGTACTGTGTACGGACTGCCACGCAGAGGGGGCGGGTTAGTTGTTCACTCAGTGCAAATATTTGTGTGTATGAACATCTCTTTTTGCATTGGTCTGGTTGTTTCTCTGTATAATATGTATGTATTTACAAACAAAATGGATTTAAGTATGTATATCTGCATTCTAGAACCCATAACACAAGCTATAATATATGCTTACTTTGGGTCTAGATGGCGTTGTGTATAGTTGTTGTGATATTATTGTTATTCAGTACTTCCTTTTATTTTAAAATATTTACAAAATTTATTTAAAAAAAAAAAATTGGAGACCCACTGATATCGGGTACAAAGACTATGCTATCGGTCGTTATGGCTTCAGAGAGAGGAACCGCCTCTAAATTCGAGCCGTGTCAAGAAGAACCGCCTTCTGCATCAGGCTTATGATTCAGCCATCTTACGCGAACCATCTGAAGGTATCGATAGAGTCTCTTGGCATTTAGTCCATTCACAGAAATACCTATCGAAGCAATGGTCGCCGAATCCACATCCCACATGTCCACAACCTCGCAGGCCAAATCCAAGTATGTAACGTTTATCCTTTACTGCCCTCGCGAAGTTCTCGTAATGAGAGGTGGTGATGTCGATGATCATTGCAAAACTCTCTAATCGATTTATCACCACTATATCATTGCAGGCTTGTTGGCAATTATGGTACTGTCAGTGATAGATCAATCGTACTGGAATCAATCTATTATCATTGACTGAATCACAAAAAACGTGATACAACCTTTATCGAGAACTGGGTCAGGCACATACCTGTAATACGGTACCTTTAAGTTCATGAGGTTGTATTCTAAAGCAAGTTGCTGATGGATGATCCTGGTCACTTGGTTGTGTCTATGCAAGTACTCGCTATAGTATAAAGCTATCAATGATGAAAGTTCTGAAGATGGTTTGATTAATAGTGACGAGGTTGTTAACCACACAAACAAATCTATATAATGTGCACTGTGTGTGTGTACTAGTTTAGATAAAAAAGCGGCCCGCTCGGTGGTAAGTTGTACCTGTAGCCCTTAGGGTAATGCTCAGAAGTGCCAATTCATGCAAAACACAACCAAGCCATAAAAATACAATGGCTTGGTTATCCTATAGTAAATAATACAATAATATAATATAAAATAATAAATTATAAAGAAAATATATAATAAAAATTATTATAACAGCAAAAATGTTGATTTGTAGATAGAGATTAATATCTAGGGAATAAAGTAATGGCTAGTCTAATGTTAAATATTTACAAAATTTTAACATAATATTTTTCGTCTAGACATAAATAATGACATAGACGCCGTTCAATATTTCAAATAAAAATTCTTTATTTATAAAAATAGCTGTACCACTTAATATATCTGTTAGTATTCATTTTTAATGTACATTGATGGTCTAATTTTTTTGTACACATTACGCAGGCATGATGTTGAAAGTTCGAAATCCAATATCACTTTTCAATGTCATAGAGCAACTATTTAAGTTTATCTTAGACATTACTGCCGCGCAAACCTTGAATCTGACACTAAATATCTATATGATAAAGATGCTCTAGTTGATTATACCACAAAAATAAAAACAGACACAAAATTAGGAAATAAAAAATACGCAAGTATAATTTTTGGTTACCTTTCTGGATCATTGTTTGTTGTTATGGTTCTCAGATTTCAATCTATTTGTTGCAAGGAGTAACCCTTGATTTATGGAATTCGTAGCAGAGCCAATTTTGCCAATATCAAACAGGATAACAGTCAAAGTTAATTAAAAAGCTGTAGGTAGCCTCTTTTCCGGCAAAACTAACGCAATTTAGATATAAGAAGAGAACGAAATAAAAGTAAGTAAATAACTATACAGTATGTTATGTTATTTCACATATTGCAAGAAATTAGTTCTTGCCTGTAAGTAATGGTTCGCCATGTTTCAGAAGGTACGCATCGTCAGCAAGAGAAAGTTTGACTCAAGTTGAAGATACAACACCATTCTTTCATTAGAGGGTACTTTTGGTATGAGAGGTTCATAAATGCACCCTAGGTCCATGAGTACCGCGTAAGCATTAAGTAGAAAATCGCCTAGTCTATTACCATTAGCGAAAAACAGCATGACATTGGTCTTCATCATATTTGGTGGATTAACCACGCAGCGGTGGCTCAAGGCTGGTGCCCCGCCACAACCAGTTCCCGTTATAGCTACGGACTCCCTACAGCAAGACATTTCAAGTGAACATAAATATGTAAGCCTTCCGAGATGATACGATAAGAAAACAATAATACAATTATTTGATTGTGTTCCCTGTCTTAATATTTGATAATATTTATTTACAGCTGCTGTCATTATATCAAGCTTATTACAAGATTTATAATAATATATATTTAACCTTGACATAGAAAACGAAATAAAGTAATTCATAATATTTCACCATTGTTGAGGCAGAGCCGAGCGTTGCGTGCGTTGTTATCATGCCCGAAGTCTTCACGACGCGGTCGTCTTGACAGAGTGGCTCCAGTCTCGGCACTGAATATTTCTTCACCTGCAAGAAACACATTATTTTGAATCTATAGTAGTAAATTTGTATAACTCACTATAACCTAGATAACTGACGGCAGATTTATTCCCTCCGGCACACATAGTAGCGTTGAATCCACATTTGTTTAGAATCCAGATAGTCTTTGTTTCGTGTAATTACTTGTCTTCAATAAAATCTATACCAGTAAATAATTTTTATATATCCATTTGAAGCTGCGGACAATACATAAATTAGGTACGAGTATATTCACAAGTACGTTCAGCTAATTTGGTGTATTGAGAAGCCGCCCCCATAGTATCTTTAATATAAGGCTTATAGCAAAACGAGACGGAAGCAAACAGTAATTAGTTCAAAAACATTCAAGAGAGAGTTTCGCTATTAGCTTGGGTTTCTGCGCCGCGTTTGATGTTTATAGTACAGGGACGTATAAGATTGCCGAGTATGTTGTCTTAAACATGTATGTTAACATTTCAATAATATATCACAATATTATGATTAAAATGTAGAGATTAGTTTTAATTTTAACCTGTTCTGAAGGTAACGGGGTATTGTTTTTCGAGTGTATGTATAGTATGTATCTCCAAAGCTGTGATTCGCGTAGTCGAAACGGCTTGAAGGTTTAAGTATTTTTAATTTGGAAAAAACATAAATAGGAAATGAGAAAACTATCGCCGGCTATAAAATTATAGATGCTTACTTAAACATGAAATCTCAAAAAACAGCTTTATGCTAACATTTGGCAAGAGAGTGAAACTACCTAATTAAGACGAATTCAATATCTATGTTCTTTAGCAACATAACTTTAATATAAATTATATAACATTAAGAACGTACCTTTGGAGTTTCTGTTCCGCCTGTAATATCTACGGTTGGTGCTTTCATGAGGAAACGGAGACGCTTGACGCTGCGGGCTGCATGCGTAGCGAGGCAACTCCTCGCCACCTTCCGATCCGTAGATGCGACGTTGCTCGTCTGATAAACAAATACACTACAGTTAATACAGTTTCTTCATTTAAGTCTAGAATGAAGATAGAATAAAAAGCTAGGAACACCCAGGTGATTTTATTCGCGAGTGATCAAAGGACACTAAAGAGTCGCCTTTGAACACCTAGATCACAGTGGAATAGACCGATAAAACAGCTACTACAATCAATCAAAATAGTTATTAACAATAGCAATTTTCTCTTAGAGCCTGCCTAGTTAAATACACGATTAGTTAAGATTTCTATAAACTCATGTTTATTGATATAATTTCAATTACGTATGTTAACAATAGTTTATATTACGATATAGTGACGTTATAAAACGTTCGGAGTACATCTAAGTTCAGATGTAACTTTCAAAATCATTTCAATTTGGTTACAAATATTAAGGTAATCAATATTAAGTAAGTATGAAACGTTGAGTAACGTTGATCCCTAGACACTAAAGCGTGAAAATAACAATAACTTTGTACATTTGATCGTAATTTTGAAATATTTAACCTAAACATAAACTGTTCAAATTATCCATATTTAAACCACGTTATACAACATTAACACCACATTTTTTACATAAAAAAGTTTGCAAAACGTCCGCCGTACTTAGTTATGGTGCGACTACGTAATAATTTTCAACACTTTATACAAATAGGTCAGTATAAAGTTGAGGCCGGAAAGTTTGGAATTTATGAGGCGGTTTGTTTGGGTAGGTAATTCTAAACAATAACAAACAAAATGTATACGGTGGCTCGAGGGCAGAACAAGGCTGGCCGTAAGTCGGCCCGCGGGCAACGCGAGCGCGAACCGCTTTAGTACTTCGTCAAACAACGAACACGTTCGCCAACAAAATAATAATTATTTTTCTCGACGAGTAAACTACATTACTGTTACGTAAACACTTGGCGCAAGTCTATTTCTCTTGTCACTTTTAAGATTTTAAGTTGCCGATTGACTATACTACCCCTGTTTGTGCCCAGGTACCTAAGCAAACAAGACATTCAAGGTAATGTCCCAGAGTCGACTAGGATGTCTAGTAACTTCCTATTGTATTAATCCTAACTTACAGAAGTCACAGTGATGCATGTGGGTGAGATTGTCCCTATTGTACGCCAAGTGTTTAAGTTTTTGGTCACCTGATGTATTATCAAAAGTGCATTTTATTACACGGACTCTTTAACCCTTTCCTTGGCAATCGAACTTCATGTATCGTTTTCTGTAAAATAACGATTTTATCTATGATTAAGTAACATTAAGAAATTAAAAAATACTTGTTAATCGTTAATCGCATAGTCTATAGCGTTCAACGCTTATTTAAAGTTTAAAAGTTTGATATATTTGAGTAATATTTCTCAGAAATTATGTTTTCAATTTTGGTTATACTTAAATAAGATTTCTCTACGCGGAAACTTGAATGTAAAATGTAATGACAGCTGTTAGAAATATGTACAAAATAAACTTGTAGCCACACGGTGCCTACCCACCTACAAATGCGTATAAAAAGAAAGTTTGTATACGAAAGAAAATGAATTAAAAATACTCGCTCAGATTAGTAAGTTTCGCAATACTTTGAAATTTGTTGGCAACGTTAACACAGCTCTACGTAACGAAACGTGAATAAATTGAAAATAAGCAGAGAGACGCAGTCATTTATAACTTAAGGGAAAGCATTTTAATATTATTCGAAAGTCGACGATAAAAAGTTGTTAAGACCCGGACTAACGCAGTAATAAAACGGCACAATAAGTAACTAAGAGTGAATAATTTAATGAACGACGCTCAACTCTCACTCTCACAACACGCAATTATAATTTTGATACCGACCTTCATGGAATACCCCACGCATGCCCTAAAACAAATTGCAACAATTCTAAAATCGCAACTAAAATAATATGAAAGGGTTTGGATGTAGCGTTTAATGAAAGTTAAGTCGATGGTCTGGTGGGTAGCCAACGGCTGAATAAAACTAAACACCTTGTTTTAGTTTACTCGACGATTTTACAAACTCAATTAGCATTACAACCTCTGAAAGCCACTTTAAGCGAAATAAAATTATGTTACAAATAAACGGGTTCATGTTTTGATATATCTAACTCAATGTAACAAAATGAAAATTACACAATGTATTTTATTAATCGAATTATATTGTTAATATCGGTAGATTTGATACTTGTTGTCTGAGCTTGGATGGAGTTTAATAAACTACGTTAAATTTTATACGAACTTAAGTTTGTTTGTAAGTTTGTTTGGATGTAAGGAGTAATCTCTAAAAGTAATAAGCCGAATAAAAAAAATAACAAGCCATATTAATCTTGAGAGATGGGACCAATATTATACGGTTTTATAACAGAGCCACAAAACTAGCTTATTATTTACAAGTTGTGCAATAAAATGGCAGAAAGATAAATGGTTAAACATTACTTTGTCATAACTATTCAAATAAGGCAAAATTATTTTGATGCTAGACAATTTATACTCGTAGTTGTTTTAGTAGAATTTGTGTAACAACCTGAGGATGTTGTTTATGTGTCTGACTCGGTGTGGAGTTCTAGTTCATAAAAATAAAATACGGTAAAATAAAGAACTAGAAATATTAGATTGAATGTTAGAGACCTGTTAGAGCATCTTGTACCTATTTGTGTAAGTTTCTTACATTTTATACATATCATATCTTATAATTTCGAGCAATAATTTGTGTCGCATTTGCACATTTCATAAACCATGTAAATAATATATGAATACAACTAAGTACCTAATTCTGAATGATTAAGTTAGAACTTAATGGCCCAGTGGCGAAGGCACCCGCTTCGTAAAGTTGAAGTCGAAGTTCGAATCCGGACAAGTACCAATTTGTTTTTCAAATTATGTGTACTTTCTAAATTTATCTGGACATTACTGACTGATGATAAATGAAAACATCGTGGAAAACCTTCTGAAGAAGTTTGAGGTCGCCAATCAGTCTTGAGCCAGCGTGAAATCAATGCTTACCTTCTCAGTACGAGAAGAGGCCTTTCCCTGCAGTGAGATAATAATGGGCCGATATGATGAAGTTAGAACTATTGCAAAATGATTCTTTATAATAATAAAAAATAATCATTTCCCCATTTCCCACAACCATGCTGCGTGGTTGTTATACATTCTTATCTTTATTCCGACTTAGTAAACATACCAAAAATACTCTAACAATTTCTGAAATGAAAGTACAAATATAAGGAAACTACTTTTCCTTTGTCCCGTTCATTTAAACGAGCAGTAATAAAAATATAGTTAAGGATCTACGTAAACTTCCTTACTATCACCGAATTGCAAGCAATGTGGTAACTTCGGCCATTTTTTCTTTTCATATATCGCTTGAATATTTAACTATCTACCTTTGCAACATTTAATATTTTTATATACCTTATACGGTATTTAGTAAGGTTGAAAATAGAGTGGCAACTTATTCAGTCCACTGAAGCAAGTAAACAACTCAAGATTGAATATGAAAATTTAATCGACTAATTTAATCGAAGAGAGATACCATGTACCCGTCGTCGGGTGAGTTATTAAACGTCTCACAGTAGGTTGTAAATACGAATACTACATACGCATTATTTAAATTAATGTTACTATCTGTTTGTCTGTTATTGTTTTTAAAATAAATTTCAACTTATTCACCTGACTTATTTACTCGAAACCACTCCCCCAAATTTATGAGTTTTCAATAGGATTGGTAACCGCAGAAAGGTGACATTGGTTGGTACCCAAGAGAAAATATGTATGAGTGGGTTCCATATTCTAAACCAGAGAACTTACAGCCTCATTTACTAATACTGATTTCTATGGCTTATTACAGGAAAGTTTGCACTTTCCTGTAATAAGTGAAATGTTTCAAAGATGCTGACGGCTTTGCAGCCGTCAGCATCTTGGAAACGTTTCACTTTACAAGAAGTTTTGTATGAGATTAAAACTTACCGTCTTTGGGTTTTAAAACACAACATACAGTCAAACTGAAATGGGCACTGAATACAACTGACAAATAATACCTGGGTGGTGGCCCCACAGTGAACAGGGAACCTAACAATGCACAACTCTGGACATTGCAAACAACTAGAATACAGTACCGTACCGTAAATGTAGCAGTACCGCTACATTTGCCTTTATAGATGACGACCATACTGAATCAGTAAATATTCCAATTCCTGATTACTTTATTCGATAGAAATATGTAAGAAATGATTGCAGTATCAGATATGATACATCATCCATCGGTTGCCCGCCACCCTTATAAGGTCGTCGGTCCACCTTGTGAGGGGTCTGCCCACGCTGCGTCTTCTGGTTCGTGGTCACCACTCTAGAACCCTTCTGCCCCAGCGGCCGTTAGTTCTGCGAGCTATGTGTCCTGCCCATTGCCATTTTAGAGAAGCAACTCTGCGAGCTACGTCAGTTACTTTGGTACGCCTGCGGATTTCTTCGTTTCTCAAACGATTGCGCAGGGAGACGCCTAACATAGCCCGCTCCATCGCCCTCTGAGCGACTTTGAGCCTTCGGATAAGACCCATAGTTAGCGACCACGTCTCTGTTCCGTATGTCATCACTGGCAACACACACTGGCCAAAGACCTTGGTCTTGAGACACTGCGGTAGTGCGGACGAGAAGATATGTTGTAGCTTCCCCAACGCTGCCCAGCCGAGTTGGATTCGACGAGTGACCTCTTTCTCGAAATCGGACTTAGCTAATTGGACTGTTTGTCCCAGGTATATGTACTCGTCAACGAATTTGAGCATCGAGTCTACGACCGTAATAGGAGTGGGTGTAACATGGACATTGGTCATGACTTTAGTCTTGTCCATGTTCATTTTTAGGCCCACTTGTCGAGAGACTCTACTGAGGTCATCGAGCATTGCACTACATTTACGGAATCAAATTTTTAAACCGACGATCTTAGTACCTGAGTCAACTTCCAAATGTCTAAAGGTAAATATACGAGTAGGTGTAAACGTGGTAATAGTGAATCTTATGAATTATTTCAGGTTTTTTGAATAGGTCCTGATTGCAAAACAATTACCTTACTTTAATCTAAAATAGCAATTCAAAATTTAATCCCTATAGATTAAAGTTTAGTTTGCTTTAATCAGACTTTCATAACTATTCAGGCGGAGATGGAACATAAATTTTCCCACGGCAAAACTTCGACGCCAAACAAGTGCGGTTGAAGAAGTCAACGTTGCACTTAGACGCCGAGATGAGAATTGCGCATTTTTGAAAGTTCTACGACCCTAGTAGAAATGAACATAATACCAGGTACATATATATATATATATATATATATTAAACCCTTAATATCCTCCAAGTTGACTAATACCATAAAAACTTTCATCTCTTGAAGTGTAATAGCAGTTGTAGGGGAGAGTTGGGTATATCATACTGCTATTTAAAGCGTACCACTTCTACATTTCTTCAAAAGTAAAGTATTTTCTATACTAAAAACATTAAATAGTAATGTCTAAATAAATTTATGCATAAATAAGAAAATCATTTTAGTCTAATTCTATGAAAAGTGTTCGATGTTGTTTTGTAAAAACATCATATCTCGCAAATTTTGTTAGGCGAAGCAATTTGATTACAGTATTGTACTCATCTTCATTAATCATTCATAATTTTTAAGACTTGTTTAATGTTAGATGCCTTAGGTGTTTGTTTTTCAGAAAAAAAATATTTCTTTAATTAATTTACCTGCAGTTTGCTACGGTAATACAGCCGAAATTTTATTATAAATTATTAGAGGACGTGTAACTAAAAAGTGATGAAATTATACCAGACTCTCCGTCTCAATATCATTAACAAATAGTAGTAGCCTCGATAAAAGCTCAGAGCCACTCAAGCATGACGTGAACTGCATAAATAAATAGAGATTTCAAGCTATGAAATTCATATTTAAAAAATGTTTGCTGAGTAATAGTCTTCTTTGGGGAAAAATAATAGATTCTTTTACTCCTGCGATGAAAATGACCTGAATTAAATTTTCACATTCAATCGTCGGTTGTTTGCCCCTGAGAGCGATCGCGGGCCGCCGCCGCAGTGCCCCCCGTACCCCTTACTCCCCTGTACTTCACCCGACCGTCTGTCGTTTCTCATCATACCTATTTTTGTTTTTTTAAGAAAATAATCGCAGGCGAAGTATTACATACGTATGCTATTCCTCAAGGAATAAGCTACAATACAATATTTTAACTTGTATGCTTATCTGAGGACAGCGCTGTGGGCTGCATTATTATTTAGTTTATGGTTATATTTCTGTTGTAACACTATATACATAGCTATTTGTGTCCTAATAAAAAAAATACAAATATGAACAGGCTACACAGCTGCATGATTCCACACAGTCATAGTAGCATTTTGTGTTATGATCAGGCTAGGTAATGAATTTACTATTTGTTAACTTTTACAAAATAGTCACAATTTAGAACGTGGTATTAATAGTTAAGTCAACAAAAGGAAAAGGGTAGATAAAGCACGAATGGTCCAGTTATATTGGCTGCTTGCATCATTAGGTATGCTTATTTACCACCTTAATGGTTGTAACCAATTTGATTAAAGGTTTTATGCCTACAATTATTAGTATTTAGTTTTTGGTCAATTAGTATTTGTTGAAGTATCACAGATAGCTCATGTGATGGAAGGATTTAGGTAGTTACTTGTCTACTGCACTGAACAACGTGAATCCAGAGTTTGCCCCTAGAGAAATTTTTGTGTTGTTAATCCGCAAACATCGTTATAAAGTTTGGGTGTACCTTGTGTTGGTTAAATATATGTTTGTATAGTCCCTAACACAGGGCTTCTACCCTGTTAGGAGAGATTTTAATAAAATACTGCAAAAATAACATATTATATTTATTTTAATGAAAATAAAGTACAAAAAACAACACACAGTAGGTAAATCGGACGTTAAAGCATCTCACTCCTCATCAAATGTGATGACAGGTGAGCTAGTTGCTTGTTAGGATTATTGTTTATAATTTCAGAAAATCTATCCACGACTTTAGTGTCCTTGCGATCACTTTAACTATCGTTAGTGAAAGTTAAGTAATGTACTTTACCTTAACAATGTTTACTTATATCCAAAATCCCACTAACAACTTTGTATAAGTAGGTATAATAAAGTAAAGAGATCTAAGTCACAGCAGTTTCACTGACAAATACTCAAAACAAAGAAGTAAACAACAACAAAGTTTATGTAAAGTAACCCTAGATTTACAGATGTTAGAACATTTAAAGCCGAGTTTGTTAATATTTTGTCTAGAGGTAATCTATTTAAGTAAAGAAATTGAGTTTCGTGTAAGTATTATCGCATATTACTATTATAATTATATTATTATTTAAATTGTTAGTTTATTAAACAAATTTTGTTCTTAATGTACCTATGTGTTTAGTAGATCCAAGCTGGTTTCAACTTACAACAAAATTCAGCATGAATAGGCCGGATCGACCGGGGCAGTACTACCCTCTCATATAAGATCTTCGTAAGAGTAGTAGTATCCGTACTACTGCATTTCGTTCGGTGAGTGAGAGCGCCGGAGGCCCAATTTCTCCCCTTTCCTCTTTCCTCACCTCCTTCATTCCCTTCCCCTACCCCTTTCCCAGCCGCCATAGTGGAGGGTACCATACCTGCAGTTTAAGTTTTTGGTATGGTGGCCACCTCTTCTGGATTCCACTGACTGCTTACCATCAGGCAGAGTGGAGTAACTTTGGTAGGCTACTATATAAAAAAGAAAATGTGTTAATAAATAGGTATTTCCGCTACTAGAGAAAATAACGAGAATAAATACCTGACAGATAGGTTTTTTGTTTTTAATCTGACACGATGAAGTACTGACTTGAAACAAAGAAGTAAACAAAATTTGATAAAATTACGTTTTTCTTTTGTCCAACATTAGACGTCTCCCGACTTAAATGATGGTGATGATTTATTTATTAGAGATTAACAGCTATTGTGACAATACAGACATAATTAAGGTGTACTTACACTATATTTATTAAAATTTGTTTTACAACAAAAATAGCATCTTTTTATTACTTAGCAGAAGAATGTTAGCAAGGTTATTTAACTAAGCCATTAAGTCAGGTAGATAAAATATTAGATCGCACTGAAACCACTTAGAGCTATTTCGCCGGGATTGCGTGATAGCAACACTTAATTTACAAGCTCCATTTAATTTGAACTATTTTAAGGCTCAGGCAGGAATTTAAATATCTGCAGATAAGCAGCTCACGCGAATGGTACCCGCGCCAATGTTCTCTACGCCGAGCTGCAATGACTCGCGTCTAAGCGCGCCGACTAAATTACGAGATTAACGAAATAAATGTACAATAAGATATTTTTGGCCTTTTCCTGAGAACTAATATGTACTCTTAAAACTAAAAGCACGCTAAAGCTAACACATATTTGCATAAATTATAAAAGAGTGCCAGCCATTTTCTCCACTCGACCCCCAGAAATACCGCTCCTCAGGTTAAGATATGATGAGCTTAGACCGTCTCGATTTTTTTAAACTTTTAATTTTAGATAATTTTTATTCATTCATAAATAGGTAAATTAAAATAATATAGGTAGGTACAAAATTAAAGCGGACTTTTAAGCACCATTTACTCGGCAAGAATTTCCCTAATTCAATGATGTCAAAGGAATATTAAAAAGTTTTTTGTAAACACGCAAGGCGTATTAGCACGAGGAGAGTTAGCACTGTTGAATATTAAACATTTGCTTGTAAACAATTCTTAATTACTGAACTCAAATGAGAAATCTCACATCCAAAACTAGTCTATTCAATATGTTCAATAGTTCGAATGAAATTAACTAAAATACGTCATTTTATTAGGCAGTTTATGTCGAATAACAATGTCGAATTTCGTGGAATATACTCGTTTGTTTGTAATGAAGAAAACAATCACATATAATTGCATCAAAGATAAATTATTTGAGTAAACCCGCGCACACGAACCTGTTTTCGAAGTGAAAACTCAATCAAATAAATAAATGTAAATTAGTTTTCGAGGGTAGAATACTGGCACTTTATAGTTGCAAAATAAATAGGGTTACTTTGTATTATTTCTGGAATAAGGTGGATATTAGGAGTGGCAGCAAAGTGCAGAGATTAGACCGTGGGGCCATCAATTACGTACGTAATCCGGGACACGTGCGTACCGCTCATCGCATCACAAACCTATGGGAATTATTGAAATTTTCTCTACACATATAACGCATGAATTATTATGGTGATATTTGAACGGAATAGGAAATTAAGAGATAAGGAATTACGCGAATATTTGCGAGTGTGCCCGATATATAAGAAATGAAATTAGCATATAAAAGCAATGATTTCAAATTATTGTGTTTGTACTGGAATAGAGTACAAATATGTAAAACTTTAGTCATAAATTTGTTAATATTATAGTGGATTAACCTACTTTATATGGGTTATTAATGTAAATTATAATCCTGAGGTGAGTGACTGCATAATATCTGGTCAAGCGGTTCGGCTTGTAACAGTAGTCACCTGAACCGCCGCTACCGATGTGTCGTTAGTTAAATTCTGTATTAGAGCAAATGTTTTTGTGATAAGCAAACAGTTTTTGATAAACTTGGTGACTTTTGTATCAGTACCTTACTTCCGTGTGGTAAATACGACCACGAATACTTTTTTTCGACTGCGAGATACCACCTCCACGGGTATTCAAGCTAAGATCCTTGACAAAAAATACAAACAGTTAGGTATATCAACAACGAAGTGATCTTGTGTTAGGTATATCAACGGAGGTACGAAACGTAGGTACGACCTGTTGAGTTACGAAGTCCTGTAAATAACTAAGAAGGACTTTTACTACTTTGGCTTCTTAAATATTTAGTTTTTTACTGCTTTGGCTTACTGAAATGAAGTAATTGCACCATCATCGCTATCGATTACAAATGTAAAAGTTATATCTCCGTATATGTAATCTTTGGTGGATAAACCAAGAAATAGGTAGGTTTTAATTGGTTGATCCTTCGACATTTTGAAATACTTCGCGTGTGAAGACTTATAAAAATATAAAGAAACTCCCCATTGGTACGTCAATGTTTATAAAGAGATACTGAGATAATAAGTTTCACCCCTTGTGCAGGTTTTGTCTCGACAATATAAAAATAAATTTTAGAACGCCCCTATTTATGTTCAGTTTTGCATAAGATTTACCGATAGTAAAGGGAGAACGAGTAACAGTTTATAGTGAGTTTAAAAGCGTATTTATGAACAAATATTAACCCCCTTTAAGGTTATGCCATGACTTTTCAGACATATCCTTTTTTACGAGTACCTATAAGTATTTTATTTTTGGACTTGATGAAACGGCGGACAAATATTGGAAATCGTTCAAATATTTATATTTGGAATCGTCCGTATAAAGATTTTAATAACACATTTTTTTAATGTAACTATATATATAGATAAATAAATATTACTAGCAGCGCCTCACGGCTTCGCCCGTACAATGAGTTTTGTCTGCTTCGGAAACCGGACCGATTTTCGGGATAAAAAGTAGTCCCTGTGAGGGTGAAACCGCGCCGCGTAAAGCTAGTATATATATAAAGGTCATGACATGATTCTTAACGACCATTTACTTAATGTATTTTGTGTTTATTAAATTCAGTAACTACTTCCTACCGTAATTGGAAAAAGAAGGCACAAGAATAAAAAACATACTTATATAAAAATGTTTTTGTTCATCATCCGCCATTCTTTTCTGAATACCTCACATATTTCTACAACGCGAAAGTACACTGCAAAATAAATTTATTTTTTTGCCGACCTGTATTGTATATTGATTCTCGTAGTCAATAATCACTTGTAATGAAAACAAGAAGAACGATATCACTAAGAAACTTTATACAGTCGCAAAACAATGCATTTTCTAGTTCAGTTCAAAAGCGCTATTTACTAACAGGAGTACATCATTTTAACAGTCGGTAGACGTCCATTATTAGATATTTCGCCAAGTAAGATCAGTTCTACTAAATTCTACAAGATGGCCTGATGATCTGATGATATGTAACTGTTATCCGATTAATAAGGGCGGCTTAAGACCGGTCAGTGCCGATACATTGGGGTGATCTATGTTCAGCAGTTGAACTCATACAGCTGAAATCATTGCATCACCACGCTGAATTTGAGCCAAGGCTCATAGCTAGGTCCTCCAGACCAAGTTATCCGACCACGTTATGAGGGAATAAATTACATTTATTGCAAGTCTCTAAATGAACTTAAGTAAAAATTCAAATCCAAGAGGTTGTCTGCCAGGTAACCTTGTAAAATAATAATTCAAGCTTGTTGGACTACTAAACAGAATATCCAATTAGTTTAAGGCTAATATTTAATATACTATTCGAGGTGTATCTATTTTAATATATAAACTGACGGACTCATAAACTGCATCAAAGTTCAGGATTATTTTGAAATGATTTTTTTTAATAAGTATGCAAACTTTTTAGATTAAATTATATAAATATGGAGAGACTGGCTCTTAATCTTAAAAAAAAGCAAAATTTAAAAATAGAACTGCAGTAAAACAAATGAATATAGCCGGGAAAAGAAAATTTACTCGTAGTATCAGATTTGCGTGTTATTTAAAGCAAAGTTTTAAATTGCTTCGCATTGATTTTTTATTCTTTTGTCAATTGAATTATTGTTACCAGCAGAATTGTTGGGTTAGTTTTTTAACTTATCGAGAGTTTTTGAACCATAATATGGATACTTCGTCCGAACAAGCGGCTCAAATTGTAGCACTGGTGCGGGAGGGCTTGGAGCAACGAACGATTGGTAGAAATTTAAATTTAAACCAGTCTACGGTTTCTAGAATATACAGAAGTTTTGTGGAGACAGGTTCTTACAGAAGGAGACGTGGTACAGGCAGGACTCGAGCAACCACCGGTCGTGATGACCGATTTATTGTTACAACTTCCCTGCGAAATCGTTTCCTCACGTCAGTTAACATCAAAACAGAGCTTAATGAAGTGCGTGGAGTAAATGTGAAATGAATGTAGAATATACAGAAGTTTTGTGGAGACAGGTTCTTACAGAAGGAGACGTGGTACAGGCAGGACTCGAGCAACCACCGGTCGTGATGACCGATTTATTGTTACAACTTCCCTGCGAAATCGTTTCCTCACGTCAGTTAACATCAAAACAGAGCTTAATGAAGTGCGTGGAGTAAATGTGAGTGCACGAACAATAAGAAGAAGGTTAAAGGAAGTGGATATTACCCCTTTTAGACCAGCAAATAGTCCAAAGTTGTCTGTAGCTCACAGACAAGCTCGCTTAAGATTTGCGCGTGATTACCTAAATTGGACAGAAGAGCAATGGGCCTCCGTATTGTTCATGGACGAGTGTAGGAAATGTTTATATGGTGCAGATGGTCGCAGAAGAGTCTATCGTCGACGTGGGGAGCGATATGCTCAAAGTTGCATTGAGGAGCGTGTTCCTTTTGGAGGCGGTTCGTGTATGGTCTGGGGTGGCATATCGATAAACGGGCGAACAGAACTTGTGTTCATAGACATGGTCCGTCAAAACGGTAATAGAGGGGATTTGACTGCACATCGCTACATAACAGAGATCTTAGAAGATCACGTTGGTGCCTTACATGGGATTCATAGGCGAAAATTTTACTTTAATGTAGGATAATGCCCGGCCGCACGCTGCTGCACAAGTTCGACAATATTGCGAAGAGGTTGGGATACGTACAATGAATTGGCCAGCACGCAGCCCGGATCTTAATCCTATTGAGCATGTTTGGGACAATTTAAAAAGAGCTGTATATGCGAGAAATCCTGTGCCCACGACAGTGGCAGCACTAAGAACAGCACTTTCAGAAGAATGGGACAATATTCCGCAAGATCTTTTAATAACCCTAATAAAATCTATGCGGAACCGATTAGAATCCATAATAAGGGCACGTGGAGATAATGCACCTTATTAAAACATAAATAAACCCTTGCATAAAGTTTGTGTCTTTTGTTAAAACCATTTTTTTTATTAAATCACTTTTCCTTAAATTTCTGTTTTTTCCTTAAAAAAAGTCTTAAGGTCCTTTCCAGTACACAAACTTAAACTTAAGGATATGACCCTACGCTGTTTTAAAGTTCACAAACCAATCTAGAGGTTTTAATTTTAATCTGTATAGAAAGTTTGCATACTTGGTTAAAATATTTATTTCAAAGTCGTCTATTACTTTGATGTAGTTTATAAGTCCGTCAGTGTTTATTTAACACTAATCAAGTTGTGTCAGTTACCTAGAAAATTTTAAGTAAAATCAATTTGAAATTATTTTTGTCACATTTAAAAGTCAGTTGATTCCAAAACGCAAATATTAATATGCCTCTATGTTGATTTAACATATTCCGCGACAGTAAACGTAGGTATATGGTCGTGATGATAATAAGACATCTATTGTGTTTACAGTAGTGTCTATGAAAGGGTTAAATGTCTTATACAATTTAAAAGAAAATGTCTGTACCCATTTTCTCAAAGTATGTACATACATACTCTTTATATGTATAAGATTTGATACTTAATTCATAATCAAGTTAATACATTAAAGTTGGAACACAACACCTAAAACCTCGTTAATATAATGCTGGAGTTTGCAAATAAAACCAAATTCAATGTTAATGACCCGTAAAAGTTGGTTACCTGCCTGTACCGCTAGGCTGCGGTATCGTGGAGTCAACTATGAGCATTTTAGTAAAGAGGGTAAATGAGCTTGTCTATGGCGCCCTCTCGTGACCTCCCGACGAACAAAACGAAAAAGCGAACTACGGCAACATTTACAAAGAAAATAGCCGTAGGGCAGCGGGGCCAACCCTCCATCCTTTGTTTCCTTAGACCGCCACCGCCTAGCCGCGCCGCTGCCGTCAACTTTCCAAACCTTCGGACGAAATATTTACATTGCGATTTGTGGCCTTTGTTTTAACATATTAATGAGAATTCCAAAATGTATTTATTAACTTTCTTGCCTACTTTAGTTTACAATGTAAATTGCTGTATTAACTTTATAGTTTATGTTCCACATGCGTGACTGTAGAGAAAGTACTTACTAAGGTTGTACATATATTATTTACAGTATGCAATTTAATAAAAGTTAGGGAAGTATGCCTGTTTGTTGTTCAGTATCACACCCGCTCGGCGCGCAGTGGGGAGGCCCGCTCGACGAGGCGCGGCAAAGCGCGGTGCGACGAGCGAGACGCACACCACAGGAATTTGTAAATCTTCATAAGATAATGGATCGCTTCGTGAAAGAAAAGGACCTCTCTGGCTTGGAACTTTGTTGAATTCCTGACTCGTAATTAATAAAATTACTTTTTGGGAGCTTTCCTCGACTTCAAAGAATTTTAGCATAAAAGAAAAAGTTAAGTAGATGAATTATTTTTGAATGATAAAGGGAATAATTTTGGATATTTATACACTTAGGAGTTGAGTTATTTTGAAGATTTCATCGTTCTTTTGAATATCATAATCCGACACTATAAAAATAAAACTGTAGTGAAATATAAAAATTGTCCCATTATGAAATGATTTCCACTATCATTCCTAGTAGCGTTTTCAAAGTAAGATTCTCATTTAGTGCACTCATGGGTAAATTGCATTTAATGTGGGCTATCAAGAAAGTATTTACCCTGCAATTGAACTGTACGAGATTTATAGGATTTCTCTCGACGATATTCTCAAGAACTCCTTTTCTTTTAATTTCTTATTCTTCGTATATTTGCTTTTGTATTTCAAGTCAACAAATATTAGTCTTTACTGAAATACTATTAAAGAGAAAGAACAACATTGTTGGAATACATTTAAGATTGCACGAGTATAAACGGTGTATGTCTGAAAGATTAAATAGTTGTGTACGATAGAGTTGTCCTATCAAAGTAAAGCCTGACAAGAGGTCATTTGAAAGAGGGTAGAATTGTTAATACCTACCTTGGGAAAGTCATTCACTTGTATTGAAAGGTCATGCTTATCTTTGAAGGGAGATGATAAGAGCCCGCATGGCAGTACTAGCGGGACAAACGCACGGGGTGCACGTCACCGGTCACACTATGTAATAGTATGACTACTAGTTTAATTTGCGAAGCCACATAAATCCCTGTTTGATGAGGGTAGCGCCCGCTTTCATTAGACGGACTCAATGCTTAGCGGCAATCATAGCCGTTGACAGCGTCGTATTGTTTCTTATTAACCACAAACGTATCTAACGTTCAACATCTATCTGATTATTGTGAATAGAGGGTTCCTTTTGAAGTTTTGTTTCAGAACTTGATATTGCAATATCATAATATATTTTACGAGCACTCATATTATACAATTCAAATATTTAGTAGTTGTTAAGTATTTAATACTTACATTCAAACAAATAGCATTGAACTATGCAACAACGCGATAGTAGATCCACGCTGGTTTTAGCATGAATGGACCGTATCGACCGGGGAAGTACTACCTTCTTATAGAAGTTCGACGCAAAAGTAATAGTACTTATCCGTACTATTGCGTTTCGTTCGATGAGTGAGAGTGCCGGAGGTCCAATTTCCTCCCTACTTTGAGTCGTCCATGAGCGACAGTTACCACCATCACGTAGGCTCTTTGCTAGTCAACAAAAAAAAACAACACACATAAAAAAGTGCCATCCATCATCACGTAGGCTCTTTGCTCGTCAACAAAAAAAAACATCACACATAAAAAAACCGTATCAAAATTCTTTAAAACAACATTTAATTTCAATATAGTATTTACTTCTATAAAAATTATTAATACAATTTTAAAATAATAAATTTCAGTACGATCAGGCTCAGCTTATCATGTGATGAATCACTGCGCAAATAGTAAAAAACGCAACAATCGTCATTGCCTCATCATTATTTTCACAATGTTTCATAAATAAAATCTGCTAGTGATCGCCCAGTCACAATTAAACTGTACTTTATTAATGTTTTATGTCTGAAAGTTATGGGTATATTTGCCCGACTGCCAAAGTCAAGACGGGTAGCGTTTTTCAAGAGTATGTTTGTATGTATGTGAGTATGTATGTCTATTTCTTTGACACACTCTACAGCCTAAATGGCTTAATGGATTTTACATGAGGTGTCATTAGATTCCTATTAATTGTGGGAGTGACATAGGCTATATGCCAGTTTTTTTGAGGCAGGCGGGCTTTCTGTTCTATAATAATATCTATATAATACTTGTGTCTAAAAGATTTATTTATTAAACCTATTTCTGTCATCAAAATATAAAATTATTTTTAGTTAAATTATTCTAGTTTTACTTTAAGCAAACTGTACTAAAATAATATAATCTAATATGGTAGTCGTTTAAAATTAAACATCTAATAATAATATAAAGCATGACTATAAAGAAATGCCAGCAAATTCATATATCAATTCCAGTATACAAATAAGTTCGTGTAACTCATCATGGTAAGCCATCAAAAAGGCTTTTAAAGTAATCAATCAATCGGTTAGCTGTATTCACTATGTTTATGTTAGGTTCCGTAGAGCTCGACGTGTCAATAATGGTGTGATCGTGCCACGATGCATCCGTGGGTATAAAGCCACCTGTCACGTTTACCACATTTATCACAATTCCATCGAATTTCCTCTCAGCCAAAGTTATTCAGAGATAGCTGCACCATAACGCTGCGCGGTAAAAATAATGTTATTTCAGTACACGTATCTTAGAAAATATCAACTCTGTTAACAGCAACAAGTATCGAGGATGTTCCAAAAAAGCCTGGTTTATTTTTAAAATACGAGTCCATTCCTAATGTGTAGCAAATTTACATCCTGCATACATCATTGTAAACCACGGATAGATCATCGCGTTCTGGTATGCTATACAAAATAAACAACCTTAAATCGTGTGCTAAAATGAAGTTGAAGTACCTACCTATGTATAAATGATCATAAAAACGCTCTATGATATTCCCACAAATTTCTTATAATAAACGTAAAGGCAAGTTATACGCCTTTTCAACAATTACCTCCACTTAATAAGATTTCAATGTTAATATTGCCCTACTTTCACTCGCTCAGTATTTGCAGCATGAAGACCGCGTACATGAGCTTAATTGAATAAACCTAACTGCTTGTGATTCAAGGAAGGTAATATCAGGTGCCTCCGCTTTTGAAAAACAATAACCGTGGAACATTGCGAGGGTACCTTTATACAAAAGAGAGTCGCTCAATGAAGTTGCACGCCGAAGAATTTCCATGCAATAACGGAACATAGCCTCGTCGAGGATTCTTGTGGAGCGACCGGAGATATTGCGTACTTACTGGGCTTGCCTCTAATAACACCACCGATACCGTTGTGAAGAAAAATACGAAATGAAATGGAAACTACCAGTCGCCTTATGGTATCCAATCTCGACTAACATTATTTGTTAATACATTAGCTTATTTTGCATTTTAATATTTCAAATCCAACTTCTATCTTTTATCTAATCTAAATTACGATTTCTGAGAACCTATAAAGTGAATGTTTTGCACTATCTGTAGTTTTAATATTGACGAAAGTAAGAATATAAATATTTCACGTTGCAAAGTAGAGATTTTTTTGTAGTGTAAAAATACTTGCATGCAAAATACAGCGCCTCTGGCATTTACTGTGAGAACTAAATTTTCTCTAACAACGCATGGCAGCTGTCAACGGCACTAAACTGACACGGTAAATAAATTTCATCAAAACTCGAAGTTTACAAGTCAGACTAGTTATCATTAAACTTAAGAAAAAGGAACCTCAGACAATTTTATTGAGAAAGATTCTTTCACAATTTAACTTTTCATTTTTAATTAAGTACTGTAAATTAATGCATTAAAAATATCAAATCTATGATTAAATACTGCGCTACCTGTTAGTGTCATCTAAAACTAGTACCAAACAATTGTACGAGTAGCATGGAACTTTTAAAATTTAAGTCGCAATTTGTGATACTTATAATTATGTAATTATAAAAATGACCGCTACCACTAGACAAAATAAAATATGTAATGTACCTATCTCAGGTACTTACGGTAATAACAAAGTTAAGTCATTTTTGCTACCTGGGTTTCTGTTATCTCTACAATACATATTGTATCGTAAGAGTATTCACTTGACGAGGCAAGACTCGCTAGAACGGAGAAAGTTCCCAATTAGTTCCCGCCTCCGATGCCTTAAGAAATTCCAAAGCTTTAACTTCTCTACCTACTAATTAAAATAATATTAGGTAGGTATCCAGATCGTCTGACTTCGATAACTTAGACTTCTGATAAATAGCCTTGAACAACTTGTAGGCACTCTTTAAGTATACATGAATGATGAATCGACAGATTTGTGTGTAAGCGAGAAGTATGTTAGTGTCTCCGGCAGTTACTGCGCGCTGTCATGTCGGTACGACCGTAAATAGAATTGGGATATTATTTTGGAACAGTAAATCAAGGTCACAATTCTATCTAGAGTTTTATTTCATCGACAGTAATTCCCAATGCAACACATACACTGTAAAGGCTTTCTCTAAATATCGTTAGATACTTCAACAATTAACCCATCGTCCCCAGGTCTATAGAACAGACACATCGATTACCGAATTTCGAAAACGCATTTATGATGCGACGTAGCCATGCATTAAAGCTCTGCAAATGCTATCACGTGGCGAGACTAATCACATTAGTGCCCATTGCAAAGGTAATGCTAGTAACAACCTAAAAAGCCGCCATTTGCATGTCAGAGCCGAGTACGGGAACGAACTTTGTAGTTCGAGTCTACACTGCAGTGTAAATTATTCACTCCCATATGAATCTCATATTGGAGAAGGGTACTTGTTCTCATACACGGACACGCCACTTAAATAAAAGACAGTGAAAACCGCAATTCTAAGTTATTTAGACTTAAACACTGTTGTTTGTCTGACCACTAAATAACAGTGACTTTTGAGTCACAAGCTGAAGTTTTGCAATTACCCGTAGTTGCGAAAAAAGTACGAGCACGTCGTTGTGACGCCAGGATTATATTCGCATTGGGTATTTCTTAACTCACAATGGGATTGTTTTGCACATATTTATTCGTTTATGCATTTTTTTTTCGCAAGAGAGAATATCTAAATTATCATCTCAGCCGTAGGTTTATGTTAACTGATATTCTGAGCCACTATATCCAGTGTAATTTAAACCTTTATCAGAACGTTTGCGAATCTTGCGGGTGATTAACTGATCATCCTATCCTATGTTTTTCAGTTTAAACAAATGAGCATGAGATATTATATCTAGTGTGTGCACAACCACGCGTGCATTCTTTATTATCCTTTTTTTAAACAAGAACATTAACTGGCCCTTCGCATTGTTGAAGTACGTAACCGTCGGACATTATTTAACATGCAAACAACTAACGTTACAAATAAAAATAGGTATATCTAGAGAACCTAATAAAAATTCTACAGTCCCTTGACCCCCAGTAACAGATTATAATATTCTAATCTTAAATTACATTAGATCACTAATTTTGAAAAATGTAAGTAGTATATCCAATATGCCATGCATCTTTATATAATACTAGGATATAATATCTAATATGTATTTATATACCCGTATTATGATTTCAATATCGTTTCTGTTTATCCGCATAACGAGTTCAAAGTATTTGGAAAATATTGTATCGTCAATACTGATAGACGACCGCCGTCTAAATTCATTAAAATGATGAATAAGTGAATAGGTATCTATAAGTTGATATTAAATTAAATGAATATCGGTTTTATTTTACGACCTATTAAAAGTACGTTAACAATGAAGGAAAACACAAAGAGTTAAATGAACATGTACGTGCATTTGCATGATTGAATGTGCAATCAGAATCGAATTGTTACCTCGGCACGAGTACTCACAATTTTATCACTTTACGTCTAAACGAGAGATATTTAATTTACTAACAATCCTACTAACTTCTGCTGTTTTAGCTTTGTTCGAAAAAGCACATTCTATTTGCAAAGAATATGAAATAAGAATGAAGTTTGAATAAAACTTTATACAAATCTGTTAAAGGGTATGCGCAAAAATCTTTTAAGTTTTTATTTTAAAAAATGTAGGATTTTAACATATTATCAAAAAGCTTTCGAAACTAAAAACCTACGAAACGTCTATAGGTAAAGTTTTTTTATTAAATCTTTTAAAAACTCTTTACCAACGTTTATACAAACTTTCTTGTGTCTAAACCAATTTTTGATGTAGTTAGTTTTCTAGTATGCTTTAGACATTTTTGCCATAGTCTACTCGTGTTAGTGCATCTTCTGAGAATGTAAATTGTATACCTCACTTAATTTTTCGACAATGAAATGATTTCTTCGAATTGGATTTGAAACTAAGCATTTCATATCCCCAGCGCTTCTCAAAAGAAGAGATACGCTGTATTTGCGACAGGGCAACAACTGCAAATACCATTTACCATAAGGTGGAACGTGAGCTCGTCGACTACCACCAGCCATAAAAAATAAACAAACAATAACAAACCAACAAAGCCAATATTTTTCATCTTCATGTTAAACATCGCAAATCGTAAAGTTTACAAAGTTTGCTCAAAAATATACCTCTTTATAATTTAAACACTACAATTAAGTAAATAGTGAAGCCTTTCAATCAATACACAGAGCCTTTGATGTTGTGGCAATCCATGTACAAACAAAGATACCTTTTCGTGATTCGATTTAGGTCGTTGAACAATTTTGCCACCTATGTAAGCTTTGATTTAAATCTAATAAATGTTCGTCAATATTTGTAAGTAAATGTTCTAGCGGTTGTCAAATGTTTTATAGAGGTAAGTTTTTTACATCTTAATTGTCAAAGAGGCATACTTTTTACCTGATTGCAAGTGGTTACAGTAACCTATGGCAATGAGTGTGGTTTTTAAACATTGTAAAATAATTAAGAAAACAGAACAAAGACGCAACTGAAGAAGTAGAAAGAAAAAGAGTGTGGGTAAAACATTTCACTTACTCAATAAAGATTTTCGACGATTACAGTGATCTCGCGGCGTTCAAAGTATTAACAAAAATTGTAATATGACCATCAAACTTCCCCGTTCAACGTGACCCCTGTCCCCCAAAGTTGATTACCTAAAATCTGATTGTTGTTGCAATAATAGCCCTAACTGTATATTCTGCTGTGCATAACAGTTCTACCTACACTTTTGATTATACCTAAACATTAACAACATAACATACTAGTAAATTTATCACGACTCCAGTTCAGACAATGTGTCTCTTGTTCATGAAACCAGCTGTGCTGCTGTTTCGTCAAAAATTATTATAATCATAAAAAATGATGTTCACGCGACTTTTTATAACTTATAATACCTCATAAGATAACTACTTATATACCTACCTGAGTAAATCGACCAACATGCAACGTTTAAATGGTAGTGGCAAACGCCACCTATCGAACGTGATGCTTTATCAACATTGCGGCAATTGTCGAAACTAATATGCAGCATACGGGCTCTGCCGTTGTATGGCAACATCCAATTAAGTGCATATTTACACCGCGTATGCACCGAACATTATTACGGGCGCTTTACACGCGATATTGGTGCTTTCATATGCACTTCGATTCGTCGATTCGAAGATCGTATGATACCACGAAATGTAGTGACATTTCAGGATATTTAACTGACAATAGTTATAAGTCTAAGTTTATTATCTGCTCTTAATGAACCATAATGAACAAAACCGACTGTGGACATTTAGCTTTGTTAATAATAAGTCTGCTGAAACATTTTAAGTTAAGATAAAACGAGTAATACAATGCGCAGCATTACGTATATCTGTGAGGCGCGTATTGCGCGTGGTACCTTCCCTTGCTTAGTAGAGGTTGCCTGTGTTTACGGATGGATTGTATTGTATCTTCCACTGTAGGTTTTATTTTCTTATTTAATATACGGAACTGCCATAAGTAGAGCAATGTTTCAGGAAGTTAAGAAGTACTTATCATTATGTGATCTTAAAACTACCAAAATTGACAGTAAAAAATCTTATGAACTTTCCTTTTCATACTATTAAATTGTTTACTAAAAATATAATGAACCAAAGAGAAAAATAAGTTATAAAACTACAAATAATTAGTGAGGCCAAGTTTCAATTACCTACGTATCGTCTCGGCTCAGTAAAGGCAAGCCTGTTGGTTACTAACCCATTTTGTATGCAGGCATAGATGTTACGTAGATTACACGCCGTCGTAATATTATCCAACATGTGCATACATTATGATGCTGCTAATGTCACTTTATGTTAAAACCATTTTTAAAACATTTATTTCATTTTAAAAAACATTTTAAAACCTCTACAACGCTTTTGCTTTGTAGTACGAGTATATAGTATAACCGAATTTTATACAGGTTTTCCCAGAGAGTATAACGCTTTGGTCAATGACCGGTGGTTATTATTTACCTTATGGCGGGCTGCTTGCTTACCTGACATCATTAACAGTAAGTGCAGGGTAAACAGATCTCAAGTTGACACACTATTTGTGATTTGAAGTGGCTTCTGTCATATTATTACTTCTTTATTTTTTTGTAGGGTAAAATAAAATAAGTTATTACGGTAGAAGATTCGCGCTGGTTTCAGCATGAATCGGCAGGATCAACCGGGGAACTACTACCTTCTCATAAAATATCGACGTAAGAATATTAGCATTCATACTAATGTGTTTTGCTCCGTGAGTGCGAGTGGTTCACTCGGTTCTCTTCTTTTTTCCTTTTCCTTCCTCATCCCCTTCTCAGTGATAGGCAACTGCTTAGTTGTGTTTTCTAAGAATAATTATTTCTGTAGTGCTTACCATCAGGTTAATACTTAATTCGTCATATAAGTAAGGCACCAGTAATTGAGAGTGACACTGAAATCGCATTCTTTTTGTATTCTTGCATTTTCATCGATAATAGTGATTGTTTCAATACAATACATATTGAAAATTAAAGGTCCTGTGTTTTTTATACATTTTAGCTGTACTTAATGTGTTACAGTGCAGTTGGTTTTAGTGTTATTAACAAATAAAACTTTAATTTTTAGCACCAGTGATGGACAGTTAAGATGACTGTGTTGATAACACAGTGTGTTTTTATCTTAATTTCATGCTTAACCCAAAAAATCTTTCTGGTTTAATTAAATAAAGCCATAGTAAATTGAAAGGCAAACTTCTACATAGGTAATAATTTTCGTAACAACAGACGCGAATTTAATTTTCAATACCACAAGCAGCTTGAGCCTCGTGTCAAACTAAATTGAAATACTGAATTAAAAAAAAACGTCAAACATTAATAGCTTGATGCCTTTTGTTTATGGTCAAATATTTCTAACATGTAAAAACTCATTCCTACTCTTATTCTTTAAGATATGTCCATCGCTAGGTCCGTGTCCATTACTGGTGCATTTACCTTATCATGCAGATAATTATGAGTTTAGTTTATTTGGCAGAAACTTTAAATATAATACACTGACACCGGTTAGTTGTAGATAATTCACAGTCTGAAAAATAATTAAGTGAGTAGGTAATCTAACTATTTGTCGTCGTTGTAAATTATGAAAGTACACATATCACAGGAACCCGCAAAATTACGTAGTCGTAACTACAAGGTGTGTATATCTACGGGTTTCATTGATGTGAATATGTCACGAACCTCTTCATTTGAACGGTGTTCACTTCATACATTGTCCATAAGTCATGAAAAAAAAATGAAAACAAAAGCCTGAATAGCGCGTCAGTCACCTAGTGATTCATACAATAGATTTTCTATCGTGATTGCTAGAAAGGCGTTCAAAGAGTTAAACATATCATCATTAAATTTATAATTTTATATTCTCGTTTTCAACTCTACGGCTATATTTATCTCCATTTTTTGAAACATCGTAATATTTCTATAAATATCTTATAATATTGTAGCGTATCCAGTCAAAAGTCTCCAATAGCATTATTTTTTCCAATAAATCGGTTGTCATTGAGAGTTTAATAAAATCTTATATTGAATAATGGGTGCCCACTTGAAGCTTTGAAAGCTGTTTATTGAATAGAAGGTATTGAATTTTCCTTCTTTATATTGTTCCAAACATTCAAATCTATAAATGTAAATTAAAACCAATTGATATATGTTTTAAAAAAGGTATTTGATACAAGCCAAGAATATGACTAACCTTTATTTGAAAACCCGATTTGATACAATGAATCTTTCAGCGCTGAATCGCTTTTACAATAATATGTCAGTATAGGTATCTATTATTGCCCGCGCTTCAGCGCCGAACGAACAAAAAATTGCACTTTTCAAGAATCTTGGATTAATGTTTGTATATAGAAAGCCGCTGTTGCCCACCCAAAGAATCATCATTAAGATGAAAACAAAATTTTGATGTTTTTATATGGATTTGTACCTACTAGTGAATTTCATTAGTCTACAACAAATTATATTTATCGACAGTAAGTAATCCAAAACAGTAAAGAATATTTTGCCCAGAAAAAAAAAACCCTTCAAAATTTACGGAAGATGTACAAAACCACTTAAGGCTTAAAAGAATTACACTCACACACAAAACTTACATACCTATATTATATTAGTAAGTATGGTTACGATTATACCTTATGTACTACTTTTAAGATAGCTTAAATAGCAATAGACTGATGAAAAACTTTACCTTTTTTGTCCTTCTCACAAAATATAATTGTATTGTTTTACTAAAATATGATAATATCTCTGTCTATTAGACTCACAAGTGCTGTTCAAGTTTTCGAATTATTCAGAAACTAATAAGTCTATTCAATAATGCGCACTTAATTGAAAGTCTTCAGTATTAGTTATTCTATTCTATTCTCAATCGATCTATTAAAAACGATATTATTTTGACATAAACAATGATACTTACACTAATGACTGGAAACGCAATTATGATAGATACCTACTAATATTGTGAAGTCTTAGTGCCCTATGACTCGAGTTTAGTCTTTGGAACTGACAAAATGATAATGTAGGTAAAGACCTATAGTTTTTCCACCGAATTAGTCTTAAATGTGGACTTTTTGGTATGTATGGTATTTCATAATAGGCTGAAAAGATCTTTATAAAATGTTTCATTATTTTTTGTAACAGTTTCAGAATTTTGTATTAATAGGTATTCGTCCCATAAATATTTATTACATCTGTAGAACTCGAATACAGAAAAGGTACATACTTGATACAGCCTTTGTCTAGATTTATTTTTGATTCAAATACTAAAAGTCATTTACCATGAGAAAAATATGTTTTAAATATTTTTTTCTAACTTACCTATCTCTATCATTAAAAAAAAACAAGGTTACTTTAATTCGGAAAGTTTAACTAATTCTATGTAATTACTTCAAGTATCTTCTAAAACTTAATCTCAAAAATTTGTTAAAAGTTTTTTATATTGTGCTAATAACATCAAGAAGGAATAAGTTTGAAATATTCACACAAGAACTCACAATTGTAACAATAACTTAATCATAATTGTCATTTTGCCAACAAAATTATTAAATTATCATCAACCTATGACGTCTATCGTTCTTCGCTTCTCCCAAAGTAATTTTTCCGAAGTCACCACGCTTGGCAAGTAAATTGGTGACTACAGAATTAAACTATACAATTAATCTTTAATTACATTTTGAAAAACATTAAATTAAGTTATTGTACTTTTTTAATTTCTTCCTAAATTACATCAACACACCCTAAAAATCGTCGGACCGTCTTATTATATTATAAAATTATTAGCACAAAGAGAATATCAAATTTATAGAAAATTATGACAAAATATCAGTATTATATTATGAACGTAATCGTTTTAGGGCGATAACGTCGCGTTTTTAGAAAGAATATAGACAGGAAGATGATTGCGGTGTGGTCTATAGAATGGTTTCTCCCTAATTACTTCAGAAAATTAATATTCGGTACGCGCATTACATTACATAGAATGTTTTAATACAATACACTATAATGGTTTCCACCTTACACAGTAAAAATCAAACAGGTATTTGAAAATTCAGTACAATAAGTCTAAAAGTCAAAGCATAAATATATAATTATGAGACATTTTGAATGTAAGTACTTCTAAAATTCAAGTTACTCACGTTGTAGTGTGTCTATACCTACTTGGACAAGATGTACTATATTATATTTATTTTAATCTCATAAATGTCCATAATACTAATAGGCCAGAGCAGTTGTCGTGCTTTATCTGTGATAGTTTTCAATATCTAAGTGTATAAATAAAGAAAACATTAATTTACTGTCCAATAAAGACTTTTTATCTATCTAAATGCAACACTTCTATATACTAACAGATGAACAGATGATTAATAACAACATTTGATTAAAGTAATCATCTAAATATAACTAACTTTATACAGGTCAAAGAGATAACAAAATCGTTGTCTTTATACGTAATATGAGGTAAGGTAAAGTAAACTAAACGGCAATATCTAAGCCGCAATAACATGAACCTTTATGATATTCCTTTATGATAATGTTATACGTACGGTGCGTTAGGTACATACCTACAGGCATACCGCGGCAATACGAAACAACGTTACATACAAGATATACAGTAGCTCTTTAATATTTGTACACAAAACTACCGAGATTAGTTTTGTGCTGTTATTTAGTTCTTTGAGACAGCAAGTATTTTATAGCGAGGTAAATAAATAATGATTCGTTTATGATGACGTATTACACTACTACTACTATACTACATTGAAGTTATAATTATGTACGTTGCGTTTAACTAGACAAAGTCTACAGAGAATGTGTTTCTATTGTAAAGGTTAATTATCAGCACGTGATAATTACTAATCTCACCGATTAGGAATAATTCAAGTTTTTTTAAATACTGTAAAAGAACCAGTTGGTACGGTAAAGAGGATTCTTAATCACAAATTAAAGAACTTTTCTAAAATTTCAGAGTTAGAGATTTATCGACTTTAGTAGGTACACTGTATTACATATACATAGATACTTTGACTGATGAGTTTCTAGGCATTATGCTATTAAAGATAGGGTCGCCTTGGCTATGCCCCTGATCATCAGGTGGGCTGTTAGCTCACCTTCGCCGTAGAAATCAATAAAATTCCAATATCGGTTATTATGATACGATAGTATCGGTTTACTTACATATGTTGGTGGTAGAAAACAAAGGTTAAGTAACTGTCGATTTCTTGAGTTCTTCACATCGCTATTAAATTGATACTGAATATGACAAAACAGTTTTAGTTTTAATTGTTACTTATTGACTACATGTTTCATTTATTTAGGTTCAACCTACTCTTATTTTCTTTAAATATCGATAGCTTACTATCTTCGTCTATGTTTGCTGGCCCAGTATGCTTTCAGTCTACAAAATAAATAAATCTTGATCTCGATTTGTTTTATATGCAGTTAGTTGATACGTAAAAAGATTTTTTTAAAAGGAAACACAATTATGTAAGTGTTCCTAAACTATAGACACATAAAAACCATATTATAATGCGTAAACACCGTCAATGTTAAAGGTTACGTAACATTCAAATCAATACAAAGCTTGGACCAACGACTAGCATTCATTCTCATCCGGGCGACATACGAATTTTCGTCATAAGCTCCATCTAAACCTTTATCGATATGTAATCGTACAAAAACCAACTCTATTTGCTTCACGTGAACGTTCTATTTGTATTTACACGTTTGAACGGTTCCACAGGAGCTATTATCATGACTGAAGCTTTGTTAATCCTTTCTATTCTATAGCAATCGATATGTCCAACTTATGCGTAGCATTTATAACAAAAATTTTAAGTGAATTGAAATTTCTACGCAGACAGGAATTTGTAACTTTTTAGGATTTTGAATGCTGAATTTAAAGGACAACATTATTGCCCTTTAAATAGATAGCATGTTTACTTTTCTGCATGTATGATGAAATACAGTAATATCTTTCAGCATAAAAATAAATATAAATGGAAAATTAAACATTAAGTTTGTAAGCTGTATAAGCTTGGGTGGTATCAGGCACTAAGCTAACCTATACCGTCTTGATTGTATACATTTGAGCTTTCAAATAAAAAAAAAACAAAATAGTGCAGTTTCTCCTAATTTATGCATTGCTAAGATATATTAATCAATCAAAAATGTTATTTAAAATAATCTTCCTTTTCTTCTACAGCCACCGGGTGACAGGTAATTAACACTGATTAGAAATATCCCACCAAAAACATAAATGGGAAAGTGGCAGCCAAGTTCAATATTATGTCATTTTTCAATTTTAGGTTGTGGTTATCGACTTCACCGACAAAGACTTGATATCTAAAATTGGATGCCAAGTTCTGCAGACAATCCTAAAATTTATAAGAACCTATATAATCCTTAAAAATAAATTTTAGACACCATTTCTTGTATTTTTCTGTTACAACAATGTTTATTTTAAAATGTATATGACTTCAAATTAGAGCAGTCGATTTACTTACACAAAGAAAATTACTTATAATCTATTGAACCTCAATATTTATATATTCGCCCGTTATATCTCTGTATAGGTATACATTGTCGATTTTTCATACAAACTTTCATCCCCTATTTTAAACCCTTTAACCATCTCTATACCAATTTTTTTCAAAATCGGTTCTGTGGTTTAGGCGTGAAAGCGTAATAGATAGCCAGAGTTACTTTCGCGTTTATAATATTAGTATGAAGTATAGATTGCAAATTTTCAAAAATACTTCGTAGATAAATAATTATATTGCAGAATTCCAAAAGTACTACATACCTATCTACATAATTTCGCTAGAGGTTCTTGCCCTACGTTTTATCCACAATGCACTTCAATCCCCTCGCCACTATGCATTACTGCTGAATACTAAGTATTTTCATATTTAGTATTTCAGCATTTTGTCTGGGTTTTTTCGTGCATCCTGATTGTTAGTATAATTCTATCTCGACATGTCATTCTATTTTTAAAATAATTGTATTATTTATTTGCGCTTTTGGCGTTTTTGAAGGCGAACTAGTGAGTTATCATGTCGGTTTACTTGTTTGCTAATTCAATTATTTACGTGTTCAATATGTATCTTCTAAACACGCAATTCTTCTCTACAGTCAATATTTTCTCATATAAAACTAACATATAAAACAGTCAGAAGTATTTATGTAATATACTGACTTGGTCAATATTATTTGAGTTGTCACCTGACTACTCCCAATCCTAAGAGGATTACTCGAAACCTCGGGTCTTCTATTTTTAGATTTAATATAACAACACAAACCTTTCTACATTGCTTTTAGAACAACTAATAATAACAAGTTAGAGGTAAAATATAATAATCGGCAATAAAAATAAAAATACTATTTTAAGAATTCTAGTACCGCGCCGCGTAGCCTGAATTCACCGTGGTAGAAAAAGCGTGCTTCTACAACACGGTGGTAGAACTTGGTGATTTTAGCATTAATGAACCTCATCGCAGGACCTAGAGTGTTCTACCCTGTCATATAATAAAGCAGTATCTGTTTTACTTTCTGTTTAATGAGTTAAAACTCCGGAGACCTAATTAAGTGCTGGCTGCCCGTCTTTTTTACCTTTGATCCCTCAATTCCGTCACCCTTATGTTTGCAGCAACGATTAGAAAACACAGTTACGAGTATGTTAACAGGTTACCTTTTTTTTCAACGGGACAATGCCTATCATTATATTGTGACTCCTGTTGGTTAAGGATTAACAGTCTAAAAATTCCCAGGCTACTGTTATCACTTATCATCAGGTGGTCAAATGCCGTCGCGGTGTATATGTAGTGTGGCCTACAGTTTTGTTTTGTTTCTAAGCCTTTGGCATTGTCTCATCTCGCTGGGATACCGATTACGATAACAACAAAAGCCTCAATAACAACATTGTCATGTAGTTAGCTATTACGCAAGTACATTGATAGAGATTATAGTCTAGTCTGATACGATTGATTAACACCATTTACCCGAAGTGACTGCTGTCCAGCCACTTTAAATCAAATAAAGCTGGCTGAGCACCTATTGTATTGGATATTTCATTATTAATATTGGTTAGCAGCAAGTAAATATAAGGTGAAATTTGAAACAACTAAAATAATAGTAGGTATTGTTATGAAATGGTAGTACATAGCGCTCCGAAAAATTACGCATAGCGCCAATGTTTAACATTATTTAAACTAAAATTTTAAAGAAAAAACCAGACAAGTGCGAGTCGGACTTGTCCACTAAGGGTTCCGTACAATTTTGTAGGTGCATATTACAGTGCAAACTGATAGGTACTACATTAATTAAATTACGTTCACATGACAAGGTTGACTCAATTTTAAATTGGAATCGTCATTCCTGTGCATAAAGACCCTGTTTTTAATAATTCATTTACAAATGTATAGTTTTCAGGTTTACCCCTATACTTGTAGTATAAGACGGTATTACTTGCCAAATTTTAGTTCTAGGTCAACGGAAAATACCCTATAAATTTTGATTTCCTTGAGAGTATCGAAATATACGTTTTTTGAGGCATAAACGGCCCTATCTTTTTTTTACGTTAACTTAGGAGTTTGATTTTTACACAGCTTCAAGAGACTGTAGACCTACTCGGTTTAATTTCAACTCGATCCCTCCGTACTTACCGTATGAGAAGAGGCATTTATCCTACGTTGTGACAATACACACAGTAACAAATAATGGTTTACTATACTGTAAGCTACGAATACCGGTGATCATCGTTTGCTTTTCAGGTCTAACACCTGATACTTTTATGTGTGTTGTGTGAGCTATTATCCCTTCTGCTCTCTATAGGAACTATAGGAACCCTACAGCCGTCGACGAGCATAGCGGTTCCTATAGTTTGGCATTAATTGACGTAAGTGTACCTAGTTGGGTATATAAAACGAAAATCACATAAGTCACCGACATTCAAATTCGAGGTCCAATGTGAAACATTTTCATTCTCAAACTCCGAAACTGAGTTGTGCATCTGTGTGACTTCATTAAATCCTTATTTTATTTCTGTGACGCACGTAGAGCGAAGGCTGCGTTGAGTTTACGTGTAAAGTTTTCCTCATAAGCTCACCGCAGGGCGCTCCCCTATCAATTGCCGTGATCCACCCCCCAGCCACCCCTCCTACCACCCCTCTGAGCTCCTCTAATGATCCCACTTGTTAGGGCTCAGCGTGGACCTTCGGCCGTGTCACTCGGTGAATAACAAATTCCTAGCTGATCCCACTCCGCTATAGCCACTAGAGCTTACAAATGTTACAGATCATTATTAAAGTGTAACTTGCTTGGATTTCAACTATTATGTGACTAATTTGCTACACGTCTTTTGTTGTTTTATACCTACTGAAATAATTTATTGTAGGTACTCGTATACTTTTTTTTTAAAGTTTGACAAGAGGTAGATAAATACACGTAACTGTGCGCATCTAACTACCTGTACCTAACATATTGTAAAATAATTTTAAACAAAAAAGAAACTGACTTCAAACGGGAAGAAAACTAAAAAGTTAAAAATAAGTTTACTTAGCATAAAGGAATTCGTATTTTGATTTAGTTAATCAGAAATGATTATATAAGTATTTTACAATTTTGAAGTTGGTGTCAAGTAAAACAATAACTAGGTACCTATAGGTGTTATCAATCCTAATTTACTATTGTAGTATGGTTCTTATAGTACTAATCCCATATGGGTGCAAAGTTCTCATTATTACAAATAAATTAAGTCCAAACACCAACTAATTGCTGTAAATCGTTGTCGAGTTCCCTCGACTGTCTTTCGGCTCCATCATCAGATCGACTCCAACCTTCCTTAAAATACTTAATGAAAAATATAACAAATGCACTAGTCGCCAGTACGATTTTCGAAAGTTCTCCTCAATTTCTCTGGGATGCCATCATCAGATCCTGGTCTTATCATGGTACCACACTTGGAATATCTACTTTGCTACAAAAAAAGAATCATTGAAATCGGTTCATAAATGACGAAGTTATCCGCGTACACTTATAAAAGAAAAAAAATATATATTTATATATATACTGTTGAATTAAGAAACCTCCTCCTTTTTTTAAAGTCGGTTAAAAAATACTCGTAACAATTGTAATATAATAATAATATATGTAATATAATAATAATAATCTTTATTGAAACCAAGCCTTACATATAAATAGTACAATGGTAACATATTTGGACATGTGCATAGAGGCTTTAGGATAATGGATACAAAACATTGAAACCCTGATCTCTAAACTAGGGTTGTTCCTGTATCTTAGAGATCAGTGATCAATTTCATGTTATTTTTCAGAAAGAAACGTAGAAACAAATAGGTATATTATATCTGTTCTTTTTTTACGAATAAAAATCACATGGCTGTTTTTGAGCTCTGCAAATCTACAGTTGAAAATATTTTAAATTTATTTGTCAAGGAGACCGCTAACGGACAATGGAGTGACGCGGAAAAGGATTTACATATTAATTTGTTAAAACTCATGGCAGCATTTTTTGGTCTTCAGATATTTGCAAAACAGCTCAAACACTGCCAGATTCTTTTGCGCATTGATAATACCACAGCCATATCATATATTAATACAATGGGTGGCATTAGATTCTTAATTGAAAGTATTGAATTCGACATGAAATTAAATACGAGATGATTTCAAACCGAACATCTATATTTTATATTATTATAAAGCGGAAGAGTTTGTTTGTTTGAACGCGCTAATCTCTGGAAGTACCAGTCGAATTTGAAAAATTATTTTGCGTATGATAGCTCAGATCTCGAGGAGGATTATAGGCTATGTAACATCACGCTACTGGCGACGGGAGCAGAGCAAATACGCGGGTGAAACCGCGCCGCAGAAAGCTAGTACTCGTACTTAATATGGACAAAGTTCGGCTTTGGCTTAACTCGCATTGACATTCACAAATAGCACATTTCATTTTCAATCTTCTCACTCAATTTCACTCCTCACATTTCATATCAAAGATTAATTACATGCAAAACTTACTGTCGAACTGTTGCGTAGCTTGAGCGAGGAGTGAGGCGAACACCCGATCTGCGAGCGGTGGCGGCTGCGGGGGACGGTCGTCGTCACTGCTGCTGTACCTATCGCCCCCCCACTCCAAAGATCGCTGACGGCGAACGCCACTAGTCGCCGATGGCACGCTCGGCAGACCCCCAGATAGGCCACTTAGGGAGCCGGCCTTAGCCCGACGACCTGGCCGTTCCATCCTCGATGTGCTCATAACATTTTGTCAGCGCATCTGAGGACAACAAAAAGAAGATATTCATAATTTGAAAACAACAGATTCTGGTAGCGCCTATTTCTGTGACAATTGACTTTACGTTACTCTTGTTCTTTACCTTCTCTATATGAGTAGATGCCCTTGCCCTGCAGTGGGACAGTAAACAGGCTTCTACAATACAGACCGGAGCGAAAAAGTCAGTTAGCGACAAAGTTATTTAGGTAAGTACTTAAAATTTGACGTTATCTTCTATATATATAAAATGGTTTGTCCTGAATGACTGACTGACGGATCAACGCACAGCCTAAACCGCGGATCGTAGAGACCTTAAACTTGGAGGGTATTTTCTTTGTATGACGTAGGCATCCGATAAGAAAGGATTTTTCGAAATTCCACCTCTAAGGGGGTGAAAAAGGAGGGCAAAGTTTGTAGGGAACCATGTGATTCCTTGGTCCAATCTACTTCAAATTTTGCATAAAGATTCTCTAACAGAATAGATGGAAGATGTGTTTCGTATTTTATTGAAATTCATTGCCTAACGGGGTTAAAAAGGGGTAGAAAGTTATTTTGGAGATGATATGCTTTGAAACTGATATTGATACTCCATAATGCTTATATTTTTAAAAACATTTTATTTTGACACATGTCATGTTTGAAAACTGAAATAACATCAAATGAAGTTGCTGTAGATTGTTGGACGTTAATTTATTAAGCAGGATATTGTAAATTGAGAGTTATGATAGCACAATCATAGCATCGAATATGTGAAATCCATCGCTCATACAATGCATTACAGTAACCACTTTTGTTTTGCTACGGCGAGGATGGATACTTCATTTCTACACCCCAGTGCGACCAAACACCAACCTTAGGACCTTGGTCCTAAGACCAAACAACCGCTTAAAAAAATGGTATATGCTGCAAGTTTTTATTCTTACCATTACCGTATAATGATTAGGAAAGGAGAAGATAATCATCTGCTATATTTTTAGTTTAAGCAAATACTATAAGAACCTTACTTACTACAATAGCAAATTAAGATTGATAATACCTATAGGTATAGGTACCTAGTTATTGTTTTACTTGGCACCAACTTAAAAATGATAAAATACTTACTTAATCATTTCTGATTAACTAAATTAAAAATACGAATTACTTTCTGTTAAGTAAACTTATTTTTAACTTTTTAGTTTCCTTTCCGTTTGAAGTCGGTTTTCTTTTTGTTTAAAATTATTTTATTACAGCTTTGATTTATTTAATCTAACTGACAACTTGTGTTTAATAAAAACACTGGCTAATAAAATATACCTATTATTTTAATTTTGAGCTTGTAAAGAATATTGAAAACATACGCAACAATTGAAAAACTTTACCTTTAAATTTCAAAATTGGCCGTTTATGTAACGAAAAGTGGTAATATGCTGGTTAATTTAAGATCTAGCGGCTAGCTCTCGCTCAAACAAAAGAAATTGGCGTCATATTTTATCTAAACAGTTACAATGTCGTGAACGGAAAAGAACAACTGTAATAAAGAGCCTACAAGTCGTTTGGTTAGCGACCCAACATAAATAGGAAGTTGGCGAGAGGGTGCGCGTGTTGGAGGCCTAATCCAGTGGATTGTGCCGCGGCGTCGCCCGCGTGCTCGCTCCAACCAACATTATTTCTCGTATTGACTTAATTTGTACATCTCCGTTGTTTTCTAAGTTCGCCGGAGATTTAAAATAGTGTTATTATTGCTTCATACTATAATTTATTTTATCCCTTTTCAGATCTGTCTCAATAATATTTTAGGACTAGTTAACTAGTTTGTTTGTGTAATTGTAAGAACCATAGGACACACGAGAATTTCTTCATCAAATTAAGCAGTAGATCTGTGAACATACTATTACAGGAATAGCAAATTGTGGTCATATTCTACAACTACCTAAATGAAAACGCATTTTTATTTTATGAATCAATGTTACACATATATGCACATGTTTATTTAAAACCATTAATAGAGCTGATTATCTTAGAACAATGAAATAATTTCCAAAACATTTAGAATGTTATAAAACAAGATTTCCAATAAGTGGTGCTCTAAAAGATCAACCAACTTTTAAATGACCAAATTTTATTACTGCTGCTTATTTATTGCAATCCAGATTATACCATTGACTGCTACAATAAGAACCGGACTAGCCATTTTGGAATTAAAGGTTTATCTACGCACAACCGGGCCGTGGCCGTGCCAAGACCGTGTATCCGTGTCCAGTCAGGGCGTTTCTGTTCACACACGTTAGGGCCATGACGGCCGTGACCGTGCCGGGAACAGCCTCGGCTTCACACCTATGCCTCTCAGTTATTGTTTTCGTATCTGCGTCCTTTCAGTATAATGTGGGAAAAAGAGATTAGAAAACAATATTTGGTACTAATCTACATCATGTATTCACTTAACACAGAGAAGTTAATTGTGATTGTAATTGCTCTGGATGAAGAAGAAATGGAAGAGAAGAAACATGAAGTGATAAATAAACGTATCTGGGTATCGGAGTTGTGGCAGAATAGAGAGCTACTGGGAGAATTTCACACAATATACACAAACTAACAAAAAGTGTAATATCAACACGTGCACGCTACGGCGTGGAATCGGAGCGGAGCACTTACACACATCACGGCGTTGGCCCTGACACTGAAGCTTCGTTGCCGGCACGGGCACGGACACTGTAAACGAGTCCATTGATAAAGTATGCAACGATATTTATTTCCACTCCTGACTGGTCCTGATGAGTGTAGATAGAGCACAAAACGTACAAACCGACACTAAGATACATAATGTCATTAACCTGTAAGGTAAATGTACGTACTACACATACCTTATTCCCTGTACCCACCATATTTTTGGAAATAAAGTTTACTTTACTTTACTTTACCTGTACTTTAGAACATATTATTCATACTCATCCAACTTGCACTTATTCCTTATGAGATAGTACTTAGTAAATCTTTTATACGATTTAATATCGAACGAAGAATTGAACCTATCATTAAGTCACGCAGTACGACAAGTTCATTGAACCAACGTTTGTGGTTACATAAATATGGTATTACAGCGCATTTATTAACTAAAAGGGAATACTGCTATGAAAGACATATTGTAAAGTTAATCGCTCTACTTGTTTATCTTAGTTTAAATATAGACCGTTCATTTCAAAATTAACCAAGGTCTATCACAAACTTTTATACTTGCTTTAGTTAAAGACACTTCATTAATTAAACATTCCATTTAATGTTGAACAAAATTGTAACATAATTACTTTGTACGTTTTATATGAATACGTGGCTCATATTTGAAGCAGGCAATTGTTAAGGTTTACTGCACTCATTTCTCATTTCGTATCGACAGAATAAACAGAGCGGTTTCATTATAGATTCGCCGTCGCACCATAGAGATACGAATTGTTCAGACATTGTTGGGATTTAATAAAAATTCTTCGTCAAACTTTTCAAACAATCTATCTTCGTTGATATTTTATTAATAAATTCAAATACCTTAATGTGTATTAGATTATACAAAAATTTCATTATGTGACAGTAATTGATGAGACTGTAAATAAAATATATAAGATAAGTACTAAAATTTAAATAGGACGCGTAGACGGGCAATAAATTTGAATATTGTATTTGTAAAACTCATGCTCATAACTTAACCTAGATTGATATCATTTATAAAAGTTATACCACAACCAATATTAGTAGTACTAAATTGACAAATAACAGTACTACATTCAAAGTAAATACCAAAATATGTTTCAAAAATTCTCAATTTATCAAAGTATGAAGCTTATGTAACTAAGTTATTAAATTGTTCATGCTCGGCTCAGGTTTCTTACAACTTATTTTTCAAGCGATTTCCCACTAAAGCGTTATTAATTAACGTCCCATCTTTTATCCAGTTCTATCGGCGTGCTCGGTAACGGCTACCCTGTCTGTCTGACGCTCGGTTTAATATAAAGTAGGCTTCTGTTTACCCGTCTGTGTCACAACGTTCATAAATACGCCATTCACCGCTCGCCTTCACAAGCAAGCATCTGTTTTTATTCAATATTTACTCTTATTGTAGACGAAGGTAATATTGAATTTTTAAATGCAAAATACTAAACGTTGTGCAAAGTGACATTAAAATAATTAATTTTCACTGTCAGTTTACACTGTGCCAGATATTTACGTTTCGCTATAATGTAAACATAGAGAGACAATAATGAAAATATACTCTAGAGGACAAAATACTTAACCATAACAAATATCTGTGGCAGAAGCTGGTACAAGTAAATAAAAACAATGTCATTACAAGAAAGAAAGACAAATACAAAATACCTTCTTATAATAGTTGTTGCGCCTCAATAACTTCCACATTACAAACCTAATATCTCCGCCCCGTGGATGGGTTACCGCATAGTGATGGAATTTGATGAGAGTGTCTCCATGTTTCGGAGGGCATGTTAAAAGTCTGTCCCGGTTGTTACCATGTTGATAACAGTCGTAAGGTCAAGTATAATAAATGATGGGCGACCTGAACAAACCCTGACACTAGGTTGACCACTAACCACTCGATAAGAAGAAGATCTCCGTCCCGACCGCCACAGCTTTGTTTTTTACTTTTCTCATATCGCAACTGTTAAGATAATATTTTTGACCTTTTAGTTCCATTGAAAACCCGTATATATTACCGTATATTATATTTCTTAAGTTTCAACTAAATGTTCGACACAGTACAACTCCTAGCGTGAGTTGTCTATAACTAATTGCAATCTACTTTAAATCAGTTTTCAAACATACTACTTAACTATGTACATTATGCACATTAGTCAATATGCATAATGTACAATTGACAGCACTGCTAAAATGAACTAAACATTCAAATGCTACTAATTACCATGTTCATCGATTGCCTATTCTAATGACGATTGTGGTATATGTGAAACAATTCGTCCAATCATTGTGCATATACCTATGCTGCTAGTTCTGCTAACTCCCCTCTCACTCGGTCGATTAATCCCTTTCGTTAATTGTCTTTTATTCATCCATTCCATACAGCAATGAATTCTTACCCCTACGTCATATTTCACAATGATTTCTGGTTCTACAACGCAATAAATAAGTAATTATTTACTGCGCAGTAGAATCAGAAATCAGCATCACAAATCGTAAAATTTGTTAGGGTTGACTCAAAAAGACTAATTTAGGAATAGTCTTATAGAAGAATTTGTAGTTCGAAATTTGTAATCGAACAATATTTTGTAGTTGTATATCTTGACACGATGCACAATTTTATCAGAGAGCTTTTAGAATCATAATTATTCATTCAATGAGTAGGTTAAAACTACCTGTGGCTGAAATATGATCATTTAGTGGCATATTTTTTATTTGCTACGGATCGCATATGAAACACAAAATACTACTAGAGAAAACGACTACTAATATTAATATCTTATTATTATTTATATAGGTAATAATCTAATAATATAAATGCGAAAGTTTGTGTGTGTGTGAATGGGTGTGTGTGTGTGTGTTTGTTAGCGCCTAAACGGCTGAACCGATTTTGATGAAAATTGGTATGGTAGATTCGGTGCCAGATAGGGACATCAAATCGGTCTGGTTCCTGAGGGATACAACAAAAAATATTTTACGCGCGGGCGAAGCCGTGGGGCGCAGCTAGTATAATAATAATTATGATTTCCTGCACATATGTGGCGTGTGAACATGCCTGTATAAGCTAAACCTAACAAGCATAGTTAAGTACTTTCAAGACTTTACTTTAGTGCAAATAGATTAGGTTTTAGTGCTAGTTTTATCATTGTGTCCTTAAATATATACCTATAAAAAATACGTTTTCTTTCTTTATTTCTTTCATAAGGACAGAGGAGCAAGCGGCTCATTTAATACTAACGGTAACCGCTGCTCATGGACTCAAAGACGTCGCTCACGCCTCCGTTTACCTTTTTTATGGTGAAGGCGACCATGTACAGAACAACAAAGAAAACACGCTGTACTAGATAGAATATACCTACTCTTAAAAAAATAAAAAAGGACTAATAAAAACGTATGGTTTATACTTTGACGTATTTGTTTATAATATCCTATTTACACGTTTATTTTACATATTATTATTTAATTTACATGAAATTTCATTTATTATTTTAGTAAAGACAGACACAACTATGGCGCCGCGCCGGCGTCACTAATCGGATACCGCAGAATATCAGTGTTGCGGTTTATCATAAGAATCGCAATGTAACTGAGCGATGTCCAAATTTTTGGCACTAAAGGGACACACTTTCACACATTACATACTTTAGGTAAATAATTTTTCATTCAAAATTTTAATTGTAATCTGCTCACTGACAAACTGGTTTTGTTTTGTTAGGTTTTGTACACACCACAAAATATTTAAAATTAAAATGCCTACTATAGATGGGAAATGTAGTGTTGCCAGTAAGCATTATTTTTGCATTATTTTTTTGATTTTAGTTTTTAATTACTTTTAGTTTTACCTTTGTAATAATTTAAGTGTGTTCTGTTTGGTGTACAAAAATAAATCTTTTCCTTTCTTCTTTCTTAATTTATCAGTGATTAACTTATTAAATATTCTTAAGTTTTGTTTATTATGTCTCCAAATCCACGTTATAGTTAACCTAATCAAAGAATATTAAAACTTAAATATTATATTATATAATATATTATATAATATATTATATAATATTAATTATTGAAATGTAAAGAAAAATCATTTTGTTGCCAGCCGCACTACTAGTTGTGTCGTTGGCAATCGACGATACTATTGGTAGTATCGTCCGATATCGTATTTAAACCGTTAAAGACTTAGGTCTTTTACGGTTTCAATTGTACAGTTAACACAGAAACTTCAGAAATGTAACTCTTTATTTATCTAAACCAATATTATAAAGAGAAAAGTTTAGATTTTTTGTACTTTTGTTTGTTTAATTGTTAATGATAAACTCAAAAACTACGTATCCAATTAAAAAAAATCACAAATAGAAAGCTACCATATCAGCGAGTAACGTAGGCTATTTATTTTTGTGGTATGCCTACCCACGCGGGCAAAGCCGCTGGCAACAGCTAGTTACTAAATAGAAGCAAACTTATTTGAAATTAAAAACCTCAATCATGTGGAAATACAAAAATTAACGCAAATCTTCTCCTTACTGTAGTAGTCATAAATAAAACTCAATATTCAGCCTTAGAATCAGCATCAGGGAAAAATCGCGTGGAAATTGAATTTATCTTAGTTTATCAAGTTTATGGCCTAAGGTTACTTATTTCATTGCTTAAAAGTTGCATTTGCACATCTATAATATAAAAATAAATCGCTGAATGTGTTGCTAAGCGCAAATCTCGAGAGCAGCTAAACCGATTTCGCTAATTCTTTTTTTATAATATTCCTTGAAGTATGAGAATGGTTCATACGGAGCAAAAAATTTAAAAATTGCCTGAAAAAAAAACACTTCTCTATATTCCTATACAAAAGTATCTTTATTTATCCCAATATGTTTAAAAAAATGTCCACCCGTGCGAAGCCGGAGTGGGCTTCTAGTGTAAAATAAAAATAAATAATCGTTATAGATAACTCGTTTTTTTTTCTTTTTTTAGTAGGTACTATCACGGATTACTATTACTACGGTACTATTTTAAGGTTTAAAGTCTGTGTTTTCTGCAGCCTTTGTAGAACACGTCATAGTGTTAGGTACAGTATTTTTGTTTAAGGACTTATTTAATTTTGAATTCCTGCCTTCAAAAAATCAATCAATTCGAGGCTGAATATTGAATTTTATTTGTGAAGTAGGGAGAGTGTAGTTTATAATTTGTGTTTGCTTGAAATAGTAACTACGAAATCGGTGCCACCATTTCAAGCAAACTTGAGAGGATTTTTTGAAATGGTGCCGATGATTTTAGCGTTATGTGTTTCGTCCGAAATAAACCTGGTAGTGTCGACGATTGTAAGCGACACTACTAGTAGTGCGGCTGTCCTTGCCAAAAAACGGAAAAATCTTGTAACTATTGTCTTTTTCTTTACCGTTGAAATATAATGAATTCACCCAAGAATGATTTGTTAGTTTAACTGTCTTCTATTTTCTTAGGCACTAAGTTCAGAAGTTCGTCATTGATCATATTGTTTTCCTTCGGAACTTTGGTCAGATTTATAATGCCCTTTCTATGCCCTAAAGTTAATTCTACACTAAATACTAAACTACATTTACGGAAACTTCGTCTTGTATTTTATGGCACGTAGCGCCATCTAGGAGTAGCTTTGCAAACTTTGAAAAAACCACGCATGCAACCGTAACGCACACTGCTTTCCTAGTACAATAAATATAATAGACAGAAAAGCAAAAATTGTGTGTTACTCAGTTCATTTCGGTTAGTTAATTATGGTTACATACCATCGCTTTATACATTTATAATATACGATTTTTTTACATTAATAAATTGATCATAAAATTTATAGAAGTTTTCAATACAAGTCACATTACATTTTTTCAAATGTCCATTACGATTCACGAGTTCCTTGGTGAATAGATTGTCCTGGCAGTAGGAGGTACTTAAACTTCGTTTCATATGTTACCCACACATAGATTTTCTCTTTTTTCAAAGTGGTACGGCATAGTTATGCCGTGCTTCTAGCATTGTAAGTCCTTAAGTGTTTGTTTAAGACCTCAAAAGTTTAATGTTATATGAATATGGTAACATTACAACTACTACCAATAACTTTTAAATCACACAACTTATAACTGGAAAATCTGCAATGATTCGGTTCATTTGCAAATTACGACATTTAATTATGTTGTCAATACACCCACGTACTCGTAAATTTCGGTAATTGTCGGGATATAAAAAAAACCAAAATAATTTTATTTTTATTAGTATATTTGATACTTGACCGGGGTAAGAATGGGTCACTTAGATTTTCTACAAAGGGTGTTTGATGGCCCGTGAAAACATGGTCGAGGTAAGGGCCACATAAAAATCTTCCGAAGGGTTTTACTGTTATCAGAGTCTTACACCTGCTTTTGACAATAGATAAGACGACCTCTATAATTTTCGTTTCAGTAGCCACTGACGTGACGACTTAGAATAACTCATGGGGCTATTTAGATTAAAGAGATCACCAAACAAATAATAAAGGCTAAGAAAGAGCATAATCTATTAATTTGTAACTTATTACGAATACAAGATTGTTTAAAATTTCGTTCTAATGCTTTTTACTTGATCTAAAAACTGAAAACGGACTTTAAATAGTTTATTTAAAACTAAAATATAAAATATATATGTCTTTATCCTCAAATTAATTTGTGTATGTATATCCTCTCTTATCAGTTTACTTTTCAAGTAAATATTCAATTTTCCGTATATCAATATGCCCATTACAAAGACGATAGATCCACCATTATTTCTGTGGCGACTTTAAGCCGATGACATGCGACTGATGTTCATTGGTGGAACATACGATCCAATGTTGAACCGAATATTAATCATGTCAATCATTATTACATCATAAATAATAAAATTGTAAAGCGAAATTGTTATTGTTTGTAGTTTGTCCACATTGGAACTTATATTGGTATGGTATTTTAGTATTCATTAAATATCTAAATCTAAAAAATCATATATTATTAGTTTTTAGTGACGATAAAGTAATGAATAATTGTGTCATTTGTTTTGTAAAGGTGATATCAACTTTCACCCAGTTTCTGAAAGGCCTGTCAAATCATTGTTCAACTAACACGTCTGTTAATTTAACATGGCTGTTAAATCAATTCGAGTTTCTGAAACGTTAATCAGTGCAAAATTAACTAATCTACGATTATTTTGATTTGACATTAGGTTTGTATGAAAACAAACCGAATGTCAAATCAATTGGCACTTGACATATGATTGTTAAGTTAATTTTTGTGTTGATCAGCCTTTCAGAAACTGGATATCATTCTCGTCGTAAAAGTTCGCCTCCTTTGATCACCATCACCGCTAAATGTTTGATACTCATGCTAATATCCGAAACGGACATGATTGTGATCCAAACAGGAACAATATTCATTTATCAAGATTTGCAAAATATACACTTTTTTAAAGAAAATCAAATATTATAAATAATACTGCATTAGAAATATGCTTTGACATACCCTAATAAGATAAATTCGAAGAAAACTGAGTTTCACATAAAAAATCAATGGTATTCACAAGTTAATTTGCCAACGAGCACCGATTAGTTGACAAAGCTTTTGACCGATGTATGATCTATGATTAATACCTAACTAGCGTTTCAGAAACCCAATAAGGAGGTTAACATACGATTCTCGAGCCAAATTTAACAGCTATGTCAACTGACAGGATGATCAAATTAAACTAAAAAACCATGCTTTTAGCAACCCAATTGGCACTTGACATGAGATTTAACAGGCTATTAGTTAATTTTTGCGTTGATCAGCCTTTCAGAAACTGGGTGTAAGAGTTTCATTAAAAAAACTCCTTTAAGATAAAACTGTTTCATATTGGCGGCAAATAGGAGCATAATATTCTCTTAGATTTCAACTATACCACATTACTGCCTTTAGCAGTATGATAGCGGTTGAACTTTTACTCCTAACTATTCGTAAACAGCATTTAAAAAAAAATAAGAAAAGATGTTATATGGAAATAAAGACATTTGAATTATCATCTTCAGAATTCAGAAAATTTTTGTACAATGATTTCCGACGATGACATAACTTTGAGCGGCTTAAAAAGCTAAAACGTGGCCTTTTGATGATTTACTTACCTTATCTTATCTTGATTTGAGCATAATTTTTTTTTCGATAATATTATTTTATAAACTTGATTTGCACATAATATTTTCCTTCGTCGTATGGCAGTCATATTCAAAATAAACTTGGAGAGATCTGACATAAGTATGTATAACTTTTAATAAAAACTTTTTAACAAAAAAGTTAAACCACCGAAAAACCAAAAAATTAAAAAATTATAAACCTTTATTTCATTAACCCTAATAACTAAGTTTTTCAACTAATGTAAGTATCTCTCAGTTTTTTTTTATTGCCTACAGTGGCAGACGAGCCAACAGCCCACCTGATGGTAAATGGTAACTGTCGCTCATAGACTTCTGCAATGCCAGGGGCTCTGCGAAGCCGCTGCCTACCATGATATTGATGCTCTCTTTAAACCTCGTTTGAAGAAGGACATGTCATAGCGCTCGAGAAACACCGCAGCTGGTAGTTCGTTCCAGAGCCTGCACATACGTGGGAGAAATGAACGCTGAAAACGAACCGTGCTAGACGAGATCGTGTCCAGGTAGTATGAATGAACTTTGCTTCTATGACGAGTAGTGCGATGATAGAAAGGAGGATGGCACCAAGTCAAACAGTTCTTTAGAGCACTCCCCGTTAAACATACGATAGAGCACGCATAGAGAGCCAAAGTCCCTCAGCTGCTCCAGTGACTCCAATTTGTCTGTGAGATTGGGATCGTCGACGATTCGAACAGCTCGCCGTTAGAGGGAGTCAAGTGGGTCGAGCTGGTATCTGGGGGCTCCTGCCCACAGGTGAAAACAGTACTCCACGTGCGGTCGGACTTGTGCTTTGTATAGCACGAGCCGTTGAGATGACGTAAAGTATCGTCTGGCTCTGTTCAGGACGCCCAGCTTTTTGCTCGCCAGTTTGGCTTTGTCTTCCAAATGACTCCCAAATTGGACCTTGCTGGATATTTGAACGCCGAAGATCACAATGTCATCAGAGACACGGAGAGAAACTCCTTGGAACTGCGGCGCCATAACAAAAGGGTCCTTCTTCGCAATGACCGCGCATACTTGTGTCTTTGTGGGGTTGAAATGAACTAAGTTCTTCTCACCCCAATCGAGAGCCCGCCCGAGTAATAAATTTAATTCGAGTAAGTAATTTAGAGTCGGCGCTACACTACACTACACTTCTCACTACATTACAATCATTGATTCTTTAGCGCCGACTGAAAATTACTTAGGGATACTTACATTAGTTAAAGAACTTAGTTATTAAGGTTAATGAAATAAAGGTTTATTATGTTTTACTTTTTAGTTTTTCAGCGGTTTAATTTTTTTGTTAAGAAGTTTTTATTTTATAATTTTTGTGGCAATAATATACTATATATATAATATATATATAATAGAAAGTCATATCAATCAGTCAATTAATCGTCAATCTAATTTACTAGTTTTTTCGAAGCACAAAGACCTTTCATTTCAAACCACACGCGCTATTGGTAATATTATACATGTTCTATAAATAATAGATATAAGAAATAGTGTTGTAACAAGGATCGTGGTTCCGTGTCACGTATAAAATAAGAGTCAGGCGAATGGGGAACAAGACAAGCATATGAATTATGGGCAGGACGCCGCCTGCCGTAAAACTGCATCTCACTGACCTGACCTTCTTAAGTTTTGCATACTCGTATATAAACTTAGTAAATTAACCACCGACCGAGCTTGAGATCTTAATCTACCATGATTAACATTTAGCACCTTGAACTCACTAACTTGGTGCTTACGTAGGTGTTAATACGTACTATACGTTCAGCTCGAGGATTAAGATGTTTGGAAATAAACTGACGGACTTATAAACTGCATCAAAGTTCAGGATTACTTTGAAATGTTTTTTTTAATAAGTATGCAAACTTTTTAGATTAAATTATATAAATATGGAGAGACTGGCTTTTAATCTTAAAAAAAGCAATATTTAAAAATAGAACTGGAGTAAAACAAATGAATGTAGCCGGGAAAAGAAAATTTACTCGTAGTATCAGATTTGCGTGTTATTTAAAGCAAAGTTTTAAATTGATTCGCATTGATTTTTTATTCTTTTGTCAATTGAATTATTGTTACCAGGAGAATTGTTGGGTTAGTTTTTTAACTCATCGAGAGTTTTTGAACCATAATATGGATACTTCGTCTGAATAAGCGGCTCAAATTGTAGCACTGGTGCGGGAGGGCTTGGATCAACGAACGACCAGCAAATGGTCCAAAGTTGTCTGTAGCTCACAGACAAGCTCGCTTAAGATTTGCCCGTGATCACCTAAATTGGACAGAAGAGCAATGGGCCTCCGTCTTGTTCACGGACGAGTGTAGGACATGTTTATATGGTGCAGATGGTCGCAGAAGAGTATATCGTCGACGTGGGGAGCGATATGCTCAAAGTTGCATTGAGCAGCGTGTTCCTTTTGGAGGCGGTTCGTGTATGGTCTGGGGTGGCATATCGATGAACGGGCGAACAGAACTTGTGTTCATAGACATGGTCCGTCAAAACGGTAATAGAGGGAATTTGACTGCACATCGCTACTTAACAAAGATCTTAGAAGATCACGTGGTGCCTTACATGGGATTCATAGGCGAAAATTTTACTTTAATGCAGGATAATGCCCGGCCGCACGCTGCTGCACAAGTTCGACAATATTGCGAAGAGGTTGGGATACGTACAATGAATTGGCCAGCACGCAGCCCGGATCTTAATCCCATTGAGCATGTTTGGGACAATTTAAAAAGAGCTGTATATGCGAGAAATCCTGTGCCCACGACAGTGGCAGCACTAAGAACAGCACTTTCAGAAGAATGGGACAAGCAAGATCTTTTAATAACCCTAATAAAATCTATGCGGAACCGATTAGAATCCGTAATAAGGGCACGTGGAGGTAATACACCTTATTAAAACATAAATAAACCCTTGCATAAAGTTTGTGTCTATTGTTAAAACCATTTTTTTTATTAAACCAATTTTCCTTAAATTTCTGTTTTTTCTTCAAAAAAGTCTTAAGGTCCTTTCCAGTACACAAACGAACCAATCTAGAGGTTTCAATTTTAATCTGTATAGAAAGTGTGTGCGTTCCCATTGAGGGACCATATCTGAATTTAAAGCTTTTAAATGCGTCAGCCTTTAGTAAAAGTTCTCAAACGATTGTAAATTCAGTCTTTCATTTGTAAAAGTAGGCACTCAAAAGTTACAAGCGGTCAAAGGTGGTCCCTCAATCGAGGCTGACAGGCATTCATATCTCAAAACCTTGTTTAAATTTACAACTGCTATTAATGACTACTCTTAGTAAAAGATTTGTTACACTACTTTATTAAATATCAGCCTTGTCGGTTCATTATTATAAAAAGAACTAGCATACAGAAGGTGGTCCCTCAATCGATCACCATAAGTTCACATAAGTAGAGACCACAGTGGAATTTAGAAATTTCGTATGGCTCTAGCGTTAGTAAAAGTATTTAAACAGTTGTAAACTTAATCTCTAGTTTGTAAAAGAAGCCCTTTAAAAGTTACAACAGTTAAAAGGTGGTCCCTCAGTCGAAACGCTTCCCATAAGAAACGATCAATTTACGTAGCATTCGGAAATCAAATAGCCCATTGCTACTGCCTATCCTTTAGAAATCTAGCATCGGGGCGACCACACATAAGGTTTTAAAAAAAACCTGCTATGTGGTCACCCCGATGTTAGATTTCTTAGCAGGAATTTGATTGTTGTTCAAAGCAAAATTTGTAGGTTTTTTAGATATTGTTTAGTAATGTAATCGTTAGTAAAAAACATTTACTAAAGGATAAGCAGTAGCAATGGGCTATTTGACTTCCAAATGCTACGTAAATTGATCGCTTCTTATGGGAAGCGTTTCGACTGAGGGACCACCTTTCACCTGTTGTAACTTTTTAAGGACTTCTTTTACAAACTAGAGATTAAGTTTACAACCGTTTAAATACTTTTACTAACGCTAGAGTCATATGAAATTTCCAAATTCCACTGTGGTCTCTACTTATGTGAACTTATGGTGATCGATTGAGGGACCACCTTCTGTATGCTAGTTCTTTTTATATAATGAACCGACAAGGCTGATATTTAATAAAGTAGTTTAACAAATCTTTTACTAAGAGTAGTCATTAATAGCAGTTGTAAATTTCAACAAGGTTTTGAGATATGGATGCCTGTCAGCCTCGATTGAGGGACCACCTTTGACCGCTTGTAACTTTTGAGTGCCTACTTTTACAAATGAAAGACTGAATTTACAATCGTTTGAGAACTTTTACTAAAGGCTGACGCATTTAAAGGCTTAAAATTCAGATATGGTCCCTCAATGGGAACGCACACTAGAAAGTTTGCATACTTGGTTAAAATATTTATTTCAAGGTCGTCTATTACTTTGATGCAGTTTATGAGTCCGTCAGTGTAGTTTTCCTACGTAACATATACTATTTGTCCTAGAACACAAAACATGTGCTCTAGGACAAAAGTATTTTGCATTATGTTTTCCATCATAGAGCGCCGTGAACAGACATACAAATTTTAGCTATAGTTACTAGGTACTATATACCACGATCTCATTTGCTAACGACATTTAAGTAGTTTTATTAGTATACCGAAGTACCTGCTGAACTATTTTAGTAATCCGTCCAACTTTTCATAGGTAATTGTTAGTTTTTATAGCAGTAAAACGAACAGCTAAAAACTCTCTGACTATTGAAACCTGCACAAATGTGCAAAGAATGTTTGTTAAATACAAAACTAACCGAATAAACAAAATGCATTCGTGGAATTAGATTCACTTGACCGCTTTTTCATAAAAACCCTTTTTCACGTAGGTACCTTTGATACAACTGTTGGATAGAACAATCGCATTTGGCGTGTGCAATTTTATTTGAATATATTGAAAATAAAAGTGAATCGTAACCGATTTTTTCTGAATCCGTAGAGATTATGAACGTAGAGAATCAAATTTTGTTAGAAATAAGTTTCGTAGAAACACTTATGGCGATCAGATTTTGAAAGAAAACATAATTTATACGTGGACGTGATCAAAAACCTACATCAGTTAGGAACGTACATCGGCAGTCTCATCACGTAGGGAATAGGTCGGACAGACATCAGGCACCGTTCACGTGTGTTGAATCTGCTGCACTCGTTGCAATTTCAGATTTTTGAAAGATTTTAATAGAAGAAAAAACCCATTGTCCGAATATCATATTTAGTGATATTTGATAATCTAATAATAGTTAGTAATACGATTGTCTTGTTGAGGATTAATAAAATTAATGTCAGCTAAAACAAATCTATTAAACGAGGAGTATTTCGCTATTAACATTAACTTTTGCCTTTTATGACCAAACTAATATATTTCAATAATGGTAAAATATTTTGCCAATATAATTAGATTCAGTCGACAGATACTAGTATCTTTTGAATGCTTTAATTAAATGTCAGTTATGTGTAACCATATTTAAATACCTAGTTCAAACAAGTTTTTGAGCTTGTGGCAATCTATAACATTTCAAGCTTTGTTTCTAAGAGAGTGATAGAGATTATACATCAACCTTAACTTATCCAACACTGTTTGTACTCTTGCTCTTATTCAGAAATGTAAATGAATGTTATGAAAATGAAACAACGCTCGCATTAGTATTATTCAGAATTAATATCTTAAAATTCAATGTTGGAAATGAAATGTAAATTTATACCGATTGATACGAATTGTGTTAATAGGAAGAGAACAATTTCAACTATGTAAATCATGGTTGAGTTTCACGTTTGACTGAGTACACGAATTAAGCAGACCCTAGACACGTACCTATCGAATATTGTATATGTATGGCTCTCACCACAGACAGATGGTCGATACACAATTAGGAGTTAATTAATTTATGACGTACCTATAATTAGATATCCAATAACATTACTTGGCTTAACGCGGCTTTGCATGTCCATTATAATTTATGTTGCGGTTAACTGATACCTGTTACAACTTGTATGTGTTCTATAACAATCTTATTAATGTTGAAAGTTAGGTCGGTAATTAAACCCTGAGTCACCTTTTGCAGGTTCCTCAAAATCGAACATATTGAATAGCATGCCGAACGAATGAAATGCTTTAGAAAAATAAAAAAATAAGCAATAAATAATGATATTATACGGGTAGGTATTATATGACGAATGTTTAAATCAACATAATCTATTTATTACTATTATATTATATATATAATATTTGATATTTATACTTAAAATAAAATTGTAGCGCTATTTTCGCCTGTGATACAGGAACTATATCCTAGTACAGGCATCTAAATTGTAATAATGTATAGTTACACAACTGTCTTATTTTAATTTGTATCTAAGTAAGTTATGAATAAATGATTTCATTGATTTGATTGACTGATTATTAAAGCGACAGGTCACTCACACACTCATCACGAAATTTAGCAACTACAAGTCTCTAATTTTGCATGGGGGTGCTTTTTAGGACATAGCTGTGCTTACTAAAAGGAGTAAAAGGGGTGGCAAAGTTTGTATGAAACTTCTTTTTGATAGTAGGATCTTTAAATTACTAGAAAATACTCATAATTTAAGAAAATTTAAATTTACTTAATTATTTTTCTAAACAACCCTTACAAAGGGGTGAATAGGAAGTGTAACTTTGCATGGAAAATCTTTTATATTTAAAGCTTAAAATCTCTAAACTTACATACTTATACTCAATATTAAAATTAGTTAGGCACCATTTTTTATATGTAGGAACTAACTTTATTAAGTGGGTATATAGGAGTCGCACGTTTGTGTGAAATTTAGTCAGCTTTTATAGTGGTAGCGGGTAAACAGATTTAGATGGAATTCGCCATAGACACACATTATAGTAATTATTACTCATACTCGTACGATAATGTACGATTGCCGTAAAATTAGGCAGGAAATATTCTCATACAGGCACTCATTCGAATACTCACGCGAACGATGTCGCGGCTGACAGCTAGTAATGTTATTAAATTGAATATTTTAGAAAAGAGCCAAACCAAAGATAAGATAAACAAATGAGGGTAGAAGAACCACACGTGCAACAAAAAAGCTTAATTAAGTAGAGCAAATTAGAGGTAAGATAGATGGTCGATACACAATTAGTAAGATTATCAAATAGGAATAATAAGGCAGAAGAGGCGCTATACTTATAATTATATAACACTAGCCGTTGCCCGCGGCTTCATGCGCGTAAAAATTCTGATATGTGACTGTATTAGAATATTGCCTGCCTGATCTTACGGCAATCGTACTTTGTATCAGTAATAATCAGCGTAAATCGTCTCTTGCCCGCTACCGCTAAAACTGACAAAATTTCACTCAAACTTGCGACTCCTATTTTTCTACTTAATAAGGGTAGTTTCTAAATATAAAAAGGTGCCTAACTAATTTTAGTAAAGAGTATAATTATGTGAGTTTGCAGTCAAAAGCTTTAAAAATAAAAGATTTTTTATTATTCTAAGGGTTTTCTAAGGGTTATTTAAAAACATAATTAAATAATTATCAATTTATTTAAATAATTAGTGTTTTCTAGTAATTTGGTAATCCTACTATCAAAATTATAAAAGTTGCATACAAAATTCTGCCAACCATTTTCATCCCCTTAAGGGAGAAATTTCACAAAAGTGAGCATCTATGTTCTATAAGAAACACCCATGCAAAATTCGTGATGAGTGAGTGAGTGAGTGACCTTTCGCTTTTATATATATAGACTAAACAACACTAATCATCAATAACTTCACTGTACACATTAATTACGAAAGAGCGACACTAGCCTCAAATAATTCAATAATTGTCAATGTGAATAGACTAAGTGAAGATTAACACAATCCAATGAATGTCTCACATAGTTCTCTCACAGGGCACTGAGGAGCATTAGATTAGTTCATTGAATATTCTAACAGCCGCTCGCTAGTTCATATTAACTAGCCAACTTTTTAACGAGCAATACTACTACAGGGCATTAAACAGACAGACAGACTTTTTAAATTATACGAATAGAAAATATCACTTAAATTTATTTTATTTTGCAGGCATTTTATTAAACATTGGGATTTATTGGTGATATATTTTTTAATGAATGTCTGTGAGAGTTTTTACCAAATAATTGTGTTACTCATTCTAAATCACTTTGACATATTTTACTAGTAATATTATATTGAAGTTTAGAATTTTGGATAAAGTAGAATTTCGAACCATTTTAAAATTCGGTCAGTGCTTGTTAAATGCCTTGTTTAAAATACATTTCGGTTGGCAGCGGAATTTATTTCATTCAGAAACGATTTAGAACATTTAGTTTATTTGTTCTAAATTCAGGGGCATTCATGAAGCTAAACAACTTAACGAGCGATCATTATCTAAAAATTAGAAGCTTGCATGGACCTGAATAATGTAGTGTGAGACAGGTTTTACAGCTTAGCTTCGGCGTGATGAGAGGACAGCGGAACAGAATTATGATTTCTTAGATAATATAATAAATCGTGTTATTTCATGATATTTTAATATAGGTACGAACTATTGTTGTTATATTAATACGAACTATATAAAGGTTATAAGTTTTCTTTTTTTCGATTCATCTTTATGTTTTCTGAATATATACTAAGTATCTAGGTGATGCATTTATGTACGATAATGAGAATGTTGAATAAATTATAAATTAGTATCCTCGCTATTGCGGTATTACATGTTATTACGGATTCAATCGTTTGAATGCTGCATGATACATAATTGCATTCAGTCTGCCTTATATATTAGCTCACTTCTCAGTGAGATATCACGGTACAATCGCATTAAGATAAACAGATACGCACTGAGTGTTAATATGTTGATGACACTAATCTGCATGACTATTGAATTGGACGGCTGTATAATTGGAGGGATATTGTTAGTATATAACATGGCTGGCAACGTGACGTCACTAATGTAATCTAGTGAGTAGCTAATCTGATATCGAGTCGAGCCAGGCACGGACTCTGCGTCAGTTAATTGGGTTGCTTTTAATCCCCACAATGCAACTTTAGACTCATTTCCGCTGTCCAATAAAGCTGCTCACGCTTTATATCATCCTTAAGCTTTGCAAACAACTGCCACTGTTGCCTCTATAATGCTCCTACATTTTGTGCACTTAGCTCAAATAGATTTCTGATTCACGGTACGGAATTCTGCTCGGAATAACTTTGGCAAAATAAGTAGGTTAATGACAAATTCATTTGCACCAATTTCAGTACTAAATAAATGGCACCATATCTTTCAGTCATCAGTTACGGAAGACGTTATCGTTTTTACGACCAGCCTGAACTCTTACCTACCTAATTATGTCATCACATCGAAGAACTGAAAGTTTGACTGTATTTTATTAAAACTATGATATAATTGTATAATACACTAAAACGGTGCACATTTATTTCTAACTCTAATTTTCACTAAAACAAGACATTTGAATCAATCAACGGAGAAAAATGCAATCTATGAGACATCTTCGTTTTTGTTTACGATAATGTAAGTACTCCTTATGACTAAAAATAAATATAAAACCTGCGCATGTCATGAGATAAACACGTTAAACACAGTATTTAAAGCCTATATTATCAATCAGTAATCCAATATTATTGAAGATAAAAAGTAACTACCATAACATAACATTTTACCGATTTCCCCGAACGGGTACACATGTACATGACACACACTTTTCTAAACTACTGCTGAGAATTTCTCGTCATCTTATCCGGCCCGAGTATCCCAAGAACACGCGACCTCTTCGTGGTAGTCTGTACACTGTAGGTACCTACTACTATACCCATAGGCGTCGGCAGCATTCCTGTTGATAAAAAACCTAGTAAAGATTAAGAACTGTTTATGAACTTAGTTTTTGAATTGAAACGAGTATAGGTTGCTATCCAAATTTGTATATATGCACCCCTCTGAAAGTTATCCTGACGGCGCCCATGACTATACCACCGAGGCAATCTAATAGTAACTGCTATTTATAGCTCAATCACCGAAACACCTGGTGGATATTTCTCCAATGCAGGGACTCAGTAAATTTAAAAATTTTTGATGAAACTTTTTGTGCCACATTTTTACTTTAAAGTTCTCTAAAGGGAGCCGATTAGCCCATTCACACTAAAACCAGCAAGGATCTACTACCATTCGGCTCGCATATACCTAAAAGAAAGTATAAGTTTATATCTAAACTCTGAACCGTGAGTGAGAAACAAATGAAAGATGAAGCTTTTTTATCAAGTAAACGCTCCATCTCCAATCGCTTACCTACACATGCATTGCTCTATTTGCTTTAATATTTTTTATGAAACCATAACAATGCCTAATACATTAGAATATGTATTTGTCAGTACAAAAAAAATGTTTTATTGTCTTATATACGAAGATAAGCTTATAAGAGATTTTTATGGTCTTTTATGCATTAGAACACAATATGTCGTGTATTCGTTACAGAAAATGGGATTCAATTGATTCAGTATTACTAACACCCTCTAGTGAATTATGTAAAAACAAAGCGTATAATTGAATATTTTTCTTTTCGAGTATTTAGCAATTTCACGGTGAGTACATGCAATAATCTACGCCATAGTAGATACTTTAATTCCAGCGCAAATACATGACCCGTTACCGAATTTCCTTTGAGAGACGAACCGTGCGCCAGGCGCCGCGAGCCGGCACGTTTCTCTGAACTTCGGAATTCCAATTTTGAAAAGTTTTCCAACAAGGGCTCGATATTGACAGCCAGTGTCAGAGGGCCAGGGCAGCCTCGCTGTTAAAAAACAACTTCACACTACAGCCTACTTCGTGTGACACTTTAGACGAAGGCTGCCATATGAATATGCATGGATTCCGAAAATAAAGAATAAAACACAAATTTAATATTATTCATACACATATCAATATAGACACTGATTATATTACCATAGGCAATTGCCTCTAATCGTATCTCATTATTAAGATTGATTTTATACGTTTTATAATGAACAGCCGTGTGGTCTCTAATTCAGAATACAGACGCATCCATTCTTTACTCGTGGGTGTGATAAAGGGACATAGGCAACGGACAGCATCGTTATATGTGTACCTACTAATACTGCCTTACAGCGGTTACCAAATTTCCCATCCTTTGGTAGAGACATTTTCCTAACACTTACTATAGGAGCCTTTCTCCATTTAATATCTTTAGTAATAATATGAACTCACACTTGATCCAAAGGGATAAAGGATAAGTAAAATTTCCAATTGTGTTTTCTCCTCTTGGTTAAAAGCAGTAGGTACCTTCGTTCACTTTCCTTTAAACTGCGTGCACCTGATTAAAAATATGTAGGTACGTTACTGATATAAATTTAGATAAAAATATAATACCTACTTACCTACTTACTTTGTTGTAAGAATTAAAGCTACAATATATTATGTAAAATACATAAAAAATGTTTTGAAATTAATTGAAATAGGAAGGTAAGGATTGCGTGTTAAACACGAATTAAGTGAGGTCATGCATGTGGAAAGAAGGGAACTGGAAAGATTAACTTCTTTTATAATTAAGCCGGTCTCTTGACACCACTTTAAATAGAAGATTTAGGGCTACGGGTATGCCCGTAGCCCTAATGTTTACCTAATGACTTCTTGCCTTTTAGTGATTTGCGATAAGAAATTTAAATATGGTGATTCAGTAAATTCAAATTAATGTTAACGCAATAGAAGAAATTTAAATTATTTATACTTAAATTCAAAATTTCCTTAGATTAAAATTTTTATTTATATCTTTTTAATCATAGATTCATTAAGTACATTTGCATCTTATAGGCAACTCATTCTCATTTAATTTTTCTCTAAACAACTTACTTCTTACATAGACTACGTATTTTATCAGTTTTAACATCTTCAAAGAGCTTCAAAGAGCATCTTCAGAATAAATGTTGTATTTTGTTTAAAGCGCCACCTGTTAGATTTTCTGTTAACTTTTCAGTTTAGGATGCTTGTAGTAGCGCCATCTAACGCAAATTATTTGAACTATGTAGTTCCCTGAAACTGAAAACTTCAGCCACCAGGGGTGCAAGCTTTTTCGTAAAATTTTAAAGTCGGCCCGGCGTTTTTCTCGTTTTCAAGCGAGAAACTAATAAATAATAATAAAAAGAGAAAAGATTCGATTTTTTGTAGGTTTGTTTGTTTGTTTGTGTATTGCGATTTAACTCAAGATCTACGTACTTACCTACCTGATTTTAAAAATTCTTTCAACTTTAGGAAGCTACAAATAAGACGGGTAACATAAGCTATATTTAAACGTATAGCATATTTTTTTAGTCATTTACAAAATTTTAATATAATATGCGGTTTTTTTTAATCACAATGATACAATACGACACTATTGCAATGATATTATTCGCAGACGTTTGTTGTGAGGCCGAATGCAACTTCTGATACCGAAGCGAAGCGAGGGCAGACGTCTAGTATTGTAAAAAACGAGGTAACAACGTACCAAAGTATTAACATGATATCATAATTTAAAAACAAACAATGAAATAGCTACCTCCTCAATTACAAAAACCCAGCAATGCAGCTGTTGTATTTCTGAAAACACCTAGATAATCGTGGTAATGGGGTGCTGTTATTTTTAACAAATGAACAGAGAGAAAAATTATATAAAGGAATGAAAATAAAAGAAAACAAAGAGACAATGTAATAATAACTATTATATATAAGTACAGCAATCGTAAACTATCCCACACTATGGGCATAAACTATAAACAATTTTTATAAAGTATGAATATTAGGTACAAATTATTGGGTATATAAATACCTCACCTTATTATCAGAGGCTTACCTTAAAGCAACCTTAAATTATTAAGCTCTAAATAATAAATAAGGAATTTCTCTGTCTGCCTTGACAGTTTCGCTACTGAACTATTTTAATTAAATGTTATGTATGACTTAGTAATAGTGGTAATAGCTTGAACATATTTCGGACGGCATATTCTGTCACAACCATTTGTTCATTTAGATCTTAGGAATAACAGATAAATCATCATCTAGTTTTATCAAAAGAAACTGTGAGTCAATTTGTTTACCTACGTCCAGTTACCTACCCGGGGTAGGAAAAACTAGAGAAGGCATAGAAAATCGGGATTTGAGATAACTAAAAAGAAACAGGTTATTCTTTTTAATCACAAATTAATTTCATATTTTAAATTCGTAAGTAATATGCAGCTGACACCATATTTAACGGAATAAGTTAGTTAGGTAATAATTATATCACAAAAAATAATCTAAACACAATCATTAAAAGTAAGATAAAATTGCACCACTATTGAACATGGAACCAGTGAAAAAAACTAAATATTATAGAAAAAGAAAAAAATGGTTTTTATATGTTGAGAATATCTAACCTTAGAGAAAAGCCGTCGAACTATCAATGTTTGAAGTTTTATTTAATTTAATATACCTAGTGTGAGGTACAAAGTGCTCCTGTTAATGAAAAATAGTTTTACGGCTATTGTTACGAAAATTATTAGTGTAGTGGAGATAGAATTTGCCTTTGCATTTCTACTAGCTTTATTTAAATTCGAAGTTTTTTGTTGTTTTGGTTAACCGTGAAATTAAGATGAAAACACACTGTGCTGTTATGTTGCATGTTTTTTTTTCATGTTGTTTCACTCTAGAAATGTTATAATTCATTACTTTTTTAAAGTGACTCCACCCTGCCTGTTGGTAAGCAGTCAGTGGAATCCAGAAGTGGTGGCCACTTTACCAAAAGCCATCGTCTTAAACTGTTGGTATGGTGGCCACCGGCTACTATGGTGGCTGGGAATGAGGTTAGGGGAAAGGAATGAGGGAGGTGAGTAAAGAGGAAATTGGGGAAATTGGGCCTCCGGCTCTCACTCACCGAACGAAACGCAGTAGTACGGATACTACTACTCTTACATCGATCTTTTATGAGAGGGTAGTACTTGCCCGGACGATCCGGCCTATTCATGCTGCAACCAGCGTGGATCTACTACCATAACCGTATGTTTTTTTGGCAATGTCCATTACTGATGCGCTAAAAGTTTAAAGTTCCATTAATGGACATTTGTCGAATGATAACGAAAATCGATTTGTGTAATCGATTTTATCTATTTAAATTGTTATTACTTCAAATATTTATATTAAATATCGTGTTGTATTTATTGTAACCGTTGATTATTAAATATTAAGATATTAATTGATGAGACAAATAATCTAATAAATGTAATTTAAGTTAAGCGTTGACCTCTAAACGCATTAATTAGACCCCGACCAAAATAGAATACTGAGAGATTTTTGAATATTCTCCCGCTAGATAACAAATTTGTAGAACAGTGACTACAAGGAGTTTATTGTACAATTTTATTATTCGTATTTCTTTCATTTTTATCATTGACTTTATGATGATTTAATTTTACTCTTTTTTAAGGTTACCTACCTCAAGAGGCAAACTGGAAACTTTTTGACTTTTTTCTAAAAGCTGATTAAAAATTAAACTTCGTACAATTCCATACTCCTAATTTAATATATCCACAGTAAGGGATTTATCAAAGGCTTGACGATTACAACGTGATTCATGACTAGGTTATTGTCCAAAGACGATAGATCCACTTGACTGCTAATACAGCGTACAAACGCTCGCCAAAGATAAGGCATTTAGCGCTTATATCAAACCGCGACAGAGTTTACTCATTTAGTTCCGACCAAGTGTCAGATCTGTGCGCACATGTCAATACGCTACATTCTTAGTTTTTTTACGAAAATGCCTTCCTGCTCTGGTAAATGGTGTGGAAAATCCACTAAAATATCAAGTTTTAACAAGGATGGTATAACTTTTCACCGGTAAAGTACGATTTTAGTTGTGTTATGATAAATATTTATTGTGATTGCAGGGCTCAAGTGATATTGGTTGCTTGACGTAAATACGTCACCATCACAGTTTGTCTCTCTTTCTCGCGCGAGACGATTGTCAATAGTTCCGTCTCTTTTTGTTTTTTTCTGTAGTTGTTGTAGTAGTACTGTGTTCACAGAAGCGCTGAGACAAATCGGAAATAAAGTTGATATCGATAATTACTATTCATGATTCGGTTAACAATATTAATTAAAGATATTTTAAAATTAATTAATTATTCTAACATCTTAGTTTTTCGAAGAGCCCAGAAATAAAAGAAAAATGGATAAATGCTGTTAACAGACAAAATTGGTACCCTAGCAAATACAGCGTTATTTGTTCAAGGAATTTCACATTTGACACATTTGATTGAAAATTTAAAAAACCGACGGCGTTTATTTAGTTCAGCAACGCCGACAATGTTTTTACCTGTTTTAGTACGCTTATAATTAACTTCATTATAAAATATTTTAAATTAATGTGAAAATAATAATTTTATTTTTGTCGAAATACGTATTTTTTTAAACTCTTATTATTAATAGCATTCTTAAATACTGTATATATATATATATACATATATATATATATACATATATATATATATATATATATATATATATATATATATAACCACGGTAATACTATCTATACAGTATTGTAACACGGCCAAATTTTTAAAAATAAATGCCTACACCCGCGCGGTACGTAAACATGCGATAGGGCGCCTCCATCACTTTAATTACATTTGCCTACTTTGTTTTTCCATTTAGTTTTGTGATTGTAAATATACTTTTTTATATAAACAAACAAAATACTCTGAATTTAATAGAAAGTGTTCAATAAAAATGCGTGTTGTTTTTTGACTGGAATTACAAAATTAATTTTTTCTAGTATTATTTATACACACAGTACAATCAACAACTATTACTAATAATAAAATACCACGTATTTACTTGGTGTTATACAAACTAAGAAAAAAAAAATACACTTGTCCCGAGGTGTTAACACAAGCGTACCTATCGTATCATGATTCATAAACCGCCTATAACTACCTATTTCACTCGTGTCAATCACTTTCCTTTACTCTATTCACTTTATTTATTAATCCAGACATCTTTTTTTTCGAGAGGTAAAAGGAAATATTTATCCATTAAAAAGACACACATTATGTACCTACCTACTAGTAAGTAAAATTATTTTATAGTTTTACCTTTCATTTATTGAAGACATTAAATCAATTGTAAAGATAAATGCAAATAAAATATTTATTTATTTATTATACTCATCAATTATGAATAACTTTTATAAATTCTACAATAAACCATTTACATACAAAAAATACCTATAATGTAAATTTATTAGTAAGACACAATAACCTCTTTCTATATTGTTTTCATATTGTTAAAATAATTCTGACATCCATGTATTCGGACATAGAATAAAAATTACTTTATCGATAACGATTTATTTTGGCACAATTATGTGGTACAACACTATGGGGCGGTGCAATATGATTGACATTGATGCATTAACCAATCACTGTCGCGATAATTTCTTCGTCTCCCGACCCGCAGTGGTGAGTCCGCGTGTGTACTAGAAATCATATCATCGTCACTCAAGTGGTTATATACTCATTGTTATTGTCCGTTATTGGGATTATCCATTATTGGGTGTCCAAGACTGGGTTTACTACTATCCATCGCTGGTGCAAAAAAATTTAACTTTTTATTTGCTAATAACATTAAAACCAATTGCCGTATCCTACATCAAACACAGGAGAAATTTAGAAAAAACACAGGACCTTTAGTTTTCATTATGTATTGTATTGAAACAATCAGTATTATTATTGAAATTGCAAAATTACACCAAATTATCGCTTAAAGTTACTGGTGCCCTTTTTAAAGGTTCGTACCTACTTTTTTTTCTATATTAGCCTTACAACTCCACTCTGCCTGTTGACGGTTGACACCATTCCAAAAGCCAAACTACTGGTATGATGGCCTCCACTATGGCGGCTTAGTGAGATGCTTTTTCACACCCCGCTTAAAAGAACTAGGATTCCCATCCCATAATTATATGGGAACACATGCGCTGGTAGAGTTCCAGGCTTTAATTTACCTAATTTTGTATAAATCTTATCTATCTTTTGACTAAAAGCTCTACAAACAAAGAGGCTTTTAAATTAAAATATTGTTATAAATATTAAATGGAGTATAATTGATACAAGTAGAAATGTTACTGAATTTCTGAAGACCGATTGAAAGATCTTTTAAATAATACAGAGTTGGGTTATTAAAAACATAAATGTTGAGTGCTTCTACAAAAAAAAATTTATGATATCATAACTTGAACTTAAGATTAGGGTAAAAAAGTATAAGCATTTATATAATTAATTAAGTACTAAACTTAAAATCATTATACTATGTAGGTATATTCGTTTCAAAAAATAACAAAGAAAGATATAATTATTAGAAATATTTGAACTTCGTTAATGTAGAAGTGGGTTACTTAGATTTTTTTTTTTTTTTTTTTTTTTTTTTTTTTTTTTTTTTTTTTTTTTTATATTAGCCTACCAAAGTGACTCCACTTTGCCTGATGGTAAGCAGTAAGTGGAATCCAGAAGTGGCGGACACCATTCCAAAAGCCAAACTACTGGTATGGTGGCCTCCACTATGGCGGCTTAGTGAGATGCTTTTTCACGCCCCGCTTAAAAGACCCAGGATCAAAATTAGATGGGAACACATGCGCTGGCAAAGAGTTCCAGGCTTTAATTGAGCGACAAAAGTATGAAGTGCTGAACCGTTTGGTTCGAGACCCTTTAGATTCCACTGTGAAAGGGTGGCACTTTAGTCCCGCACGTGTCGTTCTGGATAAAAAGGGAGAGGGTGGGATTAATTCAAAGAGCTCTTCAGAACACTCTCCATGGTAAAGGCGATAGAAGACGGCCATTGAGGCGATGTCTCTTCGCAGCTGTAAAGGCTCAAGGGTCTTAGTAGCCTCCGGGCTTCCGATGATACGGACTGCTCGCCGCTGCAACCTATCGAGTGCATCCAGTAAGTACTGTGCGGAGCCATCCCAAAGATGAGAGCAGTACTCCACGCAGGAACGAACCTGTGTCTTATAAAGAAGACAGAGCTGCTCGGGCGTGAAGTACCGCCTCACCCTGTTCAGGACACCGAGTTTACAGGAGGCGGTTTTAATGACGCACTCGATGTAGTTCTTGGGGTTGAGATCTCGGCTGATGTCCATACCCAGGATACTTAGGCTATCCTGTAGTGGTAACACTGTGTTCTGAAGAGAGGGGAGGGGAAGGAACGGAGATTTTTTTGCAGAGAACGCGCACACCTGTGTTTTCTTGGCATTGAACTCGACCAAATTCTCACAACCCCATTTAGAAATGCGGTATAATACTTGGTCGAGCTCAGCGACAAGTTCTAGGCGTTTTGCCTCGATGTCAGTCTGTTTAGCCGCAGGATGTCCGAGATATCGCCCATGCACTGTACTATCATCTGCATAGCAATGAATGTTGCCAAGGGACAACATGTCATTGACATGCAGAAGATACAGGGTGGGCGACAGGACGGACCCCTGAGGCACCCCAGCGTTGACCTGCAAATAATCGGAGGCCGATCCGTCACAAAGGACTCTAATGCGGCGCTCACGCAGGAATGCGGCAATCCAGTTGCACAGCTGGGGTGGCAGACCATATGCTGGAAGCTTGGACAGAAGCGAACGGTGCCAGACTCTATCGAAGGCTTTGGTTATGTCAAGGCTGATGGCCAAGGACTCTCCATGCCTGTCCATAGCTTCACCCCATTGGTGCGTGATATATGCTAGAAGGTCACCCGTAGACCGTTTTGACCTGAAGCCATATTGTCGGTCACTAATTAACGAGTGACCCTCTAGGTAGCGGACTAGTTGGGCGTTTATTATCCGCTCAAGCACCTTGCAGAGAACTGAGGTGACAGCTATGGGTCGATAGTTGCCTGGCTCGGACCTATCCCCTTTTTTGGGAATCGGTTGAACATTCGCCTCTCTCCAAGCCTCCGGCACAATTCCCGAGGAATAAGATAGGCGGTATAGGCGCGTCAATGCAGGAGACAACTCCGCTGCGCATGTCTTGAGAACCACCGCTGGAATACCATCCGGTCCGCTGGCTTTCCGAACATCGAGCGACCTTAGTTCCGCACGGACATCACGATGCCTAATACGGATATTAGGCATAACGGAGTCACAGCCAGATATAGTCGGCGGGTGCAAGTCACGGTCGTCGATTCGGGAGTTAGCCGCAAAGAGTTCTACAAGCAAGTTTGCTTTCTCTTGCGGCTCGTGGGCCAGCGATCCATCAGGACATTTCAAGGGGGGCAGCGAAGGCTTGCAGAAGTTGGATTGCACGGCCTTGGCTAGTCGCCAGTAGCTACGGCTACCCGTAGGATGCGAAATCAGTTCTTGCCCAATCCGTGCAATGCGCTGGGCATCCGCTCTGATGTAAGCCCTCTTGCATTCCCTAGTGGCTTTGTTGTACGCTGCTTATAGGCGATCCAAGCTAGGGTCGCGCCGTGCTCGGGCCCTGATCCAAGCGCGATACGCCGATTCTTTTTGTTTAACAGTGTCGGCGCACTCACGGTTGAACCAGGGACGCGTTTTGCCGGCACTGGTGACATCTGAGGATGGAATGTAATATTCCATACCTAACAAGATTTCACCAGCGACAGCAGTAGCACTTTGCGACGGATCCCTGTTTTTAAAACAGCGTAATGCCCATGGGACGGAAGCAAAGTACTCCCGCATACCATCCCAGTCTGCTGACGAGTAGTGCCATAGTCGTCGCTTTACCTCCGCACGTCGTGGGGGAGCAACAAGAGGCACTGAGGCGCAGACCAAACAGTGGTCGGAATTACCCAGTGGGGCGTGGACCGAAACACTGTATTGGTCTGGGTGACTCGTCAGCAGTAGGTCTAGCAAAGAGGGCGCTTGACCTGGAATATCTGGTATCCTGGTGGGATGGATTACCAGTTGCGTCAGGTCATGCGTGAGAGCGAATGCATGGGCGGCTCGTCCCGCATGGTCTGTTCTGAAAGAACCCAACCAGGTCTCGTGGTGGGCGTTAAAGTCTCCCAGAAACACCAGTTCCGCGTTCGGAAACCGCTCCTGCGCTAAGTCTGCCGCCTGACTCAGATGGTCAAAGAGTCGAGTTGTCTCCAAATCTCCGGAGTGGGAACGGTAAAGGCACGCGTAGACCCGGCTCAGAGAACCAAGATCAACGTGAAGCCAAAGGATGGGGTAGGATGGGTCCTCTAGGCAGCGCAGACGGCGAACGCAAACATCCGCCCTGACGAATGCGCATACTCCGGCCTTAGCGCGAAAGCGCTCCTCGAGCACATAGCCGGGGTAGTGCAGGTATGCCGTGTCGTCAGGGCGGCGTATTTGTGTCTCCGTTAGGAAAAGCAAAGCCGGCCGTGCCGTCTCGAGGTGTTGGTGGACGGCGTTGAGGTTTGAATGGAGTCCACGGATGTTAGTGAACTCCACCTCAAATAGCGGGTTGGTGGGGGAGGAAGATGCCGCTGTTTGACCTGCTGCTTTTTTGCGTGCTGCCATGTTGGAGGGTGAAGGAAGGGGCGTGGAAAAGATGACTGCCCTCGCAGCAAGGCTAGACAAGGTGCCGAGTATTGCTTCGTCATTTAACTGTGTGGCATGGTGGTAGCCGATCCGCCGGACGGAAGGGCCCCCATACCCTCTCGGAAATGGTCGCCGGGTCCCACCATCCGGTCACCAACCGGCACGACGAACCACTCCAGGATTATGCGCGACCTGGTGGGGCAGCCTCCTAGGGTGGTTAGGCCTAGTTGGGCCCCTGTACTATGCCGCGGGCGGCCAGCGGCACCACCGTTTCTACGGGTCTCCCTGGCCGGCGGGTCGACCCACACCACCCACACAATGACTCCGCGGATACTCAGCTGGTCCCACACATGCTGCGAGGATTGCCATCTTTGCATCAGTTGGGCCTCCGGCACTCTCACTCACCGAGCGGAACGCAATAGTACGAATACCATTACTCTTACGTCGATCTTCTATGAGAGGGTAGTACTTCCCCGGTCGATCCGACCCATTCATGCTGAAACCAGCGTGGATCTACTAATACATTTATATAATATTTTATATTATATAAATGTAGTAGTAGATTATATAATATCTAAAAATTTTAAAACAGACGTCATACAAAATTAGTAACAGAGCGTGCAATCTTGTTTCGCGTTTATTGACAACAGAGCTGTAAACACATTTTACTACTTACACGACACTCACGTCTTTCCACTCACAGACAAGTTCATCATCATCAACCAATTTCGCCCCTTTACTTTTTCCTCAGCTGTCTTATTTTCTTTACCTAGCCCGCTCCCTACACGGCAGGCAACGGCTTTGCAAAGTGCCTAACATTGAAGAAGTTCAAGAACTACAGTTACCACTAACCATTAGGTGGGCTGTTGGTTTGTCTGCCACCGACGGCTATAAAAAAAATTAGTCGATAAACGCCCACTGTTGGACATAGTTATCTACTAATTTTCGCCACCTTGGCCGGCCGTGGGCTGTTCTCATGCATACACCCGTTACCCTTATAACTTGTAAGTCTACATGATCATAACGATTAAACCAGTTTTTCTTGAAATTTTATTGTTCCAGACTCATGCAAATTACGAAACAAACATGTACCTACCCAGCTATATTGCGTCATTGTACTGAGTTTTTATTTAGTACTCCACTTGGTATGTTTGCGTATGATCATGCAGCTAGTGTAGAACTTTCACCACAAAGAGGACTACTCGTATATATGTAAAGTAGTGAGTTATATAAAACTCCGCTATTGTCCACAATACGAATAACAAAATAACTTTTTAATTAATAACATGAAACAATACATGTTAATATTTTTTTTAAGTTACAACCGCTTTTGATGCAACATTATTAGTTCAGAACCACGAGTCCTTGCTTAATCAATAGGATAAAAGGTTATGAAAAAATGTAGTATAGGTATACATTTATATAGACTAGCCGACCATTATGAACGCTTGCAATAACCAAAGCTTAACTAGTGTTTCCTCCCACACAAAAATTTACCTAGTTATTATCCTGAAAACAGACACCTACAGCAATTTACATACAAGCGTAAGAATCTGAGGTGCTACGTTTGTAGCCATACCTAAAGGCAGCACTTGAAATAAAAACCGAAATCTTAGACGAGTATCTCTATAAAAAAGAGAGTCTTGCGAAGAAAGAGAGTGAAAAAGGCCCAATTTCGCCCCGTTCCTTTTTCCTCACCACTGTCAATCCTTTCACCTAATACACTCCCTTCACATTAGGCAGCGTCTTCGCAGAGTCCCTGCCGTTGCAGGAGCAATACTAGGAACTCTGAGTCGTCCCTGAGCGACAGTTACCACTTACCATCACGTGATCTATTTGCTCGTCTGTCGCTGTCGGCAATAAAAAAAAGCAATTGCCGATAAATGTTTTCTGTCGATATTTATGTCTTTTTCTATTTTAAACAACCAGTAAAATAAACCGTATTATTCTACCTATATCTCTAAAGTAGCTGAACCCACCAATACGCCTCGCAAGAATAGCCTCCTTGTACCATATAACTTTATTTTGTCACACATTTATAATCTTTTAATATACGCGCGCCACGATGTCGCCCGCGCCTTTTGTCTCCCTCGGGAACCAGACCGATTTTCGGGGTAAAGTGAGTCTATGTCCGTTTTTGGCACCGAATCTATCTACATACCAATTTTCATCAAAATCAGTTCAGCTGTTTAGGCACTGAGTGGTAACAAACACACATATACGCACAAACTTTCGCATTTTTTCATCTAGCCCCAAATTAAGCAATTATATTTGCTTGTGTAATGGGTACTAAACAACTGATATACTACTTAAATACATTTTTTTTTGTAAATACATACATATTATGGATAAATTACACCCAGACACAGAACAAACAATCATGCTCATCACACAAAGATTTGTCCTGGGTGGGAATCGAACTCACGACCTCCGGCTTAGCAGTCAGGGTCACTAACCACTACACCAACAGGCCAGTCGCAGTGCATTTATAACATTAGTATGTTTTTTTTAAATATAGGCATAAATAATAAAAGATTATTTATGCCTATCTTAATTTGAAAAACTTATCGATCCAATACAAATCATTTCGAAAGTTCGATAGCACACAATAATAAAGACGTATGGTTTAACCGCTTTCTGCATCTGTAGTTAAAGCTACTTGCCGTATGTGCCGATACGAACAGATGTTTCAAATTGACTGATTCCCAAAAGCCGTGAGAAGAAGCCTTAAGGCTGTAATAAAGACCGCAGGCCGGCTCGAGATTAATTAAGATAGAGGCTTGAAGCTACAAGCACATTTTCGTGATCACGCCTTTTAATTTTATCAAGATGCCTAGAATTGACCAGACCTTTATAAACAAAGGGTAGATTGTTCATGTAACCTCTTTGAACGTTATACGTTCGGTACGTATTAAGAGCCTAAAAAAACATGTTATTTTTATTCATGCATCCAAAATGTTATTAAGTTGGTTGAGTAAAAACAAGAAAATTAGATTAATATGAAAAAAATAATTTAGCAGACAACATCATCCTTATCAGCCAGAAGATGTTTACTGCAGGACATATGGTTTACTGCGGTTCGACCCCAGCAAAGTGATATTTGGTATGCGGGTAAAACTGCTGACCGTTGTCTGATCCTTGCCCTTAATCATTTCGTACGACAATCATAGAAAGAGTTAGAGTGGGTCGATACTCCTGACCGGACAGCACAATTAGATCCCCTTAGAGCATTTTTATGGACCTAGATAAAGATAAAGATAAAGATAAAGATAAAGATAATTTATTTGTCTCAACATGTGTACAATTAGGTATTACAGCAAGTTTAGTGCCAACATGTTCTGTCTCGTTAGACATGCAAATATATAAGGATTAAAAAAAAAACATAAGTAGGCATTCTAATGTAGGTACATAAGTTAGTGCTGTCGAGGATCTAATATAATGTCTATCTTAATTTGATATATTATATAGAGTTAATGAATTTAAATTTTACAATAATAAAAGTCAGTATATTAATGTAAATAAAATAGAATGTCAATAATTAGGATGTCAATAATTTAGGATGTCAATATTATGGTTAAATGTCAATTATGTTAGATCCTGGTAATAATTAGTAAACAAAATTTACATTAAATGTCCATCGTTTAGGAAATCATTAATAGTATAATAGCATTTATTAACTAACAGGTTCCTTAAATTACGCTTAAAAATATTGATGTTAAGGTTCTTAAATGTATTAGGTATTTTATTGTAAATTTTGGGCGCCATACAGAAAATGCTTTTGCCCAGAAGTGCCGACTTTGCGGTGTGCTTACACAGTCTATGATTATCACGGCGATTGCGATTAATGTTATCCGACAGTTTGCAAAATAACTGTGAATTTGTTTTTACGAATACAGCTGTTTCGTAAATATATAAAGACGGTAATGTTACGATTTTATATTGTTTAAAATAAGGTCTAGGCAAGCGAACTGGCCTAATTTCTATCTTTTTCGGGATGTCTAACAGCCTGACATTGTGTCCAATATTTATGATAACAAAATTTGCAATACAAGACTTCTTGCAATGTTTCTCGTAAAAATGCTCAAATCACTACTTAATAAATGCGGTCTTCTTTCTCAGCTGAATTTCTTAAATCCAAGCAAATAATTTGGAAGAAATTCTCGCTGCTCCTTACTTATTTTGAAAGCCATTACAAATTAATTAATAGCGGCCATACATAACACATGTGTAAAATAAATTACAGCAACCAACGAGTACTGCGTTTAATGTTCAACGAAGTAAGCACGTTTCTGAAGAATTGCGGTGACATGTCACGCGCACTGCGTGTTTTATACATGTGATTGTACGCATGGTTTATAGGCCTAAGTGCTCAGTTTGTTACTTATCGTGTGTGCTGTAACGACCGAGAATAGCCAATTATGGTAACAAGTCTTGATTAAATGTTAGAAAATAATTCATAATTATTAACCTCTAATAGAACCTAATAAACTATTTTCTTTAATTTAAGAGCATAGTCCTTGTTGGTGCAGTTGTCTCCATTTTATTTTACCATGTCCTATTTTTGTCTATGAACTATTTGTATTTGTTAACCGTTGTAATCTTTTGTTCATTCTCTAGCTTAGTCTCAGTCGTCTACGTCCCCTCTTCTTCATCTCTACTTAAAAAAAGTACGAATGAATTTCAGCACAACGATCTATACAATCCTCGCTGCTCGCCAAGTAGTTTCTAGCTTTAATCACATCGCCGGCGGTAGGACAGGTTATTGTTATTTAAATAGAGACATTATAATTACTGACACTGGCAGTGAATAGCCTCAGTAGCACAGTGGTAGTTCGCCTCAAAAATTATGTTCACATGTGACCGATCCTCGTTCTCATTACATGAGACTTAAAATTGGTAGTTAAACATAGGTCATAAAAGTACACCTTGTACTATGTGGTAGTCTAAACCAAAGCTATAGAAAAAGAGCAAACTGACTTTAATTGTTAGAAAAATTATCCTTATGAATGCAGTTAAAACTGCACTTGTAATTGAAAATATTTACTCTGAAGTAAGTTCATAGTTAAATGACGACTTTCTAAAGCACATTAAAACTTACGTGACTCGCAGAGCACGTTAAGCCGATAGCATCGGTTGTCTTACAATCACCTATTAGTTACTGATATCTACGTACGAAATAACTATTATTATTGTTTGTGCTGATACTAGCTAGAAAGCTGAGAAGTTTAATTACTTCTTTGAGCAACAAATAACTGTGTTGTCTAATATCTAATTGGGGTACAGAGGGCAATAGACTCATTTATAATAGTGATACCTCCTAAGTCGCAAGAACTAAGCCGGCCACAACATGCAACAATTAGTGATCAGTTTACATTCAAATATTTATCGTGAAAATTGGCGGAGGCCTATGTCCAGCAGTGGACGTCTTTCGGCTGATATAATAAAGATGATTACATTATCATGTTATCCGTAAAGGTGAAGACAGAAGTGTGTAACACCCGCGTTTCCCCACGTCCCATGAAACAGAAGGCAAGCCAGTGCCGGACACAATTTTATAGGGTTGATGTATTTTTAGCCATCTTATAGAACACACAAAGATTGTAAATATCAAAATTCTTATCCGCAATCAGGGGGCAGTTTATCAATATTATATACCTAGGTTAGTTATTTTCGGATCCGTCCCGATTTGTCACAAATATGTTTGTTCATACAACTAGTCCCGATTTGTCACCATAATCGTGACGAGTCGGGATAGACTGTTCGAAGTATGAAAATGCGCTTGATATAATTATGTAAATAAGATTATTTCTTATCACCATGGGGCCTAACATTACTTACGTAATGAAAGAGGATTACAATTCTGCCTACCTTTTTGCTGTTCATGTTGTGCGTCACAGAAGCAAATAATATAATAATAATATAATATAATATAATATTCTACCACATTCAAATGGTGCGAAGTGACAGTATTTTACACTATCTATGGGCTGCTCGCATTTATACAGCTGATGATTATACATATTTACAAAAGAAACATGATTTCTCAATTCCATTTCTAAATTTCTAGGTGTTCCACTAGTGACGTACTCTGCAGAAGACCACAAGTATACCAAGAAATCGTTGAAGAGCTGTGCTGGATATCTTGTTGCACTTTTATCCAGTACAACAATATTTATTTTACGTTAAGACCTTTTAACATAAAATTATTATTATCATCTTGCAAAATCACTGTCTCCTTGTAATTTGAACGAGGTCTCAATAAGTCAAGTTACGAGTCCCAAGATGGATACTGTACATATATGATAACATTTCTAAACAGGCCCCTAGTAACCCTGTCCACTAACTGCCACGTAAAAGCAGAAAGGTGTAACTCCGAATAATACAAGACATGATAAAAACGTCTTTATGCAATCATGTTTAGGCTCAAACTTCTGCAACTTGTAGCATATAGTTCCGTTATTCTTTTTTAGCTTGGCACTATAGATAAAGGAGTCCCTCGAGGGTAGGCACTCCATCTTCAGGCCATCCGTCAAAGTCGCGGCGAGGCGCGACGCGACGGTCCTTACTTCACGTATACAAATAACATTACAATCGCAAATCTAGTTGACCATCATTGAGATATCGATAGCTCGTTTGTGTTTTTTGTATAATAGTTTGTTCATGCGTAAAATTGTATAATATACACTTTGTGACTAAGTTTATCTATTATACTAATCTTGACAATAAGCAAATGTTATAATTAAGTATGTTATTGAAAATAGTGAGTCTGTATTAGCATTCACTGTAGGTATAATGTTAGGGTATTTAAACCGTCAATATGACTGAATAACTATTTGACAAAATAAATATAAACGTGACGTGAATATGCCATGCCAGCTGGAGTAAACTATGTATGGGTCTGAAATAGAATTACATAGGACCAGGTATTGCAGGGTAAGTTGCAATAGGCCTATTTTTGCGAGCTGCAACATGTTCCAAAATGATTAATTCATATTAAGAAGATACCCAGCTCTAATGCAAAAATGATTTGTTAGGTAGTAGGCTTTTTTTCGTTTAAGAGAATTGTTACTCATAGTATTGGATTCTAAATGAACTTTTACAACTGGGATCCAATTCTGTACTAATACCTAATTAGAGTTAGATTCAAAACAAATCACTCTCGCGTTAAGAAATTTGACAAAACTTTAGGATTACTTTATCTTCACCATTACGCAAAAAGAACAATTTGTCATAAGACTCGTCCTCGCGGACAATAAAATATAAAATAAATCTTGACTATGTACGCTAGTTGGCAGATTCACACGTTGCCTGTACCTACAACACAGTGTGCTAAAGAGCTTCATCTCGTCTCGCAAAAAGATTTAAGAGAAGGAAGCTTATTTTTGGTACGGCTGACAGTGCGATAGTGTAAGGCCCATTACAGGCAAATTATTGCTGCCATTATTGTCCGTGTGTCCCGTGCGCTCACCACGCTGAGTTACGTTCACACTGGGTCAATGGGTTTTATATAGGGAATCTTTTCAAAGCGTACCATTTCTTTTACAAATAAAATGTTCGTGTGTGAACAGGAAATATGGGTAAACTGTTCGCGAAGAAACTTTAACTTTACCTTGAGAACAATTTGATTATTAGAACTTGAACAAAGACATTTAAGCTGATTGATGAACGTAAAATGTTCTTGTGAAATTAATTAGTTGGAACACCGAATAATTATGTAAGTATATAATATAATGATTTTCTTTTTTGTCATAAAAATAAATAAGTAGGTACTTTAGTTTCACCAAAAATACTTTAGTTGATGCTTATGCCTACATACTATTGTGTATTATGTTGTTTTATTAGGTGTATCCAATAAAACAACAACATAATACATATATTAATGTCATAACAAGCCTAATAAATAAAATTAAAGTATTTCCTGTTCCCATTGTTTGTTGTTCCTTTATTCAACGTTATAATAATAATATGTTACCTATTAATTATACAATATTTTTGTCAATTTATGTAACACATAATGTAAATAAATTATATCAAAACACCCGTGGCGGGCTAACAAGGAGTCCCAGGACGCGTCGGGTCTAAGTTTGACGAAGTTAACCCATTAACAAGGTCACTAAATCATTCGCGTCACTACTAAGTTCGCCTGCTTGTCTCGCCAAATTATTTTAATTACCGTTACAAGTTTATCGCGGAACTAAACGGAGTTAAGCGTAACTTGGCTATGAAATAGCGACGTGTCGGTTTCTATATTACGTAAGCTACCATAACCCTTCTGTTTTAACTTCAATTTGAAATAAAACGCTTGCAAGACTAAAAAGTTTACTGCAGTCTCTCTATTAAGCTAACGACATTGCTGCGGCAATTATCCTCGTTGATTCAGATAGTTATCCACTGATGCGCAAAATAGAGCCAGCTTAAAATCGGATTTTGTTCCCAAGGCGACTACAAAACGGTATGCGGCCGATTACGGTCAAATTATTGCTATCATTATAGTCCGTACTTCTATGTGATACCTACTGGGTAATCACGCTCGGCGCTTGTTGTCACACTGCAATACTGCGACTTATTTACCGGCCCATACGATTTATCTAAGTAACTAGTAGTAGGCGACATGTTTAATGATATCTTTCCTTGATTGCACAATATTCTCTACATTGCTACCTAACCCTGTACGTAGATATAAATTTTGTTTCTACAGCCTATAGTTTTTTGCAATCAACATTATTATGGTAAGTTTTAAATAAACAAGATTGCATTTTAATTACTCACAAATAACTCCTCTCTCATACTTTTACAAACAAAATATTTATGGTCAAGTATTTGCGTTCGTTACATGAATTCACGCGTATTAAGATAATAATATCAATTATTAAAGTATGACGTGGCTACGTACGGCATACTGTAATAACGTACCCGCGAAATAATTCATATGGCCTCAGTACATGAACTAACTCAAAATAATGGCAACGCTTGAAGGCTTACACAATCGTCGTTGAATTACAGCATCGGCATCGTTTCGTGTCGCCTCCAACAAAATAGGCTCTTTAGGTACAACCATGAACGTAATATACTAAACAGGACCGAGTACTCGCAGCTAAAAAACGAGCCGAACGAGATATGTAATATAGAGGCCGTGTGTCACTTTCAAACAGGATGACAATAATATTTTTACTAAGTGAGACTGAATTTAAAATAGTCTATGCTATAATTTGCATTGAATATGTATGTATTTTATACCCCCGTCCATAATTATCACAATCTTTAATAATGTTATTATGCTTGTTTGAGTCTAGATAGCGTTGTGTAATTGTAGTGTTATTATCATGTTTGTTACTCTTTCACACAAAACTAGTACAAACTAAATGTGGTGAAATGAAACTTTACAATCTTTTAAATTAGAATAAGAGAAAATACTAATAAAATATTCAACCATCCACACAATACTAGAATTTATGGTCAACATAGTTTTTGATGTAAAATAATAATAATTTTGGTTTAAGGCTTTACCTTGCCTCTGCCACTTCAACTTGACACTAAAAAGTTACCAATAGAAAATATAGAAAAAATATGATAAATAAAAATGATATTGTTTACTGCATTTTAAAAATTATAACACTTGCTCTGAATTATTAAAATGCGTTTAAAATACAAGTGTTTTAACTATTTTTTTGAGGCTAGCAAGAAGAAAGAAAGAGACACAGGACACATGGCCTCGGTTGTCGATATCCCTCTCATCCCGGATTTTGACTCTGTATAAGGTGCAACGAAAAATGTACTATAACATCTAGTAATACAGTTTATTTTTCGTAAATACAAATTCTAAGAGTTATCGGTCCAGAGAAAGAGAATGATTTTTATACTTTTAATTAAATAGATAAAAAAATATATGGGATTGACATAGGCTAACGACAACGTTGGCGTTAGCTTAAGTCAATCACATACATATTTTAATCTATTCTATGAATAGAAAACATATTTAGAAGCCACTTGTATTTAGGCCCTCAGTTTAGTATATTACGTTCATGGTTACAACCATATCAAAACCATTATTAGTATATTCTCAGAAACGGACGACATGCTCAATAATTCAAAGTAGCACTTGAGTGCCGAATGCTTTTATAATGTGAAAGTTGAATGTAATTTAAGTATATAATACGCTGTTAGGTAATGGTAAACTTGGTAGTTTAGGTAGGGATGACATTGCAAGTGTTTGCTATCAAAACTTTAACCTTTTAACGTAACCTTTATGCATTCAGTGGGTAAGCACGAACACGAAAGTAACTGCCGATTGCCACGCACTACTTAAGCACTCGCGGTTGTTTTAAGGGTAACCTTTTACCCTTACGTCGTACGTATACATACTTATATGAATCTTATGTGTGTCTAATGGAAATAAATTGTTGAGATTTTGTCTTTATTTAAGTACCTAAATATGACCGAATAGATTTCAAGTTGTGGCAGTACCTACTTACATAAACCGGTGGTACTCGTAATTTGTGTAGGTATAATGTATAAGTTTGCCCCTTTGAGAAAAAGGTACCTATATCTTTTATTTTACGTAGGTACAAAAGTGGAAGCAGCCTTTTGATTTAATAGTACGTTTATTCTAGAGAAGACTGCGTAGTTATAGGAACAATATATTTATGTAGCTACGACTATTGTTGTAATCTGAGGTGGTTTTCGGAGCTCCTAAGAAAAGCATTGTTATGGCTGTAGCAAAGATATTGTCTTCGGTTGCAAGTACCTACAATGTTTTTCTCTTTTGACTGAAGTACTACACTATCAATCAAATAGACGACGTACTGGTTAATAGAATACAATTAGCTATATAAAAATACCTTAATAAAACAATTACTCGTAATTTTTATCGTGGTCCTAATTAGCTTATGGTAAAAAATGTTGAAAAGACATTTTACAAGTTTTGCCGTCTGTCCCTAAGAATCCTGAATTCCATTATAATACTATGAAAAATATGTATACAGTCGCTTTTGGGTCTTTTACCTACGTTTGCATATTTGACGTTATTATAATAAAATTTTGACTTATCACATATATTTTGTTTGTTTCACAATTACGAACCTACGTTGAAATGTTTGGAACAACTTTAATGAAACTTGACAGAAATTTGAATCACAACTTGGTAAATAATACCTTTGCACACGGGAACAATATTTTTAGTTCAAAATATCTCCGCTGTCCAGAAACTTAACATTGCATTTAATTTTATTTTAATGAGAAACAATATATAAATAAAATAGTTGTAAGTCGGGTTTATTTTTCAATAAGTAGGTAGTTTTTAATTCGTTTTGTACACTTTATTTTGTTCGATTTCGCCCGGTAGATTTGTAACGTTTTAGTAATATATTTAACTTATATTTATTTAAGACTTTATAATGAAAATATATAAAGACTTAGCTTAGGATTTTGTTACCTAAATATCGGAAAAATGGATTTGAATTCGTGGTTCAGAGCTAACTGGCCGCAGCGATAGAAATAAACAGATTTACAGAAAATTAAAAATTTAATTCTCGTCATCAAAAACTACAAACACATTGTACAAAGCTACTAATCAATGAATAAGCTCCAAAGATAGTTAGCAACGCGTTCGGTCAGCAAAAGTAAATCACCAGTCGTTTAGGTAACGAGTTGGCTTGATTGACGCCCAGCTGGCTTGATTAAACTGATCAGTTTTTGCACCTTATGAAAAGATCTCGGCCAATGTAACTACCTAGTTTCGGAACGAGTGATCCAAGAAGATAGACTATTCATATAATCCGTCATGTGTCACACGGTAGTATGTTTTTCTAACCGTAAACCAGTGAACACACAAACAGTATAACTTATAGTAGATTATAAATCTAGCGATTAAGGAGTTCTTTTTATATTGGACCAATACTTATCAGGACTAAGCGAATGCGATGTAGACGAATTGGCTGTGAAATCAGTCACCAGCAGGAATACAATACTATCCAGGTAGTTGCTTGGCAACCTACACCAACTTGCGCAATAATCTTGAAAAGAACATTATTATTAAAAGATTTCTTCTACACAACGCAATTTTTTTACAATGATGCTGGATAGTTGCGTTGAGGTCAAATTCCATGACTATATATTTTTAAGAATATTGTTTTAGACCAGGTGATTTAAAATATTGCTTAATATTGATTTAAATAGTTAGCTATTTAATATATTGAACTACAGATGATATCTAATAGATAACTGAACTCCCAGACCTTTACAAGTATACTCCCTTTTACATCGTTCGGAATGGTATCGAAATTTTAGTAACAATCAATCCAGAAGATTCTTCGACTTTCAAAGACAACAAAAGAATACCTTACTCGTATCATCTGGTTATCGTGTTACGCAGAATAAGGGTTAATATGGCACTATTAGATAAGCGAAAGTCGGGTAACTGTCGCAATAAATGCTAAATTCGAATGTAAGTATAACTCGATGGTCTAAACACTAGAGGGTTTGTATGTTGGTATATTTTTAGATAAAATTGGAAACCGGATTGCCGTAAGTGTTTTTTGTAAATAAAGGATTATATTTGATATCCAGACGAGATCAAACCATGAATTGTTTAGTGGTTAAGATAGTGACATTATCACACTGAGTTTGACACCGATACGAGTAATAACTTGTGTTTAATTACGTAATGTGATTTTTATGTATGTAAAAGATTCTTGCAATACAGTACACGATTTTATTAGTGAAACGTCTTAATAAATGGGTGGCACGTTTCACTCTAAAGGTAGACAAGGTCGTTTAGCCTTTGAAATAAAATACATCAAAGCTTTTTTACTAAAAATAATTCTAGATAGCCTAATGACGAGACATAAGTCCAGTATAATTCCTTTGTCTGACGCAGTCTTTGTCTGATAGCAGATACGGTTTTGTTTATCTATAACTGTACTCCAGAAAAACTTCATTCTATATGATCTTTGATGATAACACACAACATACACTACTACTCTGTCCCTGAATTTGCTATCTCAATCCTTTCAAAATAAGACTGCGTTTGAAAAAAAGTATTAATACTCTACCTAGAGCTGTATAAGCGAATTTCCGTATTTAATTACATTTGAGTGTAGAATTTGACACAATTATTCAGTGAACAGATAAAATTTGGTGCGTATTTTCTTTGTTTCATCGCATTAACATTATATTATAAACATTACAAGAACTTTGTACAAATTACAGAAAATACAAACTTACAGTCTTTTCTTTAGAGTTGATTTTGCCGTAGCTCTATTAATGGAGTTATTTCGTACTTCTTTACTGGGGCACAATTACACATGTTAATCTTATGTGAGTAATATTCCATTACAATGTTAATGAGTGAACCTTTGTGAAAAAATGAACCGTGGTATGATGTATTTATTTTTCTAGCTAGGTAAGTACAATCCTTTTGTTTTATATATTTTCTTTATTATTGTTAATAATGTGTGTAGTAAGTAGTAGTGACGTAACTGTTGTTAGATTAAAAAATGTATGAAATTGACATAAGGTAACGCCAACATTGTCGTTAACTAATGTCGATCCCAATATATATGTTATAATCTATTCTATGAATAGATAGAAATCTATGCCAATTGTCTAGGCCCTCTGTAACTTTCAATGCAACATGGAACATGGCTACATTTGACTTTTGGTGAACCTTGGTCATAACTTTACGATTCTGTAACAAACTCTAGTTCTACCACATGGGACTTTTCATTATGGTAACGGCTAGCTGACACTCCAAAGGCACAGGTAACTACGTTCCTAGTGGCACCGAAAAACATGAGCCACCTACCATCGGGTGGACTACTTGCTATTCTATATCGTCAGTGAAATAAAATAAATAAAATCTCAGGGGATTGTGTATTTTGTAACCTTCTGTAACCTAAACAGCTTGACAGATTTTGATAAATGAGGTGTCGTTTGACTTGTTATAATCGTGGTAGAGCTATTACATAATTGTATCATAAAACAATGTCGCTGTCGAGTTTTTTGTGTTTCTGGTTTTAATTATGTTAAGTATTTTATTTCAACTTAAATTTTGTTTACATTTTGTTTATTTTAAATTATAAGAACAGTTTAAACGTAACATGAAATTATTCCTCAAATATTATATAACATATCGCCGATATCTTGAGATGTAGACAGAGGTAACACCTACGATATGCCAGCCAATGTCTCCAATTTAGGTCATATACTCATATACATATAATCGAAGGCAAATTCCAAAGGATTTATGTATTTTTAATTATCTTCTATAACGCTTGCAGACTGAAAGGATTGAGGTAATTCCTTCCTGACATATAGGCATGGTAAAATTATAACTGTCTTAGCCACTACATTGTCACACAAAGTACTTACATTGTTACGTAGAATTATAATATACAAACGATTCTTTGTGAAAGACACTAAGAAGAAGAACAACAACAACAACATACATATTAGAGAAATGAGAATTTTACTGCAATTTCCATTATGATAACTATAAGTTTTAGTCAGGGTGGTTCCCCCAAATACCTTGTATGGGAGACAAGCGATAATGCTTGCCGTAATAATAAATCAACCTATTTTTTAAACACACAATAATTAATTATTCCAATTAGTATCTTTTATTAACATGGTGTTAGCACCACATGTGGTTAGCAACATCCATAAAATAATGACCACAGCAACAATGCCATCAATAATGTTGTGGGTAGTAGCCATTAGCATTCTGATCAAACTAATTACTCTCTTTGTAACTTCTCATAGAAAATATAAGATAAATTTTAGTCGTTGCCTAACCAGGCTGTTTAACGTCTGTATATTGTTTCACTGAGAGGTAAGCGTTTCTGACGTACTATTGCAAGTCCTTCTATACTCTACCATGCAATTTCCGTTAGTTCAAAAGTGTCCTTGAAAATTATCCAGGTTGTCTCATGCGCATTTCTAATGTCAAAAACCATTCATTAGGTATCCTCGTGGTTGTTCGTATTATATAGATTCAAACAAGATTTTTAAATTCATATGATATGAGTCAAATAATTATAAAACTATTTTTATAATCATATTTGACTTAGATAGATTACTTGCATTATTTTAATGAATTCGCTTCTTAGTAGATATTACTATGTTCCAATTCCTGTTGTGTAGCAAATGCTACGCTCCAATGCTCTTCGGAATATCTTAAATTTAAACGTATGAAAATATATAAATATATCATAGCTTTTTGTTGTAATACTTACCTAATACACAACAATAAAATTTGTATTACGCAGAAGAATGGACGAATAAATACTTACATCAATCCAAAATTAACATTAAAAGACGTTCATAAACGTTTAAAAGACATATGTTCAAGCTAGTTCTTTAATAAAAGAAAATCACTAAAGAAAGCAATACATTTAATTCTTGCAGGTAATCGTAATACAATAGTAGACTGAAAACAATACGTTTGTTGAAATAACAAAGTGTGCCGTCTAATGGAATGAGTTCGATCCCTTTAATGTAATTGGATCTGTCAGCAGCAAACAGGCAAGCAGGTAATTACTAACTGTTACTAACGAAAATAACAACGTTGCGCTTAAGACACTCGATGCCCTGAGGCTCTCGCCGGGTAAAGGCTTGTACGTATTTAGCTACCAATTGGCTTGCTCAGCCAAACAAATGGAACTATCTAATAACTCCGACCACTATTCTGCAGCAATGCAGCTAAACAATGGCTTTCACGCCTTAAAATTATTCCTAGCAATTAATTCATTTTCTCATCCTCTGCTGCATCCCTACTGGGTCAACGCCTGTAAAAGGCGATTACACAAAACTAAAAGGTTTATGTTGGAGTAGACTAAAGTAAAACTTATTACTTGATACGTTTCTGTTTATGTTGCATTTTATATCCTTTAGACTCTTAAAACGTACACGTTATCGCGTAGAATATTGTCTTTTAATGTCGCTTTAAGTTCTACTCCGTCAAAAGGGTAAAAAGCAGGTCGTGGTGTAGGTTGTAAACCATGTAATGGTTTAAACATGTAAATACTAGTAGGACTTAAAACACATAGACTCGACTAACTTTCTGTCTATTCTGTGGATGATTTATGCGTTGTACCTTTTGTTATCTGTTGCAATGACCTGAAAGTACTATACACTCCTGTCTGTCTGTATGTCTGTCTGATGTCTGTAATCGCCTCAGTAAATTTTTTTAGTAAGTGTAGTGACAATGCTCACTCATTACTTTTTTGTTTGTTCCTTGTCATGCAGTGGGAGAGTTATGGGCTTATACTTTACAGTACTATAATATTAAACCATTTACACTTCCTAGAAGGAAATACAGACCGGCAGAAATACTACATTACTTACGAAGTGCTATTTAAAATCTTCTGTACGCTGACGTATTTTTCTCAGTCTGACTTAATTCTTACTCTTAATTTAATAGCCATTAATACGCGGTGCTGGCTTAATTCTTACAACTCTAAGCAGACTAAAAACGCTTGCAAATCCCAAGGAGATATTTACATTGTAAGGAGAAGTTAAACCATCGTACCTTGGCGTTTACGTTTCAAGAAATGATAAATATATTAGTACCTAATTTTTTATTTACTAAGCTATCATAAGCTAAATATAAAATAATAAAAATAATAATAATATATTTATTTCGCTCAAGTAATACAAGGTAAAGGTAAATACAGATAACAAAAGAGAGACTTAAATAATATTATGATAAATATGTAACCAAAGTAAGAATAGGTATCTTATACATTGTACATTGTATTTATTATACTAACTATTTAGCCTGATATAATATTTTAGTTGTAAAAACTAAATATATTAGCGAAAGGTAGACATCAGTTGATTTGCCTCTGAATCTCAAACTAGGTTCAAAAACTTAATTATTTCTAGATTCGGACAGAAGCCGTTTGCAGTTTAAGTTGTAGAGACACTAACTTATAGAGGCCGCACTGATAATTAAACTTATCCACCTAACGTTAATCTTTTAGATTACTTGCGAACAGGTTGGAACAGACAGCAGGCGGCATTAGGCGGGCGCTGACGCGATTTCATGTGCTTGTAACCAATACATTACGTGCGACTTAATCAAATCCTGACACTAGGTTGGCCACCAACCACTTAATAAGGAGAAGCTTACATCGCATGCACAAGACGTTACACAGCGTCGTCACGTGACGCTATGTACGTCAACTAGTACATTTAGAACCGTGTCTTCCCACCCGCTGTCTGTCTCGACCTTTAGGTTATTGGATATTAAATAATTTATTGAGTTGTCCATCATTGTATAATTGCGGATACATGATTGCGTGATTATCAGTAACACATGTAATAAGACGTAGTGTAAGATATAAGATGATACTTGATCTGCTTACTCTTTAGCATTTATCTACTAGATTCTCGTCTATTAGCTAGCGGCGTTGTAATCAGGGCTCGGCCAAGATAGTGGATAGATACAATTAAATGTAAAGAACGTTACTTATATTATCCCAATGATAATCAAAATATTAAAGGTTGTGTAAATAATTAGATGTCGGCAGTTATAGAACCGTTCATCGCGAAGTGTTAACGCATAGGATACTAATACTATGAGAGGTGGGCTGACTTCAGAAGTGTCTTCACATTAGTCATGGCAACACTACCTGGATAATGTTGTATACCCAGACGAGTAGAGATCCTAATTCTTATAAGTGAGATGCTATACTTTATTTATATATTTATACTGCAGACTATACTAAAAATGTATACCTATACAAAAAAACAATAAAAATAAATAATACTGTCCGTATGGTTCACGTCCAGCATTTTTTTCAGCCATAAGCTACGGTTATGTATCACTTAACATCATATGGGCCGTAAGTTAATGAACTGGTATTGACAATAAAAATGCTTTTATCCGAATTGATATTGTTATTTGCCAGTAAGTTAAATGCATCTAACTGCTAGTTATTGTATAAAATTATATTCAAAAGCTCACAAATTAGTGAATGCGTTACCAGTTCATACAGATCTAAATTTCTAACAAATATTGAAACGATCGTAGGTGTTATTATTCTAAGGCCCCGTTTCATCACTAGCTGCTAAAGTATCTGATATATATCTAACAGATAAAACATAATCTAGTTAAATCTGTCTTGTATTTTTAGAGAGTTTATTTGTTATTTAAGGTTATCAGGCACCTGTGGAACCGATTTTTGGGTACTATCTGTCAGTTCAGTTTCGAATAGGTTATCACGCATTTTATCAGCAAGTGGTGAAACAGGCTCTAAATAAATAAAAGTCAAAAGTAACAAATTATAGATGCGAGTACCGTCATGTTTGATATCCCATTACCAAAGTAATAACTACCAGTAAAAAAAGCTCTGCTTGCGCTTTCTAAAAGTATATAGGTACATATTACATATTACACTTTATATATTGTATCTTTTGCTTGTTATTGACATTTCTCTGTTTAAAATATTACAACGTAAGTCGTGTAATTTCATATCGCACCTTAAGACACAACCTTTTTCAACACAATGTCCATGACTTTCGTGAACAAATTTAGGTAAATACAAGATGAAAAATACACCGGGATTTCTCGTTGTATCGGAGAACAAGTATATAACCATTTGTCCTGAGAATATGTGTAACAATCGTTATGGAAAGTCAGACACTAAGAAATGAGCTTTCTAACAATTAGGTTGCGAAATTCAGTGGCCGTACGTTCATATACAATAGTTACCAATAGGTATTCATTTGCCAGTATTTCTAGCTTTCCGACTAAGTATTGTTTATCCTTATGCGGTAATTAAACGAAAATTTTATCGCTATTGATTACTTGTTTGTTCGAGTTCCGTAACTTATTTGTATCAATTACAATCGGTAACTTTATCCTCTAATAATAATAAAATAAATTAGCTTAAACAAATTTGAAATGAGTTTGGAATACTTAGATAGATATAAATCTATCTAAGTATTCCAAACTCATATAAAACGTCACAATTTTAGCCAACAAGCCTTGTTTCTGGACATATGTGAGGAAAACAGCTGGCAACAAAAACGGCAAAGTAAGAAATGAAAAATGAAGTAAAAGATACAGTCAAGCCGTTACCGATCGTTTTAATCAAATATGTATTTTAACCTATATCAAAACATTTTGTTGGTAGTCAAGGTCAGTGTCCCTAATTAACTCGGTTCAAAACACTATAATTAAATACGACCTATAAGATAACGACATACAATTTTTAATAGCTACATTTAAAGTAACTATGTACTCGTATACTTAACCTTCAATTTCGTTCTAATACAAGTCAAAATTAATCAAACATTAATCAATTTAGTTCCCATCAGATTTTATTGTATACATGTTAAACGATGGACATTTTGACAGCTGACATCGGTCGGTCCCCGCTATTTTAGCCACACAACGGCTGGATATTGAGGTCGATATTGCCCAACTTGTACCGAATGGTTATAGTTTCGGGTTGCTACCAAAATGCTTTTAAACTTGTCGTAACGAAAAGACATTATCTTTGTTTCTCCCTTAAGAGACCGCCCTCTTACTAAATCTTCTAAATAATTGATACTTCTTTCATTCAAAAGATCTTTTGTACATCGAAACAATAAATAAAGTGAGTACTAGCATTATTATGAAAATACGAATTAAAAAAATAGTGCGATATCTAAAGATTGAAACTTAAAGATGATAGATGACTGACGATGAACCGACATATGTATGTTCATTAGTTGACTCCTTCATACCTACCTTACCTACTAAATTAAGTAACGTATATACTTTTGAATTTTCTAAGTGAGAGAGAAACAATAAACTATTATTATTATTCTCTTTATTCAGGTAGATACACACAAAATTACATTTTAAATAATAGAAATAAATATTTAAAATTAAAAAAAATGGAGCCCTACTTATATCGAGTACAGGGACCAAGCTACCGGTGGTTAGGGCTCCAGAGATATTCCTATCTCCGCCTCCCAATGTGGGCCGTATCAAGGAGCACAGCCTTCTTTCTGCATCAGGCCCACGATCCAGCCACCTAACGCGAGCCTCGTGTTATTATTATTGATTCTGATAAAATTATGATTAATCAAAACTTCAAATATCGTCTCTTTACTATCATATACAGGAACTATTTTCAATTATAGTAAGTACATATTTTAAAAAGTATGTAATACAATTTACTGTCAATTAGTAAGAAGCTATTTCGAAAAACACTACAATGCAATCAAGCATAGTAATAAAACAGTAACATTTATTAACAAATATCATTTCATATGGATCTGTAGCAAATGTTCTGTAAAATCCATTCCTTACTAGTTTGAACATAATCATTAATATTCTGAAATGTTCATTGAGAAGGCAGCATTGGCATGCGTACATCTAACTGGGCTCGAGCAATTCTTGTTATATATTCTGTGCAAAGAGGCTACGGAACTAGACTCTTATTTGTGCCACTCACCCGGTACTTCAAGTGAAAATGCCTTGTTCAATAGTACCTACAGTAATAATAACGAAAAATCGAAACGAAATAAATCTTTATAATAATAGCTTTTAATATTATTCTTAGTGCTGAAGCACTTCAATTCTTAGAACCTTTTACTTGAGCTATATTTTTTTTATAGTCCAAGTTACATGAAGATGTTTTCTTTTACTGTATGTCATAAACTGGGAGAGTACAAATGACTTTCAAAGTCACATCGGTAATTTTCTTATCTCTAGTAAGAGGCGGGTATCATACGTATGATGTCATCACGATCTCCACGCAAACAAAGTCTATTCAAATAAAATATAAAAGCTGACTACAGTCTTAGGAATTAATTAATTTAAGTGACTGTCATAAATTAGAAGACAATGTCTGCTGGAGAACCATAGCTTTTAAATGGACGAACTTATTTCAATCCGGATTTATTACTGCAAAAGTTGATTTAATCAGGACCGTACTTAACTTTAACTTTTTTTAACTTTTGAAAAGAGCACGGCACAGCGATATTTTTTGTTCAAATTGAGCAACGCCACTGGGGAAACGTTTATCTTACAAAAGATAGTGGACTGAATAATACTACCATGGTAGTGTTATTACTTTTTCATGGTAGTTAATGATAAAAAATAAAACTACTCTTGATAAAGCGTTTGAAAATAAGAAATTACTTTTAATTGTAAGAGAGGTGACACGGAATACCGCAGTCATAACAATTAGATGTGCGATTCTGCAGATGAGCTGCAGTTGCAGCATTTTTATTTTTGTTTATACGAGTACTGGTTTAATTGATTAAGTGAGCCGCTAGCTTTTGTACTACAATAGACAATTAAGAATTTGTCGCCTATGTGAACAATGCAATAATTACCATTTAAACAGAGCTTTTGTTTCTCACCTGGATTATTAAAAATGTTTAATACCTATCTACTTAACTAGTTTTAACTGACTTACCGTGTTAAAACACCGCAATCGTATAATATGTTTCGTTCAGGACATTAAAATGTATTTAAACTGATCATAAAACAAATAGCTAGCTTTTACGACACCGAGCAATAAGTATACAAAACCATTACACGCGTCAGAAATACCACGCACTTATGTGTTTGTACCGATGCTTCGTAGTTACGAGTAGGTATATCATTTACATGTTACGTAAATTGTGGCGCTATAAATGTATATTGACATATTTATTTAACAAAGAAGCGGGAAATTATTAAATTATTAGCTGCTGATTTTTATTTATGAAACTAGCAGAGGAAATATTTACACATCATCATGAACTTTTATTTATGAAAATAACCTTATTTGTATGACAAATATAATATCATTAATCATCATTAAAGTGGACATGTATTGATAGACAAAAGCCTTTACAAATATTACATTTAAACACTTGGCACTTGAGGCGGCGATCACAGTAGCTCAACACAGAACCTTGCAGTCCGTCTATGTTTGTTCTTATGTTTTACTGTCATCATTCGGTTGACTGATAACATTTTGTATTATAGTTCTAACGATTGCAGTCAGTCGAAAGAAGCTCTGCCACAACCATGGCCAAAGCTAAGTACACACTTATTCAACCTTATCACAGGCCACTTCCCTCGTCTTAAACACCTATAAGTTTTAGGTAATACCGATAGTCCTCTATGCAGAGCATGCATGGAGCACGACGAAACCGTCGCTAACGTAGTCCTAGAACGCTAGGTAGTCATGACACATCGGGCACAAATCCTTAGTAACCCGAGGTTTCGCCGGGAAGTCTACAAAGAAACCAGGGCACTTTTGCGCTTCTGGACGGAGCTGGGTTGGATTAAGTAATCCAGCCGAACCGGACGTACAAAAGACCAAAAGTTCTAAATGCGGACAACTAGTAACAAGTGAGTAACACTTTGTATTTTTTTATGATTTTACCTTTTACGTTCTTCATAAAAGAACTATAACTACACCAAATCTCACACAACTTCGTGCGGACCATTACGCGCAAAAAAGTCTTGCATAAAATGGGGTACTTAGGTACAAAGTTTTCTTTACGTATTCATACCTATAAGTATTAAAGTATGCTGAATAATAAAAATAATAATGTTAATATAATATAATAATAATAATGTGCTGAAATAAATAAAGTATGCTGAAGAAAGCGCATTTTAACCTATTATAATAGGTTAAAATGTGCTTTCTTCAGCATACTTTTATAGGTCAAGTAGAGATCTATTACATCTATCTTTTGTCAGTCATGTTAGATCTTATATAATAGGAGTTGTAAAAGTAAATTAATGCCTGTAATATGTTGCTTAGCTCCATTCTAAACTCGGTAGGTACTTTTAACTAAAGCTAGCTTGTTTTTATCATTCATGATTCTGTATAGTTAAAATCTGACCACCTATTTTGTCTAACATTACATCCGCATGATAACCATGCCAATTTGTTAGACATATCAAAAATACAGAATACAATATAAAATGTGTGAAATCATCCTAACAATAAGCACCAATTACCCGTTGCCAATTGTATTATGCTAAAATTGACAAATAAAAAGATCATATTTCAGATTTTGTTATTCAGATTTTGTTTGTGAGCATCAACAGCATCCTCACATCGAGCTTAAGCCTTGCACGACATAAATCACAAAACGAACACAAAGAGCAAAGTGTTTACCATAAAATCGCATACACGTCCCTAAATCATAACACAATAAAATTTATAGCGAACGGAAGGTCCGGCCTCAAGTGCTGATAAATCAAACACATTTTCTTCGTGTGACTGAAACGGAAAATCTTACCGGCAAATAAAGCAGGCGACGCCGCTATTTACCTTCTTTTATAATACGTACTTGTACATGCGGCCCCTCATACATTGTTTTCCATTTCCACCTATATATTGCCGCTGTTATTGTAATAAAACACAGCTTAAGTTATTTTAATACAATCAAGTTGAACCATTTCTTTTCTTCAACCATACCAAACATGAGTTTAATATTATAAACAATACCGAAAGCTAGACTAATAAAAACAAAAGTAAAAATTTCTTTGATGATGTCATCTTTATCTCGATGTTGAAAGACTAGACTTTTATATACCAAGTCTTTCGAAAATATTGCATAACCCGGGTCTGAGGTAGACCTGGCTGACACCAGGTTTTCCTCAGACTTCAGATGGACCCAGACATTGGCTATAAAAAAATCAGCGTTGCCAAACGTGTAAAAAATATGAACACTTTTGTGTTTCTTCTAATATTCTGCTAATTTGCATATACATTCGGCTGCCATTTTAACAACTAATGATATTTATCGGAATTTTTTTTGTATCATGTACCTGACATCAAGTCTACCTTAGACTCCCTGGTTATCCATTACTAGCTTTCCGCGGCGCGGTTTCACCCGCAACTTTGCTTACTGCTCTGCTCCCGTCGCCAGGAGCGTGATGTTACATAGCCTATAACCTTTCTCAAAAACTGGGCTATCATACGCAAAAAGAATTTTCAAATCCGACTGGTAGTTCTAGAGATTAGCGCGTTCGAACAAACAAACAAACTAACGTATAGATTTACGACAGACCCTGTATATACGTTTTATGCAAGTTTTACTTCTGTTATGTCAACGACTGCTTCTTTTCTAAGTTTAAAGTCAAAGTCAAAGTCAAAGTATTAATTTCATTTTGATCATAAAGAATGATACTTATGAAAAGTCAAATTACATGAAGTCAGCTAATTAACCTACAGCCAGTTCGCTGACGAGGTAGAGCTGTGAGAAGAACTGGCAAGAAACTCACGCCACTCTTTTCAATCGCCAGATAATTACAATTATTTTTGTATGAGTTACACATCAACGTAACCAAAGAACCATACAAAGTAAGTTTATTTTGTTTATGGGCGTCGCACATAATATGCTAGGCTTATAAACTATACCAGTACAGTACAGTACAGACATTATAATTAGAACTAACGCTATGAAATAGTATCCAAGAGTATGATAGTCTGAATCGTAAAATCATAGTTCGCAAACGATTGCAGTTTTAAATCCTACCCATTCGTGAACTCACTTTTAGCGACATGTATGGATTAACCAAAATAGATAAAATAGGTTGTAGAACATTCATAAAATGATGTATGCTGCTATCAGCTAGTAGTTACCAACTCAAATCGTTTTTTATAATATTACTTATATTGTAAATGCGCAAATATGACATGTGTCTTTTAAATGTTTAAATTTTACGTCAATATTTGATCGTTAATTGTGATGCAAATAATTTTAGGGATAAGGTGTGAAATAGCACAGTTTTGTGTCATAAAAACATTTAATCTCATTTTTCTTTAATCTACTTTTTCTTTAATCAACAAATCTAAGATTCTATTGAAATCGGGTATCTTTTTAAAACTTTAACAGCTCAAGGGTGATTTTGTTTTGTACAACAATTGTAAAATCATAGCACAATAGTTCTTTTAGAAATTGAAGTGACGATAGTTATAAATAAGAATTGGATTTTATGTTTGGAAGTAATAAATCTCTTCGTTACTTTTATGTGACATATTTGTTTTATGGTCAACATTAAGTACGAACTATTGCCGACAAAAGTAATGTCCACTACTTTCATTCTCTTTCACTATTTCACCCCTATCGATAAATACTACATGATGTAAAAGGCGCCGGTTAAAGTTTGAGTTTTCCTTACTTATTTAACGGTCGATGTCATGTTATGTATGTACATACCGACTGGAAAACGGTCTCACGCCACCTCCTTAAACATAAAGCGCTGCTCCACTTCGCTTCTCCTCACTACGCTTCAATAAATTGCCATCTAAACACCGTATGTTAAAACCGCTCACACTAACAATTGAGACACACGATACACAAAGCGTTCCTTTTGCTCACCACAAAGACAGTAATAACGAACACCGAAACAGTTCCAAAAGATTTTTTACCCATTTCAAGAAAGTTAGCAAGTATAATAAATTCTGGTCATTAATAGGCCGCCCCGTAAAAACTTATTCGAAAATAATAAATAAAATTAACAAAAATGTAGCAGTAACACCGTCACGGCGCAAAATAAATAATTTATTAAGGACAAGTTAACAAGGGTCTCATAAAGAAGGCAAAAGGTCGGTCGGCTATTTGTTTTCAGCGAAGGTTGGTTCACCCCACTTTGTTATTTAGAGTTTGTGAGTTGCAGAGGTACCTCGCACTGATGTCCGCAAAACAAACTGAATGCTAGTCAATAGCACGAGCACAGCGTGTTGTGTTTCCCAGTTCTTCTGACCTACTCTTGGCGAATTGAGAATGATTTGTTGCATAAGTTACTACACGTTAGTAATCAGTTTTCAGTTACTTGAAATTTACGCACATAACGCATCGCTGTCGAAAAGTGGATTTAATACAATACTGAAGTAGACCCTTCGTGAAGAAAGAAATTTCATTAACCATGAAATGTTTTTCCTGTATTTAGATTATATTCTGTGACCAAAAAATTTATTGCATCTATAAATACACTCAAGGTATAATTACGAGCGTTTATTTGCAAATGGAAAGTTCCGTACAATCAACTTAATTTAATTAATATTCTAATGAGGTAAGTAAAATACGCGTGATCATATCAAAGCCTTGCGTTTTATAGTTCAGGAAATAATTAAGTAATTAAATAATGGGGATGAGGTTAGCTGTCACTCACTTGGGTACATCACATATAAATAAACATTGTTATATTGAAGAAGCGTAATAAGTAATGATAAAAATGTCCAGAATTGGACATCTTATTGCGGAAATGATGATGATGATAAGTATATGTCATTACTAATATTTAAACAAAGTCTTGTAAGTTCTAAAGGCATTCCGGTGAAAACGCCATAATACATATACAAAGAAATACAAAAGGGACAACATATTTGCATTATTTAATTCAAATTCGAATTACTTACAAAGCTAATAACAGATGACTGACGCGTTGGGTCAAGGATAAAATGTATTCAGCTGCATGAGTACGAACGCAGCTAATCTAAATTATGACTTTAACTTGTTAGGTATATTTAAATTAAAATACGACTCTCATATTTTCTCTGTATGAGAAAAAACTTGCAATGTACATATAACCAACTGGGATAATCATTCACAAGCAAAATACCTTCTTAGTATTTGACAATTCTATCTACCTTTACAAATTATTCAACAAATAAGGAAGGGACACCTTTATCAAATAAATACAGATAAAAATAGAAGGTGTCTTATAAAAGAGCCTATCAGATGACGTAATCGAAGATAAACATAAATTGAAAACGACTCTGAAAAAGTATTTCGCCTGGTTTCTTTATTTGATAAGGATTTTTCCTACCTTTGTTAAGTATAAGTTAAGATTCAGAAACATTGCACGTCTTTCTGTAGCAACAATACCTAATAGAAGAGTTTAATATATACAACATACGGTGAGGTGGTTGGTGAGTTCTTAGAATAAAAATGCAAACTAACTCACTGACTAAAGGCAAGCTTTTATTATCATTGAAAGACATCTGTCCACTGCTGGACATAGAGCACTTTGAGCTAACTTGAGCTATGCTAATCAATCTGTTGCCCGACATATTCCCAGTGATCAGTCTACCTTGTGAGAGGCCTGCCCACGCTGCGCCTTCCAATTAATTTATATATATAATAATTAATATAATATTATATAAAGCGAAAGAGTTTGTTTGTTTGTTTAAACGCGCTTATCTCTGGAACTAGATTAAAAAAACTTTTTTGCGTACGATAGTTTTCGAGAAAGACTATGTAACATAACTCTACTGGCGACGGGAGCAGAGCAGCTAGCAAAGAGGCAGGTGAAATCTATTATATAAAATCATTTATTCAGTTTCAATAATAAGTACACATTTTTATAAGGCCCAAAACTAATAAAATACAAAATTGTACGGTAGTAGATCCACGCTGATTTCAGCATGAATGGGTCAGATCGTCCGGGGAAGTACTACCCTCTCATAGAAGATCGACTTAAGAGTAGTAGTATCCGTACTACTGCGTTTCGTTCGGTGAGTGAGAGCGCCGGAGGCCCGATATCCTCCCTTTCCTCTTTCCTCACCTCCCTCATTCACTTCCCCTAACCCCATTCCCAGCCGCCATACCAGCAGTTTAGGAGGATGGCTTTTGATATAGTGGCCGCCACTTCTGGATTCCACTGACTGCTTACCATCAGGCGGGGTGGAGTCACTTTAGTAGGCTATAATATATAAAAAAAAAAAAAAATTGATGCAATACTTTAAGTTGCCTGTACCTACTAATTCCTGTCCGACAGGCGGTTTATGCCTTAATTTAATAATAACTAAGATTCTTTACAGTCCTAATATAATTAAGGAACCAATGATAGTGCGTACAGACTAGAAGTCTTAAATATCCTTATTAGAACAATACCAAAATATTATGTGAAATCAGCTTCAGTGTAAATAGATCGGAGTAAAACATGAGTATTTACATACTATACTATTGTGACCTGAGGGCCTAGACAAGTGGTATAGATTTCTGTTCTATTCATAGAAGACATTAAAAAATGTATGGAATTGACATAAGCTAACGCCAACATTGTCGTTAGTATATGTCAATCCCATACATTTTATAAAATCTAGCCACTTATTTAGGCCCTCTGGCTTTACCATACTTACCGGTGAAACAGTAACATCGTTTACTTTTACGAGTTGCGCGGGTCAAAAAGCATTAGCGTTGTGTATGGTAAATGCCTGATATTTTCTTTTATTTAAATAAACTGTTCCATATGAATTTGTTACCGGAAAGTGACATAAAAAGTAATAGCTAGTAGGTATTGTTTGTACTCAAGAAGACACTGTTTTGTTTTTGTAAAATCTCTCTCGCACTAAGGAAAAGTTTTCGTATCGTGCAGGAATTCCTTTATTGCGTATAGTGACAGTCGAGCACCGCACACGACTAGGCACATACGTTAGGTTCTTTGTATTAGAAAGCTTTTTGCCTTTTTAGTGCCATTTAAACCCGATATCTCACTAATTGTACTATGGAGTCAACCTAAACAAGAAATTTTGAAGCAGATTTAACAGCTCAAAACCAAAAGGGTATCAGCAAAAAGGTTTCTAGAACACCATAGCCAAATGTATCTCTAGTTACGGGCCAAGTGTAAACTGAACACGAACGTTGAATGTGGGCAAGAGCGTCATTGTGCCCGCAATAGCTGAATTATTGCGGAGACGCGACGACTTCCCAACAAACCTCTGACGCACACAACTACCAGTATACGTCTCTGAATAACCGTTTTCGGAAACGTCTTATTAACAGGATGGAGTATTCTCAGTTAAAACTCTTATAGGTAATCTATACTATTATATAAAGCGAAAGAGTTTGTTTGTTTGTTTGAACGCGCTAATCTCTGGAACTACCAGTCGGATTTGAAAAATCTTTTGGCGTATAATAGCCCAGTTCTTGAGGAGGGCTATGTAACATCAGGCTACTGGCAACGGGAGCAGAGTAGTGAGCAAAGACGCGGGTGAAACTGCAACGCGGAAAGCTAGTATAGTACATAGTTTGTTTTAACAAGTGTGCAGGTCAAGGGATACTACTCGTACCGTAATTAGTACCACGATGCTAATTTGTGGTTCTTGAAAACATAAACTTTTGCAATGTGAATGACGGCTGATGTACAACTATTTAGCAATGAAGCAATATGTAAGTTTTACGCAAATAACTCGGGTCCATTCTCTAAATATAAACTTATGCCAAATATTTTTATTAAAGATTCCTTAGTATCGACTCAATGGCTATTAATAACCCAGTATCTCACAATAAACCCGCTATCTATTAAATGAGTCCTAATTTTGTTAACGAAATCAAATTTATTTTTGCCAATAGTGGCATACGGGCAGCTCTCTCTCTGATAGTAATTGTCCATTGAAGTGTTTGAAATATAGTTTTTTTTTTTTTTTTTAATAATTTTATTTTTAATAATATGTGGACACTATCACACACCGTCATCTAGTCCCAAGCTAAGCAGAGCTTGTGTTATGGGTACTAGATAATTGAAATATAATACATATACGTATTTTTTTAATAGTTATCTCCCTCTGACATCTTCTGACGCCGCTACCATTAAAAATAAAATACTTTGCCAATATTCCTTGACTACTCATACAACCGTTATTCATTAACAGAAACACAACGGCCTAGATACCGTTGCTATGGTCTTCTGTGAACAAAATCCTCTCAAAATAGCCGGAAAACAATGTTATGTATTAAAATTTTAAAATCAAGTGACCTCCTGTTTTTCTCACGCGTCGCAAAAACAAACATATCATGAATTTATTTTCCAAACTTGCATTCTGTTTAGTTAAAATAATAAAGTTCGTATTTATAGCCTGAGTCTTGTTTGTGGACCTTGGATACGAAAACAAAGTTCTCTCTTCTAATGTTAATGGGTGTAATGGACGCAGCAGTTTACTTGTAAGTACATCAAATTGTAACTTATTTGAGACAGTAGTGGTTTCTACTGTATCTAAGTAAACTTCTCGACATAGGCGGCTATTATTATGTTACGTACAATTATGTATGTATAGGCAACTACTGCGCATTATATCCCATGGCTCAAATTTCTACGATGTATAATGCTAAAGCAATGTACGAATTATGTATGCCACAAGTACAGCGACAGTTAGCTATGGATCTGACCAAAAAAAACAACAAATAATTTAAAAGATTATTGCATTACAAACACGTTTGACCTAATTCACCCTCAGTAATACATGTGTTTCAATGAACCGTATCAAAATTACGTAACGAGCTTTCTAACATCAATTGGTTCAGTAAAGCCTTTCAATTAGCCGTGTTACGTTCAAAATTTCCAAGTGGCTGATGGGTATGCCGTGATTTGAGCTGCCAGTAAATGCTGTCCGAGACTAAATTACTCAAATTGTTATTTGCAAAATTGATGTCAGGTTCCATGGAATAACCGCTATTACCGTTTAGCTGATTCAAACTTGCGAATAAGGAAGCCTGTATTCAAATTGACCATAGCGTTTGAATGGTTAACAGCCGGCAAAACGGTAATTTCATAGCTTAAACTTTGCCAGTTTGTCTGTCATTATTTTAAATATGATAATTATGAACAGCGTTAACCTAATAAGATGCTTTCGTAAGTCAAAGATCTTACTTAGGTTTGAGTTTAGTTTCTGCTATTTAAGTACTCTATGTTTCGCTAAAATATTTTAAAATTTATAGCTAAGTAGTCCTGTAGCACTACATCGCCCTATTTAAGAAATATCTCCACTATACAGGCAATTACAGTAAAAATTAGCACCACCTAGCGATGAGTTTTTGTTAGTGAGTAGAATAACCAGCGCATCTTAAGAAAGCTTTACAACACGGAAAGAACAGCAGGCACCAAGTAGAGTTTGTTTTCTTTTTGCAACAGGCGATAACGAGTAAGTCATGAGACTACACACACAGCAATATGTTTATTTACTATACCTACTTTTTCTTAACATACTGATCAAAAATCTGATAATACAATAAAGTAAAGATACAATGCAATAAATTGATATTTCCTGGTACTCCTTTCAGTAACATAACTCCAAAGCGGAGTCAAAACAATTTGCACTGAACCGGTTTTACTTACAAAATATCAGCGTGTTGTAGTATCTCATTATATCGTTGAGACTACGCCGCATACACCGAGCAGTATACAGTAAATTCTTCAACTCTCGTTTGCGTAATACCTCTATTGTAACGCTACACCTTTGAAGATAAAAGACTCGCATGTTACCTAGCCCGTCGCCATTTCGCGGTCTGGTAATCTTAATCTTTGCGTTGAAAAACTTGAAGTTCGTTCAAAACTATTTTCAATTTAAAGTATGAAATTCAAATTAACATGATTGTTGCTAGATATTAAAAGTGAATCTCACTTTAAAGAGCAAAGCAGTTTCTTTAAAACTATGTACGAAGTGGTATGAAAATCAATCACAATTTGAAACAAGTCTTTTTTCGAACGACGTAATCCAGTGTTGGTTTTAAAATTTCCATTAATTTTGCATTGCTGGACATAGCTTTTGTACAAAAGTTTAATTTACCGACTTAGGGGTAACTTTCAAAGTATAGCCTTTTCGTGAAGCCTTTAGATTAAAAACTTAAAAGGAACTTTTGTTTCTTCAACACGAAATTTCGAACCGGGTACCAATGTGACATTTTTTAAATAAATATTATTATGTATTTTCTTTTCTAAGGTTTTTTAATATTACTCACGTGGAATTAAATAAAACATCATTAGGAATCCTCAAGTTTACAAATGCGTCTTTGGAAAACACGGTGATGTTAATGCCTTAATCCTATAAGTTAAGGCCCTTTGTAGTGGGCGAATAATAACCTGGTACTTTACTTTCAGCTCACCCACATTCAAATTCTTTCATATCTCTACCTTTTTACCATAAGCTAAATATGCCTTCTTTTGAGTGATAATTGTCATCCTTCACAGTACATTCACTTACTTAGAACTTCTTCGTTTCTCGATAACTCTAATAAATAATTTGTTCATATCAAACAATCTAATCGTTTTTTAATTTGTGTGATACTGTCCCTGCTTTCTTTTTTTTAACTGACTTCAAAAAAGGAAGAGGTTTCTCAATTCGACCGTATATATATAAATTTAATGACGACAACCTCTTAAAAGAACTGAAAATTTAACGGTATATTTTTGTAAGTTCACTCCACGAAAGATACTCTAACTAAAATAGTCTTGGTTACGGCTTAATAACGTAAATTATTGTGTAAATATTAAGGCATAATTACCCACTTACAAAATTAAACTGTCTGCTACTACGAACATCTTGTGGGTGGGATATTGCTGGAATCACTGCGTTTGGCACGCGGATAGCTAATTACCGCTGATGTTAATAGCGCTATGATATAGCTAGACTATTTATTTCAAATCTTTCTACAGTGAGGGTTTTTTTATGCCAATTCTCCACCAAAAATAATTTTAATTCGTATCTTTTACTTCTTTAATTGCATTAATCGATAGTTATTCCAAATAAGAAAATGAATAGCCGCCCTCATTAGTTCCTTGACCGTAAGTCAGTATAACAAAACAATAAAAACATGATAATTATATAGGTATATATCTACCACTATGTTGTTACTGTACTGCAAATAGACGACAATATTGAAATTAAAGTTGTTTTTATAAAAAATGTAAAACTATACAGTTAAAAGAAAAACAACCTTCCAAACCGTAGTAATAACCTCGTAATAACACATGTCCAAATGACAGTTTGACGTACAAAAATAATAACATGTCGGTAAAAAATATTGGAATGATAGAGGGTAAATAGTGAAATAAAAATGGTTACATACATAGCCGTGAGACGTTCATTTAAAAATTGAAACAGCACGGTGACGTAACCAATAAAACGAGATATAAATAAAACATACATGTTTACATACAAGTTTCATTATCACATATTATGGCATAACATAGCTTCACGCCTATTTTCGAAGGACAAGCAGATGAGTGTTATATCCACGTTTCACAAGCTACGTTGGATTCCATCTAATATGGCTAGGGATGGGTCGAGACCTTGGTCGACCCTTGCCAATCACCGTCATTTCAGACTAATACTTAAAATTTTGAGTAGAAAAGTAGCTTCCATAGTGTCAATAGTTATGGTGCACTCACCCATTTACTAAAGAAGAAGAAGGCTAAGCAGATGAGCTACCTGAAGATCTAGAATTACTTGGTAACTTAGCCAATTAGTCCCTAATAACAAGTCTTTGGTTAAATCATCACACTTTTTCTATTAAGATCCAAGAGAGAGAGGTGCGATTATTTGTTTTGATTTCGTAGTATCAGTCCAAATATGTAAAGAAGGTGAGTTGCGGTGATCAACCGGTAGATGGTCAAAAGCCAAAAAGTCAACCGTAAATTAAATTGATAAAAACACAGGACGATATTGCCACAAATTCAAAACACGATGGACCCAAATACAAACAGTAATCTTGCTTATTTAATTTTAATGCAGCTTGCAGGACCGAAAAGGAATATACTTATTGATAATTCCTGTACTGCGTGCCAAGCAAACGAATATTTGAAATTCGATGCCAGTTAAAGTATGTGAGTAACGCGGCCATTGGTCAACGGATCTTCTACGAATGCTACAAGTGTTTGCTACGCTTGTAGCATTCGTAGACGATATGTATGTAGATTCGAAGCAGTTACGCAGAAAATGAATTCGTAGCAGACTGAACCGATGAGTTGACAATAGATGAGAATAATAAAATATTTTTTAACAAATAAAACCGACTTCAAACAGGAAGGAAAAAAAAGTGACAATAAATTTACATAGCTCAAAGTAATTCGTATTTTGATTCAGTTAATCAGAAATAATTAAATAAGTATTTTATAATGTTGAAGTTGATGCCAAGTAAAACAATAACGAGGTACCTATAGGTATATCAATCTTAATTTGCTATTGTAGTAATGTTCTTATAGTATTTACTTGGCACTTATTTTATTTTACAATTTTTAGTGATGGGTAGACCTAAATCTTACTAAGGTATTATTTTTGTACGAACTAAACATTTTGGCATATTGAACCGTATAAAGTAAGCTCAACATGACTGCTGTTATGTAATTCCCTCGACTGTCTATGGTCACCTGTAATAGCATTTATAACCCATATGGGACCAAAGTTCTCATTAATAGAAATGAATTAAGTCCAAACACCAAGTAATTGCTGTAAATCGTTGAGGAGTGCCCTCGATTGTCTTTAACCTTCACTAAATAGTAGTGCCTGAAAATACTTCATGAAAAATATAACAAATGCACTAGTCGTCAGTACGATTTTCGAAAGTTCATCTCGATTTCTCTGGGATGCCATCATCAGATCCTGGTTTCCTTTTCATGGTACTACCCTTGGGATATGTCCTTTCCAACAAAAAAACAACCATCAAAATCGGTTCTTAAACCGAGAAACCTCCTCTTTTTTTTGAAGCCGGTTAAAAATTTATAATAGAACGGGAGCGAAACGATCTTTGCGAAAAAAAAACCAACGCGGGAGTAACATAAATACTTAATACATTCAGTAATATCTTTAAAATAAAAAAATCCCTGCTGCGTTGAACTTTCACGAATGATGACTTAAAGTTATCTGTTTACTAAAGATATTTTCTTTGAATAAAAGTCTCTTTTGATGCGTTAGATTTAGTCAGTACGGCATTATCCTTTTAACTAAAAATGACACGGCTCATTTTTAATCCGCTATGCTTCAACTGTAAACTGTAGGTTGAAGAATAGCATATTAAAAGAAACATGAACCGAGTGTAGAAATCTGACACTGAAAGTGTATACAATCCAGGTCGATGGTATTGATTCTATTTGACTATAGGTAATAAGTATTACTTAAATCATAATCATCATGCTTTTTATCGAAAGGCACTCCTAAAATTTCATTACAAAAATTCTCTGAAAACATACGTCTAAATAATATTATGATGCGTAATTGATTTTCAAAATATAAAATTGCCAACTAAAATGTATTTCAACAACAATCAATAAATATTTACATAATATACTTCGAAATTAATAATAATGAGATACATTATATGTATAAAATAGCATAGTGCGTCAGTACTTACAAACATGAGCCCATACATCATATCGCATTTATAATTCAGAAGGAAGAACATAAATGTCGTCGGAAATGAAAGATGGCGCATACTGATCTAAGTGTAAAAATAAACAAAGAAAATGATTTATTTATGATGCTAACTTATTAAGTTAATAATAAGATTTTTAAATTCTTTGTTGCCTTAATTAAGCAGGTCAGTATGGCAGGTCTTGTTGATGTTTTGAGTTAGATAACCATTCCAGATGCAATGAGTGTTTAGGTTTTTTTTTTGTAGTAATACTGTATCTTTCGGGAATCCAGATTATTTCATTGTTAAAAGTGAAGGATGAACCTAAAACTAAGTGGTAGCAACCGATTTTGGACTTCAATACCTATAGAGGCAAAGTTGGCTTCACTTTGTTAGCCGTTGCCACGATGTAAGAAACATTAGTTTGTAATAATAAAACTACTACAATTACAACTTGGAACCTTGATCAAAGATAGATAAGCAGGTAAGGCAGCTGGTACTTGAAAAAACGTAGATATATGTCTTATATCATAAACGACTGTCTATCGAAATTTTATTGAGTGACCAATAATAATGACGGCATAAACTGCGCGCCGTCCATTGGTTCGTGTCTATTAAATAATTCAAGCATTCGCCGACAAGCGCGCCCATAACTAGTTGGAAAAGGGTAAGAACGCGACCCAAACACCTAATGACAGAGACGTTACACTCCGAAGAAACACGATTGCTATTTACCCAACTAAAAGTATTACGTCCATTTGAGTGTCTTACAAATTATCGCAATCCTAAGCCTCTTGACTGATTTCAAGACCCCTTAACGTATTGCTTACTCTGTCTTACAACTTGTTGTTACATATCGTCAGAGAAGGACAAAACATTTGCCTACTTCGCACACTTTAGTAGACTCTCTGACCTCGATGAAAACTTTAACCGCGACATCAAACTGAAGCCGTTTAACATGTCAATTTGTATACATAGACAACCATACCGCCTCATCATCGTTATTAAACAGATATAATGATCAGCTTAAGCTAATCTCTCAATATTATATGCCTATATTCACAATAAAAGGCTTATTGACTAATATTATAAATTATGTGACTGTACACATAATTCTATTGTGGTTTACGGTCAATTAGTCAATTCGCCTATTAACAATTCGCTTACGAGTTGGACAGTCTAGAAAATCTAAAAGAAAAATTGTTACATTTGGTATGAGTTACTTTTTAGAAATAACAAAATAAATAGAAAAGTTATTTCGTCTTACATTTCCCATACACCTTTACACTAAGGATCGCCTCATTTATGACAACAGCTTGCTATATGTAGGCAACTTAGTCAAACATACTATTCAATGTCGGCTAGTAAGCCTCGCTAATTGGTTACACTAATAATATTTGAATATTGTTACTGTTCGTAATTTAACAAAGATTACTACAATATTCCAATATGGTATCAGTTTTCGCTTTAACATATTCCATGTACATTTTGTAACCTATTAATATTATAAATGCGAACGTTTGTATGTATGTGTGTATGTGTGTGTGGGTGTGTGTGTGTGTGTGTGAGTGTGTGTGTGTGTGTGTGTGTGTGGGTGTGTGTGTGTGGGTGTGTGTGTGTGGGTGTGTGTGTTTGTGTGTTTGTTACCACTCAGCGCCTAAACGGCTGAACCGATTTCGATGAAAATTCTCATGTAGATAGGTTCGGTGCCGGAGACGAACATAGGCTACTTTTTATCCAGAAAATCGGTCTGGTTCCCAAAGAAAAATAACAAAGCAGATTTTATTTAAACAAAGCCGTAGGGCGCAGCTAGTTGTTAATAAGCTTTACATGTATGTGTATAAAGTTTTAAATAAAAATAAATAAGCTCTATATTTTGTTACTAGACGTCCGCCCTCGCTTCGGTATCAAAAGTTTAATTCAGTCTCACAACAAACACCTACGGCAAATACCATTGCAATAATTATATACAAATTTTGAAAATGACTAAAACTAATTATGTTAAACATAATAAAATATAAGGCTATATATATAATAAATTGCAACAAACAAATAAACAAACAAACATACAAAAAAAACAAATCTTATCTCCTTATAATATTAGTTTAGATACAAACAGGTAGGAGTAAGTACGAGTATGTTGTTGATAATGCGCTTATTTTAGACAGCTAAATTATTTTAAAGCATCTCTCCGATGCATTGTAGTCCTAATTCTCAAATAACATGTAAGAGAAAACAGGAATCAAATTTTTAGAATTCTTAGAATTTATATTAAGACATAACTTTGTTCACAACTTCGTCCGTCCAGAATTTTAAACATTTTTGCAGAATATTATGGGAATGCCAACAATGTTCATTATTCAAAAAAATTTTTTTTTAATTCTATATCAGACTTTTTGTTATATACAATATCATTATTTATTTTTTCATAGTTAGTAAGAGCTAGGTTATGTTTTCAGAAAATTTCGAATTCATAATAATACAAGAAAATTTATTGCGGCATATCGCATCTAAAAATAGTTATGTGATTACTATTTATACAAAAACGTGTATACACTAATATACATATAGCGAAAAATATTCTTAAAATCGGTAACATTTTTATATCTACGTGATAAATGTTATGATGTCACTAATATGGGAACATCAAAACAAACCCTTATCCAATAAAAACAGTCAATACGTAGATATTCGTGCAGTCCCACTTTATAATAATAATATTTGTAATATTACTTAGTAGATATACGAGTATTTATGTTCTACACATTTACTACACAATATTATCACCTATAAAACGGTGGTCCATTTATCATATCGCATTTATAATTCAGTCATACGAACATAAATATCGTTGTGTACAAAGTATTTCACTCTCCTTCTGCGTAATATATTAGAAGGAAACGTTTGCGGTGACATGTACCTTGCATGATGTATTTATTACTCAGCGGGCTTCTAAGGACTCCAACGCATAAATTCTATAAAGTGACCTTAGTTCACTTACTACTATAAATACTTGTGACTGTCTTTTGTAAGAACACCGTTCTCTGTGAAGTGGTAGGCAGAGCAAGTAAGTTAGTACTTACCTGTATTATAGAGCGAGCCTTAATCCTTATTACTGAGAGTTGATGTATGATTATTGCCAGAAACTCTACGAAGCCGCTGCATACCGTTAAGGAAGTGAAATAGATGAAAGGATTGAGGGAGGTGAGGAAAAAGTAAAGGAGGGAAATTGGACCGCCGCGCCGGCGCTTTTACTCACCGAACGAAACGCAATAGCACAGATACTACTACTGTAACGTCGATCTTCTATGAGAGGATAGTAGTACTTTCCCGGTCGATCCAGCCCATTCATGCTAAAATCAGCGTGGATCTACTATCGTATAAAAAAAAATAAAGTGGAAGCTCATGGAGCCCGACTAGCATGTAAACAGATTACATATTCATTGTAAACTATTAGACATAAGTGATACTTACTGGTCTACAAATTTCCATAAGCTACAGGAACTGCTTACTATCAACCAGGCCATGCTTGTTTGCCCCTTTAGTAGTATAAACAAAACAATTAAATTTACGTCATCCGACCCTCTTCACATTCAATAAATTGAGGACGGCTCCATTATAACTGAACGAAGTTTGTTTTGTAAACTATTACTAGCTTGCGAGCTAATTATGAGGTTTTAAAATAGTCAAGTACATTCTACGAAATAATACGTTGTCCTTTGAAATAAAGTATTAACTTCCAACATTGCTCGGGGTTAAAGAATTACAGACTGAACTTTACAGTAATAACTCTAGATAGAACGGTGAGATACTCGTACTTTACCAGTCGATGTACTCAATGTTCAGATTGTAGATCAATGATCCCTTACCAAATGTATCTACGTATTGTCTTCACTAAAAGGATTTGAATAAAATTATTAACTGTCTAGACAGATCGATGCTAACTACTTTCTTTTGTAAGTATAAAGTTACTATTTACTATAAATATTTATGTTTCAACATTAATGATAATACAACGAAGTTACATTAAGCTATTCAGAAGATGTCTTCAACACAAAATTGGAATTTCGAGTGAATGCATCTAATTTGTAATATGCACTAGATACGTTGCGGTACTAGATGAAAGAAGGTAAGATTGGTCGACGTACGGGAGTAGCCACTAATAATTCACAGCACGTTGCCGAAAACGGGATTATCCGCTGTAGTAGTTCGGGCACTCTGCCAACTCTCATCATATTAAGGCGAGATGATAATGAACGCCGTATTTCTGTTGCTATTTTTCAGAGCAACTTCAGTCCGCCACGATAAATTTTGACACACAGCAACTTTGTAAAAATTTTCACAGTGAAATATCAGCTACGCGGTACGTAGTTTCTAACAACTGTGTTCAGAAAAATAAAAATAAATAAATTGAAAGGAAATTGCCACCGCCGACATTTATTCGTTAAATCGTTATCGTTTCGAGACATTCAAGTTGTTCCGACAAAAACAGTCCCGACTATAGACCTTCCTGAATCCTTACAAACATCGCACTAAATGAGGACGACGATTTGAAAGCCCAGAAAGCTCTAAAGCTCTCACAATTGTCACTAAACAAAGTGAAAACCAAAAAGCAACCCAAGATGTTTCCAAAATATATGTATACATAAATATTACAACAGGAAATAACATTTTATACCGTTATTCGTAAATGGCTTCGATGATGCAAAGACTGTCGTGCTGAAGCGCCGGGTTTGATCCTCGATTAGAAATTTGAGTAAAATGCCATTAAGATATTTTGTATTTTTCAGCTTCGATGAGAAAATGTCCTTGCCTTTATCGCCTAACTAAGGCAACATGACTGGAATACATGCATTAAATTTGTTTATGCTTACCGCTCTAAAAAAGTAGCGCTTTTTATGTCTTGCTATGTTATTAATATTCATTATGATAACAATACTGATCTTCTAAGGAGAAATGATGTATCTACGTAAGACTTGTTTTTGGAACAACTTGTCTAAATAAATTTCATAAGTGCGCTTTATTTAAAGCAAATGTTTTCAGAACAAATTACGTTGCATCAAACATCAAATATCAAATTGATTGTCATAACGCAGCAGTAATCTATGTAATAGTCACTATACACGAAAGCCTTCTATGGCCTTCGTGTATATCAAATATTCTATACATTTTTATAAATGGCTATCAAGTTAAAGTGCTATAAAAGTTTAGGGAAAAATTACGAGTGTATCGTTTGTAATGCACGATATGAAACTACAAAAACGTGCAACAAAGAGAATCTAGTTGTTACTAAGCTATTATATACCTTTAAGTACGTACGTAATGCCTCCAACGTAATTGCTTCCGAAGTCGACAAGTTCTATTATTAAAAATATTCTGAATTGAACAAATTGTCACTCGTTTTAAAAGTTAAATTAGTTAGGTTAGTCGTTTTTCCGACTATAGTCTGAATAAAACATAAGACTTAGCGGTCCTAATGAGGTGGACTCCTTTGTTTTTCTTAGTGATTGCATAAGTTGTGAATGAATATGGGATCAGCGGGCGCGTTGTGGGGGTGTTGGTTCAAATCGCACTTCATTTGTCCGCGTCAAGCTCGAGGATGGTGATGGATGACAGCAGGGCCCGCGGCCGATGTGCCGTTGCTTTTAATTGATACCGTCATTTTTGTACCGGCCGCTGACGAACGCACCTTCATATCACAACTTCTTTCATTACATAATAGCGTCGAATGTTTCGCATCGTTTGTCTTTTATTTCGATGACGAAAAACATATCATTCGAGGAGCCCATTCTAGTTCAGAGCTCGAGTGTGTCTATTATTTTTGATAAGGGTAATCTGTTTAATATTATTTCATTTGCGACCTACATCGTGAATTGAATATTAGTGAAATGTGATGTATAGAAAACAAACTTCGGTGGAAAAAAAATACAATAGGTATATTGATAATATATTTGACATAGTCATAATGTCCAAAAGTAGTAAAATTCAATTTGTTATGACCAACACAAAACTATATTTTCTTTATTTATTTATTTTATTCAGAAAACCAACAGCGTATACAAAATATCTTAATAGTTAATACATACCTGTAGATATGGCAAGTAACAGGTTTCCCTTACATTTATTTACATGAAATGTTTCTGGTACTTAACTAATCTAGCAACTCTTAGAAGCGTACTTATATTTTTAATATATTATAGGTATTAGATATGTACAAATTTGATATGAATTAGAAAAAAAAGAGACATTGACAGCGATAATATACATACATACACATAAGTATATTAACATACACATATAAATACATAGAACACATATATATTATAACGAAAATACAAACGGACAAATAATTGTCACACCGATTCATTCAACAATCTTGAAATTTCAGACTTGAATTTAGGCTTAGAGTTAGCAAAAATAATGATATTTTTAAAGAATGCGTTGTACATACGAATGATTCGCAATAAAACTGAGTTCCATAGATAATTAGTGTGGAATTGCGGAGTTTGAGTTTCTTTTTGTTGTCTGTTCTGTTTGTCTGTTTGAGTTCAAGTTTCTTCCTTATGAAAACCATTTAAAGATCCAAGCTCAGTCATATTGTTTTTATTATTTGCACGTATATTTACATTGTCTATCTCACATCAAATATATTATTACAATCACAAAAAAATATTGTAATACCGGAACAGGATTCTTAATTCCACGAGGAAAATAAGCAATTTATACTAGTGTACTTTTATTTTGAAATCGCCGAACCAACACTTTTATAAATAAATCGTAATACCTTCCAGCGAAATATCAAAAAAAAGTATGCAGAAGAATGCGACCTACTTACCTCTGGAGCTACAACAGAAAAAACGAAATATACAATTATTCAAAATGCCACTCGAAACTACGATAGCTACAGCTACGAGCTACGACGTAGCAGCCGTAGCACGTAGCAGGAAATGGAGTTACTCTCCTGGCGGGCGGGCGCAGGACTTCTGCCAAACTCGGTAAATGGTAATGAGAATGACTGCAATTTATTTCAATTTAAGGTTAGGTATATTTTTGTTATGCAGTGATGAGATTTTTAAATGGGAAATGATTGACGAATACTACAAAACACATCGAGCATATAAATTAGTGTCATTTTAAATTACATTTAATAAAAGTTATTTCACTTTATACCCATTTTAAACTATGAATGTATTTAAAAAATTGAAATTAAGTTGAAATGTTAAATCTTTAAAACATGAATGTCAACAGTACATTGCTGTTTTAAATTAAAACATAATTCTACAATCGACAAAAATGTAAACACATAAAATTTGAATAAGTTTAGGAACACATGTGAACCAACCGCTGCCTATAAAACGACTCTTTTATCCAATTTTACCTTTAATTGTATATACTGCATATAATTTAGGAACATTACGGTAGGGCACAGATAAATGTTTCGATGGAGATTTAGTTGTCAAGCAGTGTAAGAGGCATTTGTTGGGATCACGACCCTATCTGGAACCAACCATGAATTCTCAAGCTCTCATTTGCGTAATGTGATTACAAAAGCACATCTTTCGAGATAAAAGCGTAGGCTTTCTACGTAAGTAATGAATTTCGTAGTCTTCACTGAGAAAGTTGAAAGCCTCATAATTGTAAGAACACAGCCAGAGCCATGAACATGTTACCGCTTCTGACATCACTGTTGAATAGAATTCACAGTGATTTAACTTTGCATGAATTTATGAAAGCTGTCGTGAGGAATTCATTGACCTATTTTCGAAGAGTTAAAATAATACAAGAAAATTATTGTAGTTTCGAATACGAAAAGCAAATGTAACATTTAGGAATCACCCTTTTTTAATCCAGGATAAAAAACTGTATAAGAATCCAACCTATTCATAATTACATAACAACAAATATGATTGTTTTTTTTTTATAACATAATTATTCTATTATTTCACGCACAGTCATCACACGCTCTCCCACAAACGCCAACGAAGCAATCTAATGAAGATATGCTAATTTATATGATATCACTAAAAAGTATCTTATCTTTTAGTGAACCAGTATGTTTGTTTCTTTATTCCACAATAACTTCTAAACAATTACATCAATTACGATTGCAGTGAATATTTTTTGAATACATCATAGGTTGAAAAATTAAAAGTTTAATATAAAGATATACTCCACATCTACAAAAAAATATTTTTCTTGTACTTCAATTAAATACCTTAATAAAAGGTGCAATTTAAGTATAATTTGTATGTTTGTAAATACTCCCCTCGATACAAGCGTTTTGCTCTAGGGTGGGGTATGCTTTTAAAAAAGTCAGCTCAAAGACAATAACAATTCAATTTCTTTTAAGAAGTGCCTGTCAGTTGCAAGGTAATAGAAAATAAATAGCAATACCTTTGTCTGCAGTAGCATGTTATAAGAAATATTATTACAATACTTATTACGTACCTATATAATTTAAAAATGTTAACTCAGATGTCGCAGATTCTATGGTATGAATTTTATTTGTAAAGGTATGTAATATATATTTTTATTTACAATACCTACACCACGATCTACTTTTCTATCCAACCCTAAAGTCCAGTCAAAGATTATCTCTAGAAGAGATTCCTACTAGCGATAAGACCGCCCATATAGTAATGTAAATTTATTTACTAATGATAAGTAAACATTGGTGTACAGTAAAGAATACCCTGTCTATTTGCCTACATAACTATCCACCTATATACCTGTCTACCTATTTATTTAACATATAGCAATGTACAACTGAACACTCACATAATAAACTTGAATCTAATATAATCAGTACAGATGTCGGTGCGAGAAGACGCTGCCCAGGTTGTCTACAAATTTATTCACACTCCATTAATACACGTCGACCGATACCGGTCGTGATAGATTAGTGTGCACGTTTATACGGCACATCGATGTATAAAAATTTATGCTGCAAGTATTATTGCGAGAAACTAGATACCTCAGAAACTTAAGTAATCTAAACTAAGAAGTGTTTTCTTTGACCTCAAGGTTGTCTTACTGCTACGTGTTATGGCAATAAACCAACCTGAGCTTCGATTTGTAAACTTAAAGAATATTAGTTTCGGTGTTCGTTGTGTCCACTATTTGTATATTTGGCACATACATTATGCAGAATGTTCTCTAGTGCATAAGTTATTTTTTTAAATAACTGATACCAATTCGCTGAATATAGAATTAACTATATACACATGAAACATGTATTAACGTAAGATAAAATGCATGATGCCAGTTTTAGATATGAATATTATACTACCCATGCTGCACACAAAAAAAAATCTTGTATATTACCTTCAAAAATTTAAATCATTTTAAACACTGTAAGATGAATTTAAACATTCATAGATGATCTATTCCTAAACTGACATGACACTTAATGTATACAAAGTAAGAAAAAGAAAAGTCCCAATTCTTAAATTCACAAAAAAAAACACGGGAAATCTTACTACTGATATACATAAAAACTACAAGACACGATGGCTACATAAAAAGTTAATGTGTCATAAATCCATGAATGAATCAATAAATACATATAAGATAATTTTAAAATAACAAAAAAAAGGAAATGGAAGGATTCCGATAAAATACGATAGTCTCCGTAACTACATTTCAATTGCAATATGAAATATAATACCAGTGAACAATTAAAAGTCGTAAACACTGTTACATTTTTTTAGTGCAGCCGTCGGTAAACAGTGAGTAGCTGCGAGTTGTAAAAAGTTCGCATAATAAACGTCTTCCATCCACCTCTCTGTATGAATACAATTAAAACATTTTATTCTCATCTACTCGTACACAATCACAATAATAACAGCAACGTTTAAAACTAAAACAGACAAATTACTCATGGAAATCTCGCGCGAAAGTTGAATAAATGAAAGCGGTTATCACAAATTATTTAAGTGCAACATTCGGCACGAGGCCAGCGTGGTGTTCGGTGAATTCCTCTAAACTATTCAGGTTGAGGAAACCGCACTCGCTCACTCGTTCACAGCTCTAACTTCAACTTTAGCTACGAGAAAAAAAGTTTTAACGTCCCTCTGATCCTCTTTCCATTAAAAAGTTAATATTTAACTCAATAATGTTAAATAACTTCGTAGGAATTATTATGTGAGCGCGTTCGTATGGGACAAATGATTTATTTTTATATCCTATGAAATTACTTTTCGCTCATCCGGTAGCGCTTTTTTTGTGCCTATCCCATAAACGTGTGTAACATACGCGTTTGTCGTAATCATTATGTTATTATCGTGCGGCTTTCCGTTGAGAATAGCGTTACACCTTTACTACCGATGAACCTCGTATTTTTTATTTTGAAAGGCAATGGGATTTACATAGCCAAGTTTCGTTCTTTTCTTTTATTCATAAAAGCCTTAAAAACGCGCAGTGTTAGTAAACAAGTACGTAAAGTAAACAGTTTAACTTATTATGTGAAAAAAAAAACTATTTTAAACAACAATGTTGCACAATTATTATTATAATAAATTAAAAATAAAACCAGCTATATAGCTCTGTTTGAATGATTATAGGTTCTATTAATGCGTGCTCACGTTATCATGTGTCAATGCCCTTATATCATAACGCCTTTGTTAAAACCTATAAAGCAGGAAACGTCACAAGTACTGATTCACAAATATTTCTGCGCCTAATAAATTGGTGCATGTTCCCAATATGGGCTAACGGCTGTCGTAGATGGTCGGGATACAACTGAAGCGAGAGATTTACGAGCTCACTCTAAAGTGTGTCAGTGTGCAAACTGCTGTCACTTGTGTAGCTTATCCGTCTATTGTATTCCATTAAGTGGGGTAGTTACATGTTCTTTTTGCAGAAAACAAGTAAAAATTTTGGCTGTTATCTCCATAGACAGTAACTTATAGGTACCTACCTATATTTATTTCCACTAATATTATAAACTAGTGATCCGCCCTGGCATCAACGAGAGGTAACTAATATACACCATAACATTAAGATACCATTACAAATCTTTTAAATTTCAGGCTTCATTATGCAGGTATAATACAAACCTTTCGGAAGAAATTCTTTAAGCGATCGTGTAAACCGTATTAGAATCCGTTATTTAATTCAGTAAAAGTTTGCGGATAAACAAATAAATAGGAACAGTCGACTATCTTTATATAATTTGACTGGCCTGTTGGTCTAGTGGTTAGTGACCCTGACTGCTAAGCCGGAGGTCGTGGGTTCGATTCCCACCCAGGACAAATCTTTGTGTGATGAGCATGATTGTTTGTTCTGTGTCTGGGTGTAATTTATCTATAATATGTATGTATTTACAAAAAAAAAATGTATATAAGTAGTATATCAGTTGTTTAGTACCCATAACACAAGCAAATATAATTGCTTAATTTGGGACTAGATGGCGCTGTGTGAATGTGGTAGAATATTATTATTATTATTATTATTATTATTAATTTAAAGATGTAAATTTTTATAGTTAAGTTTGGAAGTTTGTACACGCGAGCTAAAACCTGATAGAAGCTAGTAATGATAATAAAATATAAGAGATAGTTGAGCACACGGGGTAGGGGAAGGGCCCGATCTAATTTTCTTTGTTTACATACAACTGAGGTGGCAAACAAGCGTATTACTAGGTTAATGAAATGCGGCTATCGTAGTTTACATACTTTAATTATGTCATTTTCATACATGTTTTTAATACTATGCATTTAAAATTGAAGCCACATTTTCGATATTGGATCGATCGCATTCAAACTAAAACTAATTTATTACTTTCAAAATCACAATAAAATATAGCCTACAGCCAGTTTTCTGACTAGGTTAGAGCCATGAAAAGAGCTAGCAAAAACTCAGGTGTTTTTTTTAATCATGGCATTATTGTTTCTGTAGATGATATTTTGTGAGTCAGTATTTGAACGCCTGGATGGCGTTCAAATAAGATCTTCTATCTAAACTTATGTAGGATTTAATTGTAATCTACGTTGGACTAAAATATTTACTTCGATAAATTCCAGAAATCATTCGTTGCCTATACTAAATAAGAGATTATGTACGAAAATATTTCTTATCACGTAAAGAAAACAAACAAGAAAAATAAAAATCTAAACAAACTGCCTCATACCAATAATATATACCGAGGTAAGGTTCATGCATACTTAATAAGCGATACTTTCAATATATTCATAGATTTATTCTTGGCTTACTTTAAGACTGTTAATACTTTGATCATTAACCACTAAGCAACACTATTAAAACAACTAATTACTATATACGTTACATTAATCGCCGACGCAAAGTTGCGCCTACAGTTGCTATTTTTGTTCGTGAACATTGGATACTTACTTCAGAGTATAACTTTCGGTTAACGTCGCCTGCTGCTACTTCGCGGTTTTCTTTGGCAACTGCAAGAAAATAATTGGTAAGCCAGGTAGGTTGGATAAAACAATGAAAACAAGGTCACCAGTTTAACCTAATTGTAACTTTATAGCACGGACAAGCGGTAAATGGCATTTCAAATTTTTGACTTAGCATTTTCTTTAATTGCACACGTTTTTCTCAGTGACTTTTCATGGTTAACCTTATACGGATCATATTTATTTATAGTTACAGCTCACGTAAAGCTGTCGACATAGAAGTTCGCCGCGGCCGAATTGGAAGCAGGTCTTGTCGCTTACCTATAATCTATTTCTATACTATTAAAAAGTGTTCAGACTATCATTTTGTGTAGCAATCGAAATACAAAATACCTTACAAATCCTTAATCCAGACAGACAGCGATATCGAGGTTGATCTTTTTTGCATTGGCCGCTTAAACTTTACATTCTAGCGACACGCACACTACCGTCCAAAATATAAATTGACAGGTTTATCATTATAGTTATTCACCTGTAGAAAACAGAACAATTTATGTTCTGTTTTCTACAGGTTTTAGCTAGTTTTTCTATGAATCATAAAAATATACCTTTTTAACAATGAATATAGTGCGCGTATATACTCGTACAAGAGGATTTCCCACCTGGCATCACACGCTAGGCGGCGATTTGAGCTCACCAATGCTCAACGGAAACAATGGAAATAGAATAATATTGGCTAATAAAAAGAAATGCGTATGATATGCGATGAGCTATATTTAAAAAAATAAGACTTCATAAAAATTCATTTTGTTAGTAAACTTTTATTTAATGTAATGTAGGTATTTCATGTTTTAGTTTAGTACAGTTCGAAACTCTTATAAAAGTAAAAATAACTGCAAAGAAGTGGATTACTCTTTGAGTCACTATTAATATAATATGAAGTCGACAAACACTTCATCGCAAAAGTTTTTAGTTGACTGTCGAAAAAGTATTTAAATTTGTGAAAGAATTTGTAACATTTAACTTTAACCTCCCACACTCGAACAGCTAAAACAAGGAATTAATAAAGCCCTCTACAATACTCATACGTATGGTTTTCCCTCAAGGTGGTCTCAGCGGCATGCTGACCACTTTATATCACAATAAGGCCACTCCCTTTAGTGTAATTGTTGCTACGTTACAACAAAATAAGAGGAAAAATATGAAATTATAATATGTTGAACTTAACTTTTTATTTTCAAACAAAAGTTAAGCTGTAAAAATTTCTTTACGAAACAGAGTTTGTAATGTTATCATAGAGGATATTTTTTATATATTAAGCGAATTGTTTTTGTTTACAGGTAAGGCCGTCAAATGGTTTCTGCGTAGCCTGTTTGCTCTTACTGAAACTTCTCTACGAGTTGGCTAACTTTGGAAAACTTGGCATTGAGTTATAGATTCCCAACTGCCTCCCAAATACTTATTTGTTTTGTTTGCCTTACCCGTAAACAAAGATGTCTATTTTGATGTATACCGGTATTTATAACATACATATACACCGAAACATACGTTACTGATTGGGATATGGAGCGTTTAAAAACTATGGCAATATCATTAAAAATAAATCGGAATACGAAGAGTTTATCGATTAAACCATTTGCTATATCGATGGCGTGACCACGATTTTGTCAAATTATGTTTATCTGATTCTATTGTTTGTACACACTTAATAGACCTTTGATCGAAAATCGAATACAAAGTCAAGTAAATTTTTGTGTTTTAAGGACTGCCATGACGCCCAATATATTAACAATTTTCTTTCCAAAATTTACTTGTAAAATAAAATGAATGTTATTGTATTAACGAGTATAATAGTGTCAAGTATGTAAATAGTTTTTAGCCATTGATTTTTTTTTTTAATCAGTCTTCTAAAGAAGAAGGTTATTTTCTGGGAAAATAATTTATAAAAAAAAATAACACAGGCTTGTATCTAAGTCTAGACAGTACTGTCTAGACTTAAAACATTTATTAAAATAAATAAAAGAGTATTTATTTAATAAAATTATATAATACAATTTATTATTGTAAAAGTTAAAAAGGTACTAGCTATACTAGCTGTTGCCCGCGACTTCGTTCGCGTGATAATTCATGTGTGCCTGTATGAGGATATTGCCTGTCTGATCTTACAGCAATCGTAGGTACAATGTATCAGTAATAAATATCAGTATAATCCGTCTCTATGGCGAATCCCATTTAAATCTATTTACCCGCTACCAGTAAAACTGACGAAATTTCACACAAACTTGCGACTCCAACTGATACAAACTTTGTCATCCCTTTAAACCCCCTTCGCAAAATCTCGTCTCAGTAAGCACCTAACTGGCCTGTTGGTCTAGTGGTTAGTGACCCTGACTGCTAAGCCGGAGGTCGTGGGTTCGATTCCCACCCAGGACAAATCTTTGTGTGATGAGCATGATTGTTTGTTTTGTGTCTGGGTGTAATTTATTTATAATATGTAATATGTAATATGTATTGCCAAAAAAAAAATGTATATATGTAGTATATCAGTTGTTTAGTACCCATAACACAAGCAAATATAATTGCTTAATTTGGGGCTAGATGGCGCTGTGTGAATGTGGTAGAATATTATTATTATTATTATTATTATTATTATTACCTATGTCCTAAAAGAAACCCCCATGCAAAATTTGAGACTTCTAGCACTTGTAGTTTCTGAGATTTTGTGATGATTGAGTGAGTGAACTTTTGCTTTTATATATATACTTACTATAAAAGGCTATCAAAAAATAGTTACATGTTTTCGAGGTGGTATGAAAATTAGAAGAGAATAACAGTAATAAATAAAATTTTATTTTATTATTTATAATATTAAAAATATTCAAACTAAACACTACACAATAATAACACAATACAAAGTATAATTATGAAAATGATTCACGAAAAATTGTTATAGTATGATTATGTTGAGAATATGAACGAAAATGACTTGGAATCAAACAAATACTGTAATTGAGATGAAAAATATTTGTACCCAAACTGTTCTATGATTGCTTTCGAAGATTGTATAATCTAGAAATATAAATACGGCGCCATCTGCCGGATACCTGTGTAACTTAGATGCTAAACCGCCATCTATTAGGAATTTATAGAACTAACCGATAAATACACACTAATGTCGTATAATAAATATTTAATTAGCAATAATAAATATTGAGATCAATAATTAAGATAAAAACTATTCTATCTTTTAAGTTAGACCATATTATAAATGGTTACAAAGTTTTATCAAAATCCGTTCAGTAGTTTCGGAGTTTATCGCGAACATACATCGTGACACGAAATTTTTATATATATAGATTATACTTATGAATGGGCCGGATCGTCCGGGGAAGTACTACCCTCTTATAGAAGATCAACTTGAGTAGTAGTATCCTTACTACTGCGTTTCGATCGGTGAGTGAGAGTGCCGGAGGCCCAATTTCCCCCCTTTCCTCTTTCCTCACCTTCCTCTAACCCCATTCCCAGCCGCCATAGTGGAGGCCACCATACCAGCAGTTTAAGACGATAGCTTTTGGTATGGTGGCCACCACTTCTGGATTCCACTGACTGCTTACCATCAGGCAGGGTGGAGTCACTTTGGTAGGCTAATATATATATAAAAAAAATACGTCATATTGAATTAAATATTAGAATTTATCAAAGCTGCCTGTCAAAATGATTACGAAATATCTCTGCGTTAAATCCGTTCCATATTACATATTCATTCACTCCTACATTAAACAAGAAGCTAGTTTCGTGACGTTTTCTCACTATGTATTTAATAATAACATAGTAATCCTTTCATATCAAAACTTCTTGACAATTAGTATAAAATCTAAGGAGTTCTTGTTTGATATCTTATTGTTACTGGTAAGGAAACTGCTACCCCAAGGCATTTAGATAAACAAAGAAGCTTAAACGTGGAGGTTTTCTTTTGTTCCACTCAACAATCCATATATTTCATATGTTACATACTCCCCAAAACACTCAGGTGAACGTTTGATCGCACTAACATAAAACACTTGACCCATATAAAACACAGAGTCACATTTCTCAATTGGTAGTTGCATTTTATGTCACTAAAATAGGTCAAGTTTTTGTGTAGCAGCCGCTCATGCGTGCGTGATCCACTATCTAAGGTCTCGAATAGATGAGAGAGCCGATAGCGCGGTGCCATAAAAAAGGCTGGATGTGGGACACGAGCCCAACACTGTATGGGTAGTAGATACTCAAGCCCCCGTCACCTTCCGTCCTACTTTATAGACTCCTGTCTCCCAAACCGCAATTTATTTTCGCTTCGTCTAAATTACCACTTACATTAATTACCCTCTACAAATTTATTGTTAATAGTGTTGGGTTTGAAACAATGTGCGCTCCCCAAAGCTACATTAGATAAGAGGCCGTTTAAAAACAAATATATTATTCATTTACGTAATCACTATTAACTTCAGATAATGTTTAATTATGGACAAAAATAATGCTGACTTTATTTGAAACTTCATTAATGTACACAAATTAACTGAAATATTATATTTAACCATAAACATCAATGTTATTCTTAATTTATAGGTATTATATAAAAATTTTAGTGTTTGTTTATTTGCCATAATTTTATGTCAAACAACATAATGGATTGCCGTAATATTTTAACCAGATGCAGCAACAGGCTCGAAAAGTGACATTACGTAGCTTTCGAATGTAGTGAAAAATAATTAATTTGCTTGTAACAGCCTTATTTTCATATTATTAATTATACAATAAAATATTAAGCGTTATCCGAAAAGGTCGATTATGTAAGTTTTAATAGTTTCAAACTATTGTTAACTAATTAGTTGGTAGATAACTGTATATGTAAAATTATAACCTACTCTAAGAAGATTGCTGTTGGCCGACCTAATCTGAGACTTACACTAGTCCCCAGAGTATATTTATAATCGTTAATTTATAGCAGAGAGTTCAGAGAACATGTAAATGTCTCAAGTAGATAGGTGGTGTACGGAGATAATATCTACAGTACCGTATAAACTATAGTCGAAAACGATTGTGCAAACATAAGTAGATAACAAATTTAAATTTTGTACAATGTACTATAATACAAATACAATTTACTATAATACAAACTATTTAAGCTCTTTGTTGACTATGATAACGGTTTTATTACTTTAGGAAGTAAACAAGCCAATTAACACAGAATTTTAGTAAATAAGCTCTCGTTATCTTTTAATACCTATTTTCAAAATACATATTACAGTAAACCTGAGTATCATTTACATGAATTTACATCGCGTACACGAGTATTATTATTGTATTGTGAGTATTATTATAAAAGGCGATTAAACCACATTGCTCTCATCTAAAAGCAATTTAATCTAGTCTAATAAAACCAACATAGACACAGCCAGAATGGATTACACTAAGTAAAAACGTACGACTGATTCGCTTTTCTTGCTTTGAGGTTTTCAACGCAGTGCAGGTCAACTGGCCGGGACAGGAGGGACGCAGCACGTAGCCTATACGAAATTATCTGCCCCGTGGGAGGGCACCCCGAGCGACTCGAGGAAAATATAAAACGAAAATAACTTGCGCCTACCTAAGCCTTGTGCCAGAGTTTTTTTTACATTAACACGGAAAGGCAGCAAATAAAATGTTTGTTTTAAATAAACGTTTGCCTTGACATTCCCTACGTATAGTTGTTTCGTTGTCTGTTTGCACAAACGCGACATTAAGGTAGGTAATTTACTCGCTGGCTTTCTGTTTTTGCACAAGTATTAATTATTCCACAAACACTGCGCCACCCATGGTACTCGGATATTGAAACCGCAGCAGATAATATGTAGGTACGTATTGTAAACCGTGCCGGTAATACTGAACGCGATATCACGCTATCTCGTTCGAAATAACCGTTACGAGCATGATGGCGGCCGACCTACGCTACTAAATGTTGGAAGTGAGTAGTTCCATTCCGCAACGACGCGAGCGTCCCACGGAAATCAAACGGTTACTGTATTAACTCGTGCAAGTTCTGTTTGTTCTGTACACATGTTCTAGTGAAACCAAAGCGGGAACGCGCATTTGTAGTAAAAGCGTGTCTCCGCCATAACTCGGACGACCTCAGACCGCACGATATTAAAACTATAAAGTGCCGCGCGCGACCGATTTACCCACCCCTTACGACTTGCCGACGACCCGTGTAAACTTTTTGTTTTCACCTTAAGTTTAATCTACATTTTATTTAGTACTTTGATTTTTATTACACTTGTAAACCTTTATTGAAAAATGCTAAACACGCTTTATGCTTACGGTTAATGAAACAAAAATGTAGGTCAAAATAAATTTACTTATATGAGACGGCATAAGAAAAACATATTCAAATGGAAGATGGAAAAGGATATGTGTGTTTATGACGCTCCACGGGGACTCACACGTTGAACTTCCCGACGTAAGCACACCGAAGCACAAGGGGTGAGCATAAAATGACTAAGTTATCGCTCTCAAAAGACGTATATAGTCGTAAAAGTCTGAAACGAAGGCACTCATATGAAAATAATCAAGAGTAAATCGATGTTCGGTGGGTTTCCTTTTGGTGACGTAACAATGTTGATTTCGGTGGCGCCACCAACGCCGCTCTATAAGGTCTGTTTCAGTAATCGGGAGCACAAGTGTCGTTTAGGGTGTTTATTGCCCACTCGACGGACACAATATGTAATGGCGGTATTAATCCTGTAAATTCAATAAATTTAAAAACGGTCCGTAACTGTGGGGCATGGCGCAGCAGTGAGCTGCCTCGCCATTTCTACACGTGGATACATACAATTTTTTGCACGCATTTTACAGTAAATCCCGCGTTACAGTATAAAAATCTCTACATAAAAAAAAATATTGTATGTGATAATTCTATTCTCATCTAAAAGACGACACGTGCGGGACTAAAGTGTCACCCTTTCACAGTGGAATCTAAAGGGTCTCGAACCAAATGGTTCAGCACTTCATACTTTTGTCGCTCAATTAAAGCCTGGAACTCTTTGCCAGCGTGTGATGTGTTCCCATCTAATTTTGATCCTGGGTCTTTTAAGCGGCGAAATGCAAAAAATAACAATAACGCAATAAATCTATTAAAGAAAGACATTTGAGTATCATTGTCAAAATCTACTGAAAATAACAGAAATGTATTGCAATATACGTCATTAATTATTGTGACAATCCATTATTTATGAGTGACAATTTCACCCGCAATCTAGTAAAGTTTGAGTCCAACTATATAAGTGATGACATGTGCAATGTTCTGTTCAAGCCTTTGTTCGGCGGCTTAACAGAATGACTGATATCACTATTGTCAGCTACCAATATAAATCAACCTAACTTTTGTATTTGCGATGAAGTCAGCTTTTCCCTATCTTTCTACTCCGATCATATTGCCAGGGTTTCAATTCAATAAGTCTTGTTTAACCACTCCACTAGTAGGAGCGATAGTATTGAAATTTATCTAATGACGAGTTCTAATCGAATGAAACCACAATGTTTTGCAACCTAAGCTAACACTTTAGAGTATTTTGTTCTATTCTCTATTGAAAAAAATTGAGATGGACTGCATCTGAAAGCCTTGTGAAATAAAACTTTAACAGTCGCTTGAATTTCATGCCTATTCAAAATTCATGCTACAAAAACGTGGTGAGATTGAAGATAGCGGTAATGTAATAAATATGTAGTAGGTATCTTTCACAGTGAAATTTTAATAGATGCTAGATTTGATTGTCGAATTTTAAAACAAGGCTGAATAAATATTGACTTTATGCGTCCATCTGTTTGTTAAATTTTTTAATTCTTAAACAGGAGTTACCTATAGTCCGAAAATTTTGAAATTCCTATTCAGGTAAGTCACTACCTAGAACTTATCTAATAGAGTATTTTTTTATTATTTTATTTGTTATTCTATTTACTGACTTACAGTAAAGGAAACATCAGAAGAAAACCTGGACTTAAAAAAAAAGCTGAAATTGTCAATCCACCTCGGTCAAGCGGGGCGTGGTGAAGAATGCTCTGTATGAGATCTTTTCGTACATTGGAATAATAACGGGTTGGTATTACTTATATATATATAATAAAATTGGAGTGTCTGTTTGTAATATTGAAATAACCGTTTTTTACTACGTGTATATGAATATAATAAACGGTACATACACCAAAATAATTTTTTTTTCAATTTTTGTCCGTCTGTCTGTTTGTTCCGGCTAATCTCTGAAATGGCTGAACCGATTTTGACGGGACTTTTATTAGCTGGTAGCTGGTGTAATAAGGAGTAACTTAGGCTACGTTTATTTTATTTTTATTTTTTTTATATTGTGCTGTTATTATATTGTTTGTAATATTGAAATAACCGTTTTTTACTACATGTATATGAATACGGTACATACACCAAAATATTTTGTTTTTCAATTTTTGTGTGTCGGTCTGTCTGTCTGTCTGTCTGCCTGTCTGTCTGTTTGTTCTGGCTAATCTCTGAAATGGCTGGACCGATTTTGACGGGACTTTTAATGGCAGGTAGCTGCTGTAATAAGGAGTAACTTAGGCAACGTTCATTTTAGAAAAATTCTTTTATTTTAGTAAAATAAAGTAATGTTGATCGACTGTTAGGCGGATCGAAGTTCGCCGGGTCAGCTAGTCATTAATATAATTTATCTTATTGTATGTAAGTAGTAATTACTTTTTGAGCTTATTTCTTTATACTATTATGTGGAGCTAACAGTTACGTAATAAATTATAATAAGCACTTAAACCTTCTTAATAGAGTGAGGCGCGATTCGTATCTGATTTCGTGTGTAATCCTGAAGTAGTTTTAAAAAACATTTGTAGAATTTCTACAATACAGACTTTATTATAAAACTTTCTCAAAGTCAAAGTCAAAGTCAAAATTAAAGCATTTATTTCATTTAGATCATAAAGTATGATGCTTATGAAAAGTCAACATTACATTTTGTCAGCCAATTGACCTACAGCCAGTTCGCTGACGAGGTAGAGCTGTGAGAAGAACTGGCAAGAAACTCACGCCACTCTTTTCAATCGCCAGATAATTACAGTTATTTGAATGAGTTACAATTTAAACACTCAACGCAACCAAAGAACCATACAAAGTAATTATTACAAATTAACTAATTAATATAATACTAAGATTAAAGAAAGAAAACAAGGAATTCAATTATTTAGTTTCAACTAGTATGGTAATTTGACTACGTATTTTAATTAAACTGGTAAATGCACCCCCTGGTCACATTGAACGACAAGGTAATACTGGATTGAATATTAAATGTAAGCCATGCCAAGATTGACCAGTCATCCCAAGTAGCACCCGTTCACGAGCATGACGCACGGGCCAGCCATCATCACCCTCGCCATATTAGAGGGAAGGTGATGACCCGGCCAATACGACACCACAAGCAATGACATTTTAGTGAGCATGACAATGCAGGGCATGGGTGGTAAAAGTACCCTAATAAAATGTATTATGCCTTACGAACTCGTAATGATCATGATAAGCATCCACTTCACATTAAACTCAACTCAAATATTTCTTTCATTGAATTTCATTTTCTTCCAACTAGCTATATCGCTTTTGTATTCTTTTTAAAGCTGCAAGATATAAATATTTCGTATAAAATATTACAGCAAAACAGCTACGCTATCTTTTGGATTCTTTCATGTCAAATAGCAATGGTGTTAAATTGAATGTCATTGACCGGGCAACGCAAACAGCAAATGATACTCCCTTTCTAATACTATGTATACATGTACAAGAAGGTTCGTGTTCCGCTAGCACTTGAATTGAACGGGAACTTTGCAATAAAACCGTTACTTTTAAATGCAAACTGGGACGCGCTGTTGAACTTTGCTTTTGATAAAACTTTTACATGCGTCTTCTGAAAATTTACCATGGTGGTAAGCGTACTTACATCGATAATCATCAAATTAAATTGTTTTGCATTAATATGTTTCTTTATGCAAAAAGGAAAATACAGGTATCCAGGTATACTAAGCTGGTTAACTAGCATAGCTGATGTTAGGTTATGATACACCACATGATCCTAGCTTTCTGTTTAAAACCACATTTTATTCTTTCTCTGAAAATTCATAATCCACACATCAAGATTTTGGTTTGTTGAGTATCTGGAGAAGTACTTCTGTCAATGACCGTACCTAATCACAAAAACTACTGCCTCAATTTCAGTTACGATGAAGTACATGTAAGTGGATGATGGTAATGAATCCGGCAAGGAAGTTAAATACTAAATATACGTGAGCGTTCTTGCGCCCACGCCCAAATACGAAAGGAACAGGGTAGTGTGCTTATAGTGGATATTCCGGTCACTCGTCTCACTTCGCCGTCTCGCTCCTTTGATCGGACTGTAGACAACCGCAAATAATTGATGGGCTTCTCTGACGTTTATAACCCACTATAGGTCAAAGAAAATACCCATAAATATTAGCGTTCCTTTTAAATGTGGGTCAAATTACTATGCAGTTAATATGGTGTTTCAAAAACAAATTTCCCTCGCCAACTTTAGCGACTTTAAGGCCTGGTTTCCACCAAAGCGGAGAGGAGCGGAGACGAGAAAAGATAACCAATCAGATTTCGTTATTACCACATCTCTTCTCCGCTTAGCTTCGATGGAAATGGATCAAGCGGGGAAGAGAGGAGATGTCTCATTTTTCTATAGAATTTTGTGCGGCGAGCGAGCCAGCGGCGGCGTGGCGGAGCGGAGAAGGTAGACAGTTCTCCGCTCCGCCACGCGCCGGTCGGGCGACCGGGCGGCGCGGCGTCTTCCTTTCGTAGATAGAACTTGACTGGTTTCGATCCCTCACAGCTCACGTCTCCGCTACACTGCTCCTCTCCGCTACACTTCTCCTCTCTGCTTTGGTGGAAACAACCTACCAGCTTTGCAGGACATCTCTTCTCTTCTCCTCTCCTCTCCGCTTTGGTGGAAACCGGGCCTCAAGCCCGACTCTGAAGGCCCTTAGGTGTCTCAATACGCAATCGAGGCAATTTTAACAATTTATGTAAGACGTAACGTATGACGCTTTTGTTGGATTAAATTTCAATCATTTGATACAAACTCGTATGCCATTTAGTAGGACCAGTACTCATCTTTATTGATCTGTCGTTTTAGACAAAGACCAACTCAAAGACCCTGTCCTCAAAGCTTATGCACCAAGAGAACGTCGCATCAGTGAGCCTGCGTAATGCAACAAGAATCATTATTTCAATGGCGTTGAAATGATGAGTAACGACACAATAGTTGACTGCCTCTGTGGTTCGGTGGTACTGTGTACTGACTACCACGCAGAGCTCGCGGTTTCGATTTCCGCTCAATGCAAATATTTGTGTGCATGAACATGTCTATTTGCATTGGTCTGGGTGTTTCTATGTATAATATGTATGTAAAAAAAGTATTTAAGTATGTATATCCACATTCTAGAACCCATAACACAAGTTATTATATATGCTTACTTTGGGTCTAGATGGCGTTGTGTGTAGTTGATAAAATATTATTATATTATTAATATAAAATATTCACACCAAAACTTGTCTTATATTATTAATACAAAAGCGTGTTAAAAGTAATCTTGACTTCAACTCGACATTGATATGTACATTCTCAAGGACATTCGTCTTATATATATTCATTCATGTATGATATGCAATATATATGATAAATATGGATGGTGACAGTATTAGGCTATGCAAATATTCTGTCGAAGTAAAGAAATACTGTTTTATTTTGTATTATGTAACTGAGTGAACGTCTCTTGCATAGCAATTACTAAGCAGTTGAACGGCTTTCAACCTTAATTTATATCTATAATAAAGAATGTCTAATAAATAAACAAACATACTTACCTATGTATGTTACTGGATTTTTGTCAACAGAAATCCTTAATACCAAGTTACGAGTAGCAACGCAACCGTAAAAAATAGCTTCTTTAGACCCAAGGGCTTCACCAACATTTCTCCCAACTAAAATTACAACTACAAAAACATTCGAAGTCGAAAGAAACTGTGGCCTACATAATATATATTGTATTATTTTATCCTGTAGGTACATAAACTTTCCAAAAACACGAAAAAACAAGTATCTCAAATTAATCAAACCAATACGTCCGAATAATTCAACATTACCAAATTATATACATAATTGTGATTAATTGGATTACAAATAAACAGTAAGGCGAATAAATCATAGTAATTAAAGCCGCTTTCTGGCACGGTACCACCCTTCACCCCCTACCTCGGACCTGCATTCTCTTTTCAATTATTTTCCCGTGCAGATTACTGAGCAGTCCACTTGTCCAGTTCAATTTAATAAATTGAGTTAAAACTCTGAGTAAATTATATGGAGCGGTGTTTGTTAAATATATTCGTGTGCAATAAAGTAATACAAAGTCGCCAATTGTACTTAGATGTTGCTGCTTTCATTGCAGTATAATTTATTATATTACAATTACTACAGTTTTTAGTAATATACAATAGATGCAAATACTATAACTAAAATTCGGTTCACTAAGTTCCGCAACACCTAATGTAGGTAAACCTTCCTAATCTTTATAATGACTTACTTACAACTTAGATCTTTATAATGTCCTGGACTCTGTCTCATCTACATCATACAGCATAAGATAGGTAAATTCCAAAAGTTGTGTTCGCGACAACTGTGAAAATAGTGTTAAAACAGTGCATACAGTGATAGACAGAACCTAGACAGATTTAAAACCTAGAAAAACATTACACGCGTGTGCTAGCATAACATTTAATGAACAGTGAATTTGAGTGCCACACGTTTATATATGAGAACGAGAACGAAAACGTCGTTCGTCTACCGCCATTAGTAAAAGTTAATAGCGAACTATTTTTTGTTTACCTTATGGTGAAACCATTTAGTGTTAATCTAAAATCTAGATTTATAATGTTTAGAATCACTTTTTATTGTGCTCCTTAGTGTTCTATTCACGAATATGTATTTGCCTTTTAGATAAAACAAATAGTTTATAAGTTATAGCAGAAACAAAGTTATTTTTATGTTTAGGTCATAATTTGGTCTGTAACTTAGGTTTCAATCAATAAAAAATAGTTACTTTGGTGTTTTATTTTAGAGAATGGTGTCCCCTAGATGTACGTGAAATCTTATTAAAATAGATTCAATAGTTTAGAAAATATAAGCAGATAAAGTTCAAAGTACGTCTAGGAGGCACTAAAATTCTAGGTTTATACTACGATATCTAGGTAATCGTAAAGTTTAGAATCATAGTATAGATATTTCATGTTAGGTAACATCGATACCTATCTAACGGTACCTAGATGATTGTTGTATTGTTAAAAATGACGTAGTTATAACCAGAAATGTAATGTATTGATAATGAAAATAAAGTTTGTACGAGGTGTTTTGCACACGGCACTAACCGAGGCAAATGGTATATAAGCGCGCGCGCGCGGACACAGAACGTTCACTGTTAATCAGTAACCCATAGAAGACTCTTCAAGCCTCAACACCTAATGGCCTAAGCAGAACACCTCAAGCATTGAACCAAGACCGTTTGTTTTACTTCAGTATGCCCCTATAGTGAAGCCCTACACGACGTCTTCGAAGATCAGCGCTGTATCCGGAACCTATAGGTGTAGGACGACAGCGGGTCGTTCATAGATCTACACAACACATTCGTGTTGGGTTCGATTACCGCCCGTCCGGCACATTTGCTGGTCCTTCGAGCCGGATTGCAGAGCTGAAATTTGAAGACATAATACTGAAGAACTGAAGATGCCGGTCACACGTTCAAAGGGAAGAGCTCCTGAAACCTGGAAGCGGGACACTGACGCGGGTGCATCTACAAGTACGCCTGTACTTCGACACCAAACGCAGCCACGCTCGCCGTCTACAAGCGACAACGCGCCGCCGCCGCCGCCGCCCCTCTCCCCGCGCCCCGCGCGGGGGGGAACACCGCCTGTTACGATGCACGCAGCCACGGAAGAGGGCTCTAGTGATACAGTACGCCCATCGCAACAGACACGATCGAGAACAGCCAGCCAGGAAGGTGGTGCGGCAGAAGAACAAGACAGACGCTCCGCTACTACCAGCCGCTCGAAAAGGAAGGTGCTGAAGGCCCGGGAAGAAATGTTGAAGATAAAATTACAGTTAGCGCAGTTAGCTCTTCAGAGGGCTCAAGAGGAGGACTCCGACTCTGACTATGAAGAAGACGGACACTCCAAAATAGAATACGTCAAGTCGTGGCTTGAAGAGGCACCAGAGCCGTTATTTAGGATGGCACACAGTATAGAAAATGATGAAGAACCTACAAGAAAGGGAATTCGTCCACAGAATAGAATAGAACATGATGAAGGACCTGCAAGAAAGGGAATTCGTCCACAGAATAGAATAGAACATGATGAAGGACCTACAAGAAAGGGAATTCATCCACAGAACAGAATAGAACAGGATGAAGCGCCTCCAAGGAAGGATATTCATCCACAGAACAGAATAGAACAAGATGAAGCGCCTCCAAGGAAGGATATTCATCAACAGAATAGAATAGAAAACAGTACAGAAGATGAAGCTCCTCAGAAGAAGGAAACTCATCACCAGGGAGGGGACCTGATGACACCACTCATCACGGGACTTACCTCCGCTATAGCGGCACTCGCCGACAGGAAGCCTCTGGATACATCGATAGTGTCTCCACATCCGGCGGTTTCTAAAGTCATTATGACTTTACCAACGTTCAGCGGCGCACATACAGAATGGCTATCGTTTCGCGCGCTGTACGACACCACAAGAAAATACTTCAACGATATAGAAAATACAGCAAGACTAAGAAGAAGCTTAAAGGGTCGAGCTCTGGAAGCAGTCAGCTCAGAGCTAATAGGAAATGCAAGACCGGACGAAATTATGAAGGAACTAGAATTGCAATTTGGAAGGCCAGACCCCATAGCGCAGGCAGAGACAGACAAGCTGAAGACATTGCCACGCTGCACAGAAGCACCTAAGGATATTTGCGCTTTCGCCAGCAAGATTAGAAGTAGCGTTATTACACTGCAAGCACTCAAGAAAGAACATTATTTAGTGAACCCTGAATTACTACGAGTGCTTACTGAAAAGCTGCCGAACTCTCTGCGTGTGACGTGGTACCGGACGTACACAGAAAAGTACGAATCTCTGCCGGATCTCAGCCGCTTCAGTGAATTTGTAACAGAATATGCGAGGTTCTGCAGTGCTTTCGCCCCAGCGGAGAATATTAGTGAACAGCAACCAACGCGGCGAACAGTACAGCGAACGCATACAGCTACAGAGAAGCGCACGTCTGATCGCGCCTCCTCGCAGAAGTGCAGAGTATGTGTAATCGTAAAGTTTAGAATCATAGTATAGATATTTCATGTTAGGTAACATCGATACCTATCTAACGGTACCTAGATGATTGTTGTATTGTTAAAAATGACGTAGTTATAACCAGAAATGTAATGTATTGATAATGAAAATAAAGTTTGTACGAGGTGTTTTGCACACGGCACTAACCGAGGCAAATGGTATATAAGCGCGCGCGCGGACACAGAACGTTCACTGTTAATCAGTAACCCATAGAAGACTCTTCAAGCCTCAACACCTAATGGCCTAAGCAGAACACCTCAAGCATTGAACCAAGACCGTTTGTTTTACTTCAGTATGCCCCTATAGTGAAGCCCTACACGACGTCTTCGAAGATCAGCGCTGTATCCGGAACCTATAGGTGTAGGACGACAGCGGGTCGTTCATAGATCTACACAACACATTCGTGTTGGGTTCGATTACCGCCCGTCCGGCACATTTGCTGGTCCTTCGAGCCGGATTGCAGAGCTGAAATTTGAAGACATAATACTGAAGAACTGAAGATGCCGGTCACACGTTCAAAGGGAAGAGCTCCTGAAACCTGGAAGCGGGACACTGACGCGGGTGCATCTACAAGTACGCCTGTACTTCGACACCAAACGCAGCCACGCTCGCCGTCTACAAGCGACAACGCGCCGCCGCCGCCGCCGCCCCTCTCCCCGCGCCCCGCGCGGGGGGGAACACCGCCTGTTACGATGCACGCAGCCACGGAAGAGGGCTCTAGTGATACAGTACGCCCATCGCAACAGACACGATCGAGAACAGCCAGCCAGGAAGGTGGTGCGGCAGAAGAACAAGACAGACGCTCCGCTACTACCAGCCGCTCGAAAAGGAAGGTGCTGAAGGCCCGGGAAGAAATGTTGAAGATAAAATTACAGTTAGCGCAGTTAGCTCTTCAGAGGGCTCAAGAGGAGGACTCCGACTCTGACTATGAAGAAGACGGACACTCCAAAATAGAATACGTCAAGTCGTGGCTTGAAGAGGCACCAGAGCCGTTATTTAGGATGGCACACAGTATAGAAAATGATGAAGAACCTACAAGAAAGGGAATTCGTCCACAGAATAGAATAGAACATGATGAAGGACCTGCAAGAAAGGGAATTCGTCCACAGAATAGAATAGAACATGATGAAGGACCTACAAGAAAGGGAATTCATCCACAGAACAGAATAGAACAGGATGAAGCGCCTCCAAGGAAGGATATTCATCCACAGAACAGAATAGAACAAGATGAAGCGCCTCCAAGGAAGGATATTCATCAACAGAATAGAATAGAAAACAGTACAGAAGATGAAGCTCCTCAGAAGAAGGAAACTCATCACCAGGGAGGGGACCTGATGACACCACTCATCACGGGACTTACCTCCGCTATAGCGGCACTCGCCGACAGGAAGCCTCTGGATACATCGATAGTGTCTCCACATCCGGCGGTTTCTAAAGTCATTATGACTTTACCAACGTTCAGCGGCGCACATACAGAATGGCTATCGTTTCGCGCGCTGTACGACACCACAAGAAAATACTTCAACGATATAGAAAATACAGCAAGACTAAGAAGAAGCTTAAAGGGTCGAGCTCTGGAAGCAGTCAGCTCAGAGCTAATAGGAAATGCAAGACCGGACGAAATTATGAAGGAACTAGAATTGCAATTTGGAAGGCCAGACCCCATAGCGCAGGCAGAGACAGACAAGCTGAAGACATTGCCACGCTGCACAGAAGCACCTAAGGATATTTGCGCTTTCGCCAGCAAGATTAGAAGTAGCGTTATTACACTGCAAGCACTCAAGAAAGAACATTATTTAGTGAACCCTGAATTACTACGAGTGCTTACTGAAAAGCTGCCGAACTCTCTGCGTGTGACGTGGTACCGGACGTACACAGAAAAGTACGAATCTCTGCCGGATCTCAGCCGCTTCAGTGAATTTGTAACAGAATATGCGAGGTTCTGCAGTGCTTTCGCCCCAGCGGAGAATATTAGTGAACAGCAACCAACGCGGCGAACAGTACAGCGAACGCATACAGCTACAGAGAAGCGCACGTCTGATCGCGCCTCCTCGCAGAAGTGCAGAGTATGTGAAAGAGATGGTCACCACGCATCAGAATGCAATGCTTTCAAGTCTGCCGACGTGAACAGAAGGTGGGAACTAGCGAAGACACATCACCTGTGCTTCGGCTGCCTTCGCCCGCGCTACATGGGACACATATGCAAGTCAAAGAAGTGCAATATAGGAGAATGCACAGCTCGCCATCATCATCTTCTGCACTACGAGAAGAGGAACGTGCAAGGAGAAGCAAAACAGGAGATAGTTGCCAGCTCGAGCGTCTGTGAGAAAACTCAAGCCTTTTTGAAGATAGTTCCCGTGCACGTAGTTGGACCGGCGGGAGAAGCGTCTACGTTCGCGCTGCTAGACGATGGATCCACCGTGTCACTTATAGACGAAGATATAGCGAAAGAAATCGGTGCAGAAGGCACATCTGATCCACTCACGATTCGAACGATTGGCGATACGGCGATGGTTATATCAAGTGCTAGAAGAATAAATGTTACCTTGAAGAGCACAGAAAACAGAGAGACGCCGCTGTGTGCACGCACGTACCCAGGCTTAAACCTGTTACCACAAACAGTCAGTAAACGTGACCTGTTGGACTGCAAACATTTGGAAGATATAAAGGAGAAGCTGGTATACAACACGGGCGTACCAAAGATACTTATCGGACAAGATAACTGGCATCTCCTCGTCGCTAGCGCCACCAGAAGAGGACCCAGCCACCAGCCAGTCGCCTCGCTGACGCCGTTAGGATGGGTACTACACGGCACGTCCACTAGAACACTGGGACACACCGTACACTTCGTAAATCAGATGTCATCTGTTAATGAAAACATAGACGCACAGTTGAAGGAACATTTTGCACTTGAATCGCTAATGATCACCCCACGTCGTCCGCGCTCCGACCCTGAAAAGCAAGCAGAAGATATATTAGAAAAGCACACGAAACAGATAGAAAATGGGCATATAGAAACAGCTCTTCTGTGGAAAAAAGAAGAGTTCGAGATGCCTGACAGTTATGAAATAGCAATCAACAGACTTACTTCAATAGAGAAGAAACTTGACAGGAACGTTGAACTGAAAAAGAAATATATAGAACAGATGAATTTATTAATAGAAAAGGGCTATGCTGAAGAGGCCCCATCATATAGAACTCCTGGGAGGACTTGGTACTTACCCCACTTCGACGTATACAACCCCTCGAAGCCAGAGAAGCTACGAATTGTACATGACGCCGCCGCGCGAACAAAGGGAGCGTCGCTCAATGATTACCTCCTTACGGGACCAGACCTGCTGCAATCGTTACCTGGTGTGCTCATGAGGTTTCGCCGCCACCGTGTTGCCGTCTCTGCCGACATAGCAGAAATGTTCATGCAAGTGCAAGTAAGAACAGAGGACAGAGATGCACTTAGATACCTGTGGAGAGGTGACCGGCGGGAGGGCCCACCAACAGAATACCGTATGAAGTCACTAATATTCGGCGCAGCAAGCTCACCGTGTACAGCGATATTCGCAAAGAATTGGAACGCGCGTAAACACGCGTGCTTACATCCTGAAGCGGCAGAAGCGATAATAGAGAACCATTATATGGATGACTACTTGGACAGCTTCAGGGATGAGCACGAAGCGGCGCGCATAGCAACAGAAGTCCGCGATATACATAGAAAAGCTTGTTTTGAATTACGAAGATGGGTGTCAAACTCAGTGGAAGTTATAGAAAAGTTACAGCCAAGTTCAAGCCCTATAGAAACAGTTAGTCTTGCCAGCGATAGATCAGAAGAGGAGATACTCGGCTTAATGTGGAATCCGAGTACTGACGAGCTGAGTTTTAACCTAAAGCTTGCTCGACTCCCCTGCAACTTATTAGAAAAGGAAACGCCTACCAAACGAGAAGCGTTACGCATCGTTATGTCTCTTTATGACCCTCTTGGACTCGCCTCACCTATCACGATTAGAGCCAAACAAATACTGCAAGAAGCGTGGCGACTTGGTACAGACTGGGATGATAAGCTAAATGAAGACTTATCTCAACAGTGGACATCGTGGAAGCGACAATTACAACAGTTGAAAACAGTCAGCATACCGCGGTGCTATCCCGGCTACAGCGACGCAGCTTCAATACAAGTACACGTGTTTACAGACGCCAGTGAGACAGCCTACGCGACAGCTGTGTATTGGAGAACAACTACACCAGATGGCCGAGTGTATGTGACACTCGTCTCAGCAAAGGCGAGAGTAGCACCGCTGAAAATAGTGTCTATTCCACGTCTTGAACTTCAAGCCGCTGTGTTGGGAACTCGCGTTGTTTCAAGCGTCATACAAGAACATCGTATCAAGCCAGAGGCCGTTATATACTGGACGGACAGCAGAACAGTATTATCGTGGATAAGGAAAGGCTCAAGATCATATAAACCATTCGTCGCACATCGCCTTGCTGAGATAGAAGAGCACAGTAAAGTGGAACAATGGCGCTGGGTGCCTACTAAATGCAACAGCTCGGACATCGCTACGCGCGGCATATTATTAACTTTTTCGCAGGCGCTATCGAAACAGTTAGATGAATGGTATTATGGACCTGCGTTTTTATACGAAGATCCGTCGTTATGGCCTGCGGAGAAGACTAATATTTGCACAGACACAGGGGAGGAACGTACCACAACAGTTATAGATTCATATAGCGAGACACAGAAAGTGTCAGAAGTCATACCAGATGTAAACAGATTTTCTAAGTGGGAACGACTTCTACGAACTACAGCGAGAGTTCTACAGTTTATAGAATTATGCAAGAAAACTAAGAAGCAAGACTTGTACAAGAGAACACAGAAAAATACTCTGGAGGATCCAGATTGGCGCCGCGTACAGCAGAAGCAGAAAAACAAGTCAGCGCCTGGCGACACATCCCGCCTCGCCGCTGACTCGACAAAGTACGTGCTTCTCACAGCAGAACACACCCGCGGCGCTGAGGACCTCCTTGTGAAGGCGGTACAAGAAGCCTCCTTCAGCGCCGACCTCCGCGAGCTGCGACGAGGTGGGAGTGGCGCCAGGGGAAGCCGCTTAAGTGTACTGCCCATAGAACTGAATAACGGCGTGATTACACTGCGCAGTCGTATAGCCGCCGTGCGAGATATTACAGAGAAAACAAAGAGGCCGCCTGTCTTGGACGGTGATCATCGTATAGTACAGTTATATATAGATTGGACTCATAGAAGCCTACATCACAGTGGAACAGAGTTGGTGATTAATGAAATACGCCAACACTATTGGATATTGCGCTTACGACCGACCACTAAGAAAATAGTGCATCAATGTTTACAGTGTAAAATTCGTAAAGCGATACCGCCGCAGCCGAGCACCGGAGACCACCCTAAAGCACGCCTCGCTCATCACCAGAGACCGTTTACTTTCACCGGCCTTGATTACTTCGGGCCACTCTTCGTGACAGTGGGAAGACAACATCAGAAAAGATATGTGGCGCTGTTTACCTGCCTTACCTCTAGGGCAGTGCACCTGGAGGTCGCCGCCAATCTCAGCGCTGACTCAGCGATCCTGGCGCTGCGCAGATTCGCCGCGCGGCGAGGTTGCCCGTCTGAAATATACTCTGACAACGGCACTAACATGCACGGTGCCGACAAAGAGATGCGGGAAGCAGTGCAACACGAAGCAGGACGCCGTGGCATCGCCTGGCGTTTCATCACGCCCTCAGCGCCTTTCATGGGGGGGGCCTGGGAGCGCCTAGTCAGGTGTGTAAAGACCACTCTTTACACCGTTCTCCACGACAAGTATCCGCACGAAGAAGTACTTGCCACGCTACTGTGCGAGGTCGAGTACACGGTCAACAGTCGACCCCTCACCCACGTCTCTGTAGACGTAGGTGACACCGAGGCGATCACCCCAAACCACATACTGTTTGGGGGCTCCGCCCGCTTGCCTTCTCTGGGTGAGTTCAGCGAGACCGACAGCATCAGCAAGAAGCACTGGAGACGCGCGCAGTACCTAGCCGACGAATTTTGGCGTCGCTGGGTGCGCGAGTACCTGCCCGAGCTACAGAACCGGCGGGAGCCTCATGGGAAGGGCCCCCTCTTCGAAGTCGGCGACCCCGTACTCATAGCCGACGGCCAGCTACCTCGCAACACTTGGCCGCGAGGTAGGATCGTGGCCGTCTATCCAGGCGCCGACGGGCAGATCAGGACAGCGGAGGTGCGCACATCAGCTGGAGTGCTCAAGAGGCCTACAAAGAAACTGGTGCCTCTGCCGAAGTAACGTCGCTCACCGGATGGACTGCAGCACCGCTCCAACACGACGTGTCCACGCGTTGCTGCACGGCGGGAGAAATGTTCGCGACAACTGTGAAAATAGTGTTAAAACAGTGCATACAGTGATAGACAGAACCTAGACAGATTTAAAACCTAGAAAAACATTACACGCGTGTGCTAGCATAACATTTAATGAACAGTGAATTTGAGTGCCACACGTTTATATATGAGAACGAGAACGAAAACGTCGTTCGTCTACCGCCATTAGTAAAAGTTAATAGCGAACTATTTTTTGTTTACCTTATGGTGAAACCATTTAGTGTTAATCTAAAATCTAGATTTATAATGTTTAGAATCACTTTTTATTGTGCTCCTTAGTGTTCTATTCACGAATATGTATTTGCCTTTTAGATAAAACAAATAGTTTATAAGTTATAGCAGAAACAAAGTTATTTTTATGTTTAGGTCATAATTTGGTCTGTAACTTAGGTTTCAATCAATAAAAAATAGTTACTTTGGTGTTTTATTTTAGAGAATGGTGTCCCCTAGATGTACGTGAAATCTTATTAAAATAGATTCAACAGTTTAGAAAATATAAGCAGATAAAGTTCAAAGTACGTCTAGGAGGCACTAAAATTCTAGGTTTATACTACGATATCTAGGTAATCGTAAAGTTTAGAATCATAGTATAGATATTTCATGTTAGGTAACATCGATACCTATCTAACGGTACCTAGATGATTGTTGTATTGTTAAAAATGACGTAGTTATAACCAGAAATGTAATGTATTGATAATGAAAATAAAGTTTGTACGAGGTGTTTTGCACACGGCACTAACCGAGGCAAATGGTATATAAGCGCGCGCGCGCGGACACAGAACGTTCACTGTTAATCAGTAACCCATAGAAGACTCTTCAAGCCTCAACACCTAATGGCCTAAGCAGAACACCTCAAGCATTGAACCAAGACCGTTTGTTTTACTTCAGTATGCCCCTATAGTGAAGCCCTACACGACGTCTTCGAAGATCAGCGCTGTATCCGGAACCTATAGGTGTAGGACGACAGCGGGTCGTTCATAGATCTACACAACACATTCGTGTTGGGTTCGATTACCGCCCGTCCGGCACAAGTTGTATGTAATACACCACTGAATGTGGTTTTAGTTTAATGTTGAATGTACCATATCAGTAAATATGTCATGTTATTGTATTGTAAGTGTAATTACAATTTCTTTGTAGCTCTACTTTCTGTACAATAATTTATAGTTATAGCATAAGTATATTTTATGTGTTTTCCCTGAAGTGTTGTAACACTGCATGTAAAGCACAAAATATAGCTATCGTAAACACGGGAGGGCATTATTGTGCCACCGCTTTGTCGCAGGTATGTAATAAATTAATACATAAATTACAAAGGATTGAATGTTTATAAACGTCACGTAACCTCCCAAATCCCTCCATTAGAGTTTGTTTACTTAGCCGGTGCGCAAATCTTGAGAGGTCGATTCACGAAATGCTCCATGAATATGCGATGACACAAACCGTACACAGTTTTTCCATTTAGAAAGCGTAATGAAATCTCACGCATACGCGCTTTATTTGTTTTTTAATCATACCAATATCCAAAGGTACAAACAAAGAAGACATTACGCGCATACCTACACCAATACACTATATTTATTCTAATTTATACGGTATCCACGCTGATTTCAGCAGAATGGGCCGGATCGTCCGGGGAAGTACTACCCTCTCATAGAAGATCGACTTAAGAGTAGTAGTATCCGTACTACTGCGTTCCGTTCGGTGAGTGAGAGCGCCGGAGGCCCAATTTCCCTCCTTTCCTCTTTCCTCACTTCCCTCAGTACCTTCCCCTAACCCCATTCCCAGCCGCCATAGTGGAGACCACCATACCAGCAGTTTAGGACGATGGCTTTTGGTATAGTGGCCGCCACTTCTGGATTCCACTGACTGCTTACCATCAGGCGGGGTGGAGTCACTTTGGTAGGCTATAACATAAAAAAAAACGAAATAAATTCAAATACTTATTTGCTATTGAGACTACTCCGACAATATCTTCATTAGTCATAAATTCAACACTTAATTTGAAGAAATAACACGATTTGTCCTTTTAAATAGATTATTCTCACTGGTATCACTGCGTTTAAATGAGGTTATAAATTGTAAAAAAATTCCACCTCCACAATTTCTTTGAATTGAAAAAAGGGATACAGATGCTAATGAAAAATGCAGTATGTTTAGGAAAGGAAAGTATTTTACCTACAATAGGTAGAAATTGTAAATGTTTGGAGAGATAGTTTGGATTTAATTGTGACGCCTAATGGAATCGGCTCCTTTTGCCGTTTAGGGTTGGATATGTCATAATGTTTATACCTAAGGTTTCGAAGTTTATCTTGAATGCCACAAATATAATAGCTGAAAGAAATTGAAGAGTGGCAAAACATTGGATTAAATCATAAAAAGAAAGTACATAGTTAAGAAATATATAGCTTTGTGAGAATATGGACACTAAAGATATGTAGGTTGTGAGTGTACGAATACGAACGCAGGTAGCTTTAAAAGTGCAGTGTATAACGATCGGCTGCGAGCGCAAAGGAAGCGCGATTTGTATTTGCGATCTTCAGTTTTTCCGCCGTCCGGATGCACCGTGCCGCTCAACACTGCCGTGGAGCTAACGAACCATTCCCTACCGAATCATCCAACCTAAATATTTATCCCAATCATTTGTTGAACTTTGTCCTATTTTGTTTTAATAACAACTAACGTCTAATAATTCTGTGTCTACAAATTTGAATATGCAAACGTCTGCGACATGTGTTACCTTAAAAATAATATAAACAGCGAGTAATGTATCATAGAAATAATACCTGTCTAGAATTTAAAATCAGAGATACTACGTTTAATTTATTATGAAAGCACAAAAATCTTTTAAAAAATCTTTTTAAAATAAATGTGAGTGACATTTTATCCACGTGTCAAATCTTGATTATAACCTTTGTCTGAAGATTGTTGAACTTGTAATCCTCGTTATGAAACGTAGCAAGCTGATTTCTATAGACAGTTTAAAATATCAGAATGCTCTAAACTATACATTACCAACGAACGAACTCTTCGGTTAAATAGGATCTGTTGCTAGAAAAGATTAGACAGTATTCGCGACTGGACACCGCAGAAAATTATTTACTTTATCTACATAAATCAAAGAGAATCTACAAGCAAATTATTATCAAACGTTTCTAACGTTATGGAAAAGTGTCATCAAAATTTCTCAGATCGTCCTTTGACAAGATATAAATTCTTCTTTTCGAAACAGGGAAATTTTAATACCGACCATTTATAAGTTTTTTGGCGTTCAGTAAAATATTCGTTAGACATTAATAACAGTCATTTTTCCTATCTAAATATCTACAAAAAAGTTAAGGAACACAATCACGTTTGACCAACTTATTATATTTTCAGTTATTTAAGTAGACGATGATAGAAACTAATGAAGATGACACTTTGTTAAAGGTTTTGTTTATAAGCATTTAGTAATTCACTTCATTTTATTACAGCTTTGTATTTGAAGTTGAACGTGCCAACTTGTGCCGGCAAAAAACAGGTATTTTAAACCGCTTCGCATCCACACGAGCCATTGTAGGTGGCTGAATGCCAAATGAGTTTTGTGATGGAGTCCCCTTGTGAAAAGGCAGATAGTGAGCGTGTCTTCTTGGCTAAATAACGTCTCGGCACCGTAAACAGACAAAGCTTTCCAGGTATGTTTATGTTGTGTCACTCATCAAAATAACACCCAATTCCTACAGTTGATTATTCTAGTATGTCATATTTTACACAAGGAATGTGAATTGTGAATTACTTTGTATTAAAACGTAACTTTACTTCTAAAAATAAGATCATATCAATATAAATATAATGTTATGTTGTAATACAATTAAAAATTATTATGTTGATAGGTCAACATATTGTTTTTCTATTTGATCGAATGTAAATTTATAATTACAAAATAAATAAACTACCTTTTTGCCCGACTGCCGAAGTCAAGGAGTGTAATGTTTTTTTTTATATTAGTCTACCAAAGTGACTCCACTCTGCCTGATGCCTGAGCAGTCAGTAGAATCCAGAAGTGGTAGACGCCATTCCAAAAGCCAAACTACACTATGGCGGCTTAGTGAGATGCTTTTTCACGCCCCGCTTAAAAGACCCAGGAACATAATTAAATGGGAACACATCCTGTTCGGGTAACGCAGTGTTCTGAAGAAAGGGAGTGGGAAGAAACGGATTTTTTTCGGCAGGGAACGCGCACACCTGTGTTTTCTTGGCATTGAACTCGACTAAGTTCTCACAACCCCATTTAGAAATGCGATATAAAACCTGATCGAGCTCAGCGCCAAGTTCTAGGCGATTTGCCTCGATGTCAGTCTGTTCAGCCGCAGGATGTCCGAGATATCGCCCATGCACTACAGTGCATGGGCGATATCTCAGATATATATATCTCTGCAGACATTCATTGCTATGCAGATGATAGTACACTATCATCTGCATAGCAATGAATGTCGCCAAAGGACAACATGTCATTGACATGCAGAAGATGGGGATAGGGTGGACGACAGGACGTTCTTCAGGAGCATCCCAGCTGACCTACTAACAATTGGAGGCTGAGCCGTCACAAAGGACTCTACGTTTCTTCGTTTTGCGAGCGTATGTACGTAAGTATGTATGTATAAATGTATTTATGTCTATTTCTTTGGCACACTCTACAGCCTAAAAGGCTTAATGGAATTTAATTAATGAGGTATCATTAGATTTGTATAATTTTGTAGGAGTGTACCCTATATAGGATACATAATATTTCAATGTAGCGTCAACACAAGAAAAAATGGGTTTTGTTCTTTTCACTTTGTTTTAGGTAGGCAGGCTATTTGTTTTCTATTAACATATGATGCTTCCATTGACATGCAGAAGATGGGCGACAAGACGGCTCCGGGGGAACCCCAGCTGACCTGCAAATAATTGGAGGCCGAGGGACTCTACGTTTCTTCGTTTTACAAGCGTATGTATATTTAAATAGATAAATAAATACATACATACGCATAATTATGTATTTATATAGACACATACATACGCATAATTATGTAATTACATAGACACATAAGTACATACAAACGTATGAATATGTATTTAAATAGATACATACATACATACGCTCATTACGAAGAAACGTAGAGTCCTTTGTGATGGCTCTGACTCCAATTATTTGCAGATCAGCTAGGGTGTCCCCTGGTGCCGTCCTGTCGCCGACCCTGTATCTTCTGCATGTCAATGCAAGCTATTTAGGCTGTATAGCCGAAATAGCCTAACGGAATTTAACAAATGAGGTGTCATTAGATTCGTATTTATTGTAGGAGGGATATAGGGTACATAATATTTCGATGTAGCGTCAGCATGAGAAAATGGGTTTTTCTTTCCACTTTCTTTTAGGCAGGCGGGCTATTTGTTTTTTAATAATATATATTGCTTGTTTATTGTAACTTTTTCTTTGGCGAGATTTTCTGCTGAATGCATATTATATGAAAAACTGGTAACGGTCAACATGTTTATTTTAAACCACTGAAGGTAAACGCTAAGAATAGGATATTAGGTAAGGTACGCAATATAATATTCATGGCCACCTACGAGAAATAAATAATGTGGGCAAGGCCTAAAATGTATTTACGTAAAACCAACAGACTATTAAAGTTTCACTTTTGGTCTAAAAAAATTGCAAATATTTAATATTTTTGTAATCAACCTTGCATATGAAATGAATGTGGCACAGTTTTAAAACAGGACTTAAACCGAGCGGCCGCGATTTCCGGAATACCGTCCCAGCGCACTATACCATGCCACACAAGATTCTACCAGAATTAATACATGACGCTAAAATGGTTGCAAAGAGTAAAGCGCTTCGATAATGGAAATTTTTCGTATTTAAATAATCTTAACATGATTATTTAAATACGATTTATGTCAACGTCTTCAAATTCAAAATGTCAGATACTCAGTGTGACAGTTCTATATAACATTGAAATGTAATTATATTTAAAACAATATTAATTATAAGACCAACTTACCTTGAAAATCTTCAACAATAAGCAAACGAAATTAATTGTTCTTAGAACTAATTAAAGTGAAATGTAATACAAAGATATTTAGGAAATTATGGAATTTTTAGAAAGTACAAGAACAAAATATAAATAATAATAATAATAATAATAATAAAATATTCTACCATATTCACACAGTGCCATCTAGCCCCAAATTAAGCAATTATATTTGCTTGTGTTATGGGTACTAAACAACTGATAAACTACTTATATACATTTTTTTTTTGTAAATACATACATATTATAGATAAATTACACCCAGACACAGAACAAACAATCATGCTGAACACACAAAGGTTTGTCCTGGGTGGGAATCGAACCCACGACCTCCGGCTTAGCAGTCAGGGTCACTAACCAGTAGACCAACAGGTCAGTCAAATGTTTGATTCAAGTGAAAAATGTAGTGTCAAATAAGCCGATGAAGCTCGTATTTCGCATAACTTTTTCCCCGTTTGTGTCATAAAACGTAAAGGTAATTTCGAACGAGTGCAAATTATATTTTACAAGCACCGGTGCCGAGCTACTGTAAATAAATCTACTGCTAACAGTGGGCGGCTAGGTCTCTGCAGCGGCAGCGTTACCAATATTTTTTTATTTTGGTAACACCTTACTGGAACTACTACTACTACTATCCACATATTCTTTACTATATCATATTCACATATAATCACATATGTGGTTTGTATTACAGAAGTCCAAATTTAGAAATCGTTCTAATTATTCGTTCGTAATTATTATAAGTAACGGCCTAATCGCAAAAATATATAAATATATACGGTTGAATTAAGAAACCTCCTCCTTTTTTAGAAGTTTAAAAACATTTCTTCGTAGAGAAGAAGATTTATAATCCCTAAATAAACTAAAGCGGTAGCATTAGCCACAAAAAACTTACTACATTCAATATTTATCTGTTAAAATTCCAAGTTATGTGTTTATGGCAGCAGTTAAAGTAAATAAATTAGTATTTCTACCTAGCTGTGTAATTGCTCAGCAGGAGAGTCTGCCTTGATTAAGATGTATTTGTTGAATAAAATTTGCTGACTACAGATAAAAAATATAAGCAACATTTGCACCGGAATATAAATTGAGGTGGTAATGCCAGACGAGCTCAGATTTTATATTATGCATCACTTACTCACAGAAGATATACCTGCGAGATGTGTTGATTTTTAAAGCGCTGCGCTGCAGCAACGTAGCGCTGAACGTTCAAAAACTTGATGTAGTTTGTTTGCTCGTCTGCATTCAAAAAGGTTTATAATTTCAAGCTAGGAATAACGTGTTCGTTGACTTACATCATACAAGAAGAACTTTTATAAATGAAAAAGTTTTCTTTAGACATGTCTTTAGATTAGACAAAGTTCTTTGGTATGTACTAAAATGAAATGTGGGTACAATATTTTACTTTAATAAAGTCTCATTCGTTCTTATCTTCGTGTCTGTTCTCGATCTCTTGTGCTTAATACCTTACCGCTACCTTCAATATTACTAACATACATTAAAATACTTTTTTTAAGTTATGTTGCTAACATTTTAATCACCACTATTTACTGTAAGTAAACTACCGCTACTGTTCGTATATCCATATCTGAAAAGTTTTATAAATAAATGAAATAATTGTTTTTTTATTTGAGTAGCTATTAAGCGATGTTATAACATAGGTATAGTCGCCAGATGTAATTTATTGGAATAACCCTTGAGCATAACCAGCCCGCTCTTTGCTTAGCTTCGCTCTTGAGCATAATCAACCTCATTTTAGAATTTAACTTACTTATAGACTGCAGCAAGTATTCATACAAACCATTTGTAGTGTATATATCTGTAAGAGCTGCTCTTTTTTCAGATTCTGGTCAGCTATCGAAACAAAACAAGTCAACAACGTTTTGCCTGACCCGGAAATTGAACTAATTAACGAAGCAGCTACTGATGCAACGACTAATTCTGTATAACTTTCAAATAAACGCTAACGTTTTTTTTTTTAATACGTTTTAACAAAAAATGTGCTGCAAATCTATACCAACAATAGAGAGAGGTAAAGTTTGTGAGTTTGGATGTAAGTATTAATCTCAGATACTCCTGATCAGAATTTTCATATTATTTCACTAATAGAATGGTTCATTATTCCTGAGTGCTTAGGCTACTTTTAATTCTACGATAACTGTCATTCACGCGGGCGGAGCCATGGGTAACAGCTAGTAGTAAATAAAGCTATTGCATTGTTGATATAGTTCAGTTAATGAAAATAGACAGATATTGCGGTTGTTCTTTTCATACTACATTAACAGTGCATAAAATGAAATTTTATAATAAAAGCTTTATATTAGTACTGTAATTGCTAGATTTAGTTTCACGTATTGTTGAGGTTAATTAGAAGGAGTTTAAGATCGTAGCTAAATATCAACCGCTGTTAGGTCCTGGATGAGCAAACATTTTCTTGGTTTGTCGGTCTCGGTAGTCATATGAGATGACGCGAGAGATCCATGATGTTACAAGTCTAGTAACTTCATTTACCCTTCTCTAGTTGTTAGAATGAAAGGTTATTTCAATAGGTAAACTTAGGAAAAAAGAACTTTTTTTCCCTATTGAAGTAACCTTTTACTATATTTGGTAGTAAAAGTGTACGTTTGTGCTAATTAGAAAATTGACCACGTATATATTAAATTACGACATTTTCCTTACAAAATAGATATTCCATTCTATCAGCTTTCCAGAAATTGTTATTATGAGTACACTTCTGACAAATTGTCGCAGTTACTTGATCTATGTTAATATATAATACCTATGATAAGGAGCAACAATATATTCTAATATAATTAAGTATAATACTAAAATAGAAATAAACGCTCATTAACTTACCTCGTAATAAAATAGCCTCGAAGCCTTAATTGACTATTTTAAACACAAACACTTAGCACAGTTAGAAGGAACACACCTACGGCTTTACTTAACTTATACTAATTGAGACAACAAAGAACACATGTAAAAGCATGTTATAGTAAACAGGGAACACTCGGAACTTATTTTATTTTTCGTGATTGGCTATCATCAGTTAGTGCTTTAGCTATTACGATGATTGTTGAGCAGTGTCACGCAAATGTCAGCTCTCTTATTATTCACTTCAGTCGAAACGCGGGCACCGATTTCCTGAAACAAATTAAAGGTTATGTTAGATTTTTCGTATAAAAATAACAATGTAATGTGAATGGCTATTAATACATTGCCTTGATGAGGTCCGATATTCGATATTCGTTTCTTTTGTCTCGCAGTTATAATGGGGCAAGAAGTATTTTGGTTTTTGATGAAAAATCCTCACTCTCAGTTGGTAGTTTACCATTGTATCATCTATAACTTAAGATTAATGCTTATAAATATTGTCCTAATCCAAATGCCTAGCAAATCACAACCTATGAATATATTTCTCATCTCAAAACTTTTACTACGATATTCTTATAAACAAACTAAATAAGATTACATGCTTCTTTGCAACGTAATGTTAAATAGTCTCTGATAAAAACAACTGAAACATTTAGAGGGACAAACACCGATCCCTACTTATGTACAGAACATTAGATTTATACACGGCTTCTGTACGGTACATTAGATACATACGAAGAGGTCACACAAAGGATTTAAATCTATGATACCTATCTTTTTGCGATGGGTCTTATGATTTCAAACCAAAATGTTATATAGAGAACAGTGAGTAGTAAAAAGTAAACTAGTTACCTATTACATAATTTAAATAAAGGACAAGACTAACACACGCTGAGTTTCATGCAGAGAACTACATGACTATGATCTATCCGAGTCTCCATCTGGTCATGAGACCGTAAAAAATAAAAAAGTAAAATTGAAATGAATTATGAAGAGAAATAATACCGAATTTTAATCTCGTCAGTCTTTAAAATAATAACCAAATAAAAACAATTTGGAGTGTAAATGGTAGTAATCCATTTAAGTTCTATTTTTAGGAGGTAGTCTTATATTCATCGAATCGATAAGACGTTAAATCAACAATCATACAAAAGTTGTAAAATTTTATGATCTATACCTACTATTATATAAAACGTAAGAATTTGTTTGTTTGAACTCGCTAATCTCTGGAACAAGCAGTCGGATTTGACTAATTATTTTTGCGTAGGCAGTTAGTAATTATGTAACATCACGCTACTGGCGACGGGAGCAGAGCAGTAACCAAAGACGCCGGTGAAACCGCGCTGCGGGAAGCTAGTTACTAAATATTAGTGAAGTTATGATCTAATAATTTCTATAAATATATAATAAAAAAAGTCGGGTTTTGTAGCAAACATCACATATTATTTAGTTCCATTGTTTTTGCGAAAAAAAGATAGAAAATCTATTTTAGTTAGTGTTATCATAATTCTGCAATTTGGGTGGCATTTATATTGAGTCAATTCCTAGCTAAAGCTAATATTGTAAAATACAGGGCAAAGCGAATTTTTCTGATATCATTCGATATATATTTTTTTTAAATATTCTAGTATATCGAAAGTACTGTAGCAGATAAATCATCGAGGAAATTGTTGTGGGTATCTGTCATTAGTTGTTTACATTTGTGAACGAATGTTCATGTACCGTCTTAAAGCAAATAAAACAGTTGCCAACTGGATTGCGGTGTTTCATTACATTACATGGTGACAGCGGTAAAGTTTTAATAAAATAAATTAAAATATAATATATTAACGTGTCCTATTATCAGTGCTGGTTTATAATTAAGTAGTGTTGTACTAGTAATAATTAGGTATGGAACACGCGCGACCACCGTCGGAATTGTGTTTGGAAGGCAGCTCCGTCAGCCGGGCTGACGCGTGGAAGAAATGGAAAACGCAATTTATGTTATTTCTAAAAGCATCTGGGGTGCATAAAGAAGAAGGTGATGTGCAGGCCAGTTTACTGATCAATCTTATTGGACCCGAGGGGTTCGATGTGTATGAGACTTTTACCTTTGTTCAAGAGAGTGACAAGGGCGACGTCACTTTGTTATTAAAGAAGTTTGATGAATATTTTGGGGTGAGACAAAATATTACGTTGGCCAGATATAATTTTTTTACTAGGAATCAAGAAACTGGCGAGTCAGTTGATCAATATGTAACTGCATTGAAACTTTTGAGCAAATATTGCTGTTTTAAAGATTTGGAGGAGGAACTTATTCGTGACCGTATTGTTTGTGGCATAAAAAGTTCGATTGTACGTGATCGCTTGTTGAGAACAGAAGATCTCACATTAGAAAAAGCGATTAAGATCGTTCAAGTTAACGAAATATCCACCGACAGCAATCGCTTGTTGGAGACGCGTGGAGCGGCAGGCGCCGAGGAATCAACGTCGTCGGCGCAAGTTAATGCGGTTGGCGTGCGCGGTGGAGGTGGGCGCGGCGCCTGGCGCGGGCGCTGGCGCCGCCGAGGTCGCGGCGCGGCCGGACCCGCCTCTGGTACCAGTGCGGTGCGGCAGTCGAGTGCATCCGGAAACTGCCTCAGGTGTGGAGGTCAATGTACGGAGCCGGGCTCATGTCCAGCAACTTTAGTGCAGTGTTATGTGTGTGATAATCATGGGCATTTCGCTAGAATGTGCAAATTAAAAAAAGGTGTGAAGAAAATGTACGATATAGGTATAAGTGAAGAGAAGTTCGACGATATGGATGATTGTGAGTCATTTTTTATTTCTGTTCTTTATAACGTATCTGAGATTAACTTAGTATCTGAGGACTGGTTTGAAACACTGCGCGGGGAGTGCGGTACAGAGAAATTTAAATTAGACACGGGTGCGGACATTAGTGTTTTATCTTATAAACGATTTTTGTCACTAGGTTACGACAGCAAGTTAATAGGTACTAATCAACATGTTAAACTACAATCTTACAGTGGTGATTTTATTCCTATAAAAGGTATTTGTAGTTTGAGATGGTTGTATAAGAATGTTGTGTATACAATAAAGTTTGCAATTGCTGTTAGTGACTGTCAAAGTGTGTTGGGATTGCAAGCTTGTCTAACTTTAGGCTTAATTAAAAGAATTCATAACATAAATGTAACAGAATATCAAGATTTGTTTAATGGGTTAGGTTGTTTGCCGGGAGAATATAACATTGTCATTGATAAGACAGTGGTGCCCGTGATTTGTGCTTCTCGTAAGGTACCGTTAGGCTTACGTGATAAGTTAAAGGATGAGTTGAATAGGATGATTGAGTTGGGGGTCATAAGGAAGGTGTCTCATCCAACTCCTTGGGTGAATGCATTAGTGATTGCCGCTAAAAAAAATGGTCAGTTGCGTATATGTTTGGACCCGAGGCCGCTTAATAAGGCCATACAGCGAGCACATTTTCACTTACCAACAATCAATGAATTGGCTACTAAATTACACGGGGCTAGATATTTTTCTGTTTTAGATGCGAATTCTGGTTTTTGGTCTGTTAGATTAGACAATGCAAGTGCAGACTTATGTACATTTAGTACACCCTTTGGGCGATATCAATATTTGAGATTACCTTTTGGGCTGAATTGTGCCCCAGAAGTATTTCATGCAAAAATAAAACAATTATTCGAAGGCCTAGAAGGGGTTGATACATTTATCGATGATATAATTATTTGGGGAAAAAATAAAACTGAGCATGATATGCGTTTAAAAGCGTTGTTAAACAGAGCCCGAGAAATTAATTTAAAATTTAATAAAGATAAATGTCGCCTTTGTGTGGAAGAAGTAACGTATTTGGGTCATATTTTCAACAAAAATGGAATGAAAGTGGATTCTGAGAAGGTAAGAGCGATAAAGGAAATGTCAGAACCTGTGGATAGAAAGAGTTTAGAACGGTTTTTGGGTGCAATAAATTATCTATCAAAATTTATACCAAATTATTCAGAACACACATTTCCACTAACAAGATTATTAAAAAAAAATGTTTTGTGGAACTGGGAAGTGGGCCATAAAAATGCATTTAACAAATTAAAAGATTTAATTTGTAATGCACCGGTTTTAGCATTGTATGACGTTTGTAGCCCAGTTTTATTATCTGTGGATGCTAGTAGTACTGCGCTTGGTGCCGTGCTCATGCAGAATGGGCGGCCAGTAGAATATGCTTCACGCACACTCACTGACACGCAGCAAAGATATGCACAAATTGAAAAAGAAATGCTTGCTATTGTTTTTGCGTGTGAGAAGTTTTACCAATACATTTACGGTAAACAAAGAGTTGTCATCGAATCGGACCATAAACCGCTTGAAAGTATTTTTAAAAAATCCTTAGATTCGATCCCAGCACGCTTGCAGCGTATGATGTTAAAATTACAAGGATATGATTTATTAGTTACCTATAAGCCCGGGAAGTTTATGTATATACCGGACACATTGTCACGTGCGCCCCTCTCTGACTTGTATAACGACAACATTAGCGAGGCTATACTAAGTCAAGTTAAAATGGTTGTTAATAATGTCCCAATGTCACAAAGTAAGTTTACTATTATTAAGTTAGAAACTAGTAAGGATAAAAGCTTAAAATTATTGTTAAATTATATAGCTCAGGGTTGGCCTGACAAGTTTAATATAAATAATAACTTAAAATACTATTGGTCTATGAAGGACCAACTGTATTGTGTGGATGGTGTAATATTTAAAAACAAACAGGTTTTGATACCATTTTCGATGAGAAATGAGATGTTAAAGATCATTCACGAAGGACATTTGGGAATTGATCGTTGCAAGAGGCGCGCACGTGAAGTGTTGTTTTGGCCGAGCATAGCTATTGATATAGAAAATTATGTAAAAAAATGTAAAGTATGTCAGGAGAATTCAAATAAACCAAGTGAAGAACCTATGATTCCAATTTCTATACCAGAGTTGCCTTGGAATAAGATCGGAACAGATATATTTGAGTATAAAAAGAAAAGTTATTTAATATTAATAGATTATTTTTCAGGTTTTATAGAAGTAGGGCATTTAAGAGACACTTCATCTAATTCGGTGATTAATCTTATGCAGGAAAATTTTGCACGGTATGGAATACCGGATACGGTTATCAGCGACAATGGTCCTCAATATAGTAGTAATATTTTTTTTAAATTCGCCTCAAAATGGGGTTTTAATCACGTTACTTCTTCTCCGTATTATGCTCAGTCAAATGGAAAAAGTGAAAGAGCAGTACAAACTGTTAAGAAAATGTTAAAAAAGTCAATAGATAGTAATAGTGATTTCTATTTAGGTTTATTAAGCTACAGAAATACACCGCGGGAAAATTTGAATTCTCCTGCACGACTAATGATGGGGCGGAGGTTAAATTGTACATTACCAGTTCATCCCGACCTGTTAAAACGTACAAATTGTGACGATGGGATACAGCATAAAAAAATACTCTGTAAGCAAATGAAAAGCAAATCTTATTACGATCGACATTGTAAGCCTTTATCTGAGTTAAGTGTTGGAGATGACGTCATTATGTTGGAAAATAATAACGAAAGAATCCGTGGCAAAGTTGTAGCAAAAGCGTCAACTCCGCGTTCATACTTAGTAAAAAACAAAAAAGGTATTTATCGTCGTAATCGCCGACATTTAATTAAGAGTATGCCAGATAATAAAACAGAGACTATCAAGAATGATGATTATATTGTTGTTTCCGATGATGATGAAGATGATGTATATGTATCGGAGGATGATGATTATGAACCAAGCATTAATATTGATGAAGGCATGCCAAGTTCATATTCACCGCCTGTTACACGTAGTAAGGCTTCAAAACAATAAATCTTGTACTTTGTTTAGTTTCTTTTCTCTATATTTTTCTTATGTTTTTAAAAGGGAAGATGTTGTGGGTATCTGTCATTAGTTGTTTACATTTGTGAACGAATGTTCATGTACCGTCTTAAAGCAAATAAAACAGTTGCCAACTGGATTGCGGTGTTTCATTACATTACAGAAATATTAAAGCCTTGTAGTTGAATAATAGGCAAAGCATTGTAGAAGCTTGAATTTAAGACAAGAATTAATCTAATTATCATTTTCAATGAAGGATAGTAAGTACTTCAAGCTCCTCAATAAATTCTTGAAAATGAATTACTTACTACGTCTTAAATTGGAGGCTAAAGTACTATTAACACTAAAATGTATTGACTCGAAAATTTTGACACAGAATTTAATGAAGCAATAGTTCACTGTTTATTTGAAAGTCGGACACTAATGCATGTATAGTATTGTTGTTTAAAACATGCTATCAGTGCAGCAATAACAAAGTTTGTTCTTCGTATCCTGTTAGAGTATAACGAGAACCAAGACAAACTTAGTGCACAATAATCTGGTGGCGTGAACACAACACGACGCGCTGGAGTCCGCAACATTTCCATTATTTACCGTAGCGGTTTGTGCTCGCTTCCACACAAATGAATTAGACAATAAACCGGCAAACATCCGTCAACTTTTCCTTAATGAAACTTTTTGATAATAAAATAAAATAGGAGCAGAGGTTTTGTCTTTGATCACTTCTTTCTGAAATTTTAAGTAACAATGAAGTTACTGCGGCAACAAAACATTGACCACCGACTAAGTTTCTTTCCAAACGAATCGAATAAACATTGAGTATGAATACTTACAAATTAACATTTAATACTTATTAGGCACCCAAAAAATACGTGTTGAATGATAGAAATATATGACTAACCTACCAACAAAATGCGAAAGCATAATTAACACGATCAAGTTCTATTTTAGTTTTAATAGCTATAATAAGTTCTTTTGCAATATTTATTAGATTATTTCATCATCTCTTCTGAATTATTTGTCATCTTAAGTTATTGCTATTAGTTGTAACATTTTTATAGAGATATTTAACGGTCTTTTTGCCGATTTCACAGTAAGAATTTTGATGGCCTCAAACATACAGAAATCGTCGACTTATAACCACTAAACTCCATTTCCTCATTTTTACCGAAAGTAGCCGAAAGATATATCCAGAAACAACTGTTTTTGCGTAACAAATAATTGAGACCCTTATAATTCGTATTCATGCTTGTTCGGATCACAACTGCCGACATTTTTAAATTGATTGACGGTAATAGAACTGTCATGAAAGCATCCAAAGTCAATATAAACATTAGTGTATTTTTGAAATGCCTTTAATACCAACTTTAGAGATCTTGTTTCACAAAAGTAACACGTTTCTATATAATAATAATAATTAGCCCGCACTGATGATCTCTCTTTTGACTGTCGTGAGCTCAACTCCCTAACATTGTTATTAACCTGCTGACATTATCAATTTATTTACTTTAATTAATTGTGGCGAGGCCACAAAAATGCTGATATTCTAGCGAGAGCTAGGTCAGTCATAAGATAAAGTAAGTAAATAGCATTGTATGAATCAATCGTCATCATCATACCAGCATGTTATTACCCCACTTCAGGAGAAGGCCCCTTCTCATACAGAGAAGGCATGCATTGATGACTACGCTTTTCTAACATTGTCAATTGTCGATTTAAGACTTATATTTATTAACAATGTGGTATTTTTCACGATTTCTCATTCATATTGTTACACATTAAGTAGGAAGACACTTGAAGATGATCCTTGAACGTACAGAAAAACATCCACATCACAGAGGCAAGGAACCAAAAGTCTGACATTCGTTTATGGGTTATAAAATCCACATAAAATCAAAAATTCCATTCGAATTACAGTGCCCTCCAGCAATTTAGAGACAATAACAGCTAGACATCAACTCGAAAATAAAACTGTAATAATTGATGTCAAACTTTACGAATGACGTCATGACATCGCTGTGGGAAACACATTGAAATAGGAAATCACTCTTCTATTATACAAGATGTAGAGTCAATTGTTGATCCCTAACTTTTGGTATTTATTATGTATAAAACACCTGTAGGATTCGGACCTTTTACTTCGGCATACATAGTATTATTTATTCATTTGGACATTAAATGTCTAAAGACTGTGCGTACACCTTACAAAAGACTATAGTCATAACACGACTACCCAAAAAAAGTCGTGTCTATGCTGGTACATAGTGGTTCTAGCTTTTACTGCAAGTATAGTATTTATGTGATTCTGGCGCATTCTGCAGCTAAATTAATGGTGGCTTCTAGTGGTTCTGAGGTCCATAAATGCGGATTATCACTTACGATGAGGTGATCTCATCTGCCACCATACGCACAAAACAGGAAAGGTACAGGAGTTTATTTTGCTATTACAAACAGTACGTTCAAAACCAATGTCGATGTCACTTAAGCTGAAAAATAGTTTTTTTTTTGGCGTTGAGATATATAATAAAACGAACTCTATAAATGTCGCTGACTTAATAACGCACCATTTATTAGTTATTAGCGAAAGATTTCCTAACAAATATTTCTATAAATATATAAAAATTATAATATAGATAGAGACAAAAAATAAAGGTCTGTACCAATTTTAAGTTTAACAAAGCCAGCAATTCATATACTATGGCTGGAATAAAGCCAGATAATGTCAGAATCCGACTGTCACAAAGAAGAGCGAAAATTCAATGTAGAATCATTAGCTTGTTTGGACACTTTTATGTCCGTGCCGTCTATATCGGCATGAAGCTTATTGAAAATTTACATGCGTATACGCGTATGGACAGTATGTTTGAAAGTACATCACTTGGTTCATGTCATTGCGTTGTTAGTTTCAATATTGCAGTAAATTGACAACACATAGTTACTGGTCTAGTGTATGACGTCATCTCCGTGGATGAAATACGAGGCGACCTAATGAAAGAGCAGGTAACGTAGTAGTAAGTAGGACTGTTACCTCCGCACTAAATATCGACTTACTGCGGTCACTAATCCGCCTGTAAACTGTGGTGATTACTACTATCGAGAAAGAGTATTGTACGCAACTAGTCGCTCATAAAGAAAATTTATTCACGTTTGTAAACCAGCGTAGATGATCCTTCACAAGGTGGACTGACGACCTTATAAGGGTGGCGGGCAACTGATGGATGAGGACAGCGAATCATCGACCACCACCAGTGGCAAAAAATGGGGCCTATGTCCAGCAGCGGACGTGTTTTGGCTGATGATGATGATGATATGATGATATCTGGTTATCTGATTGCGTCAGTAACATGCCCATGACCAGACTCACGCGGGCGGCACCAGCTAATATTAAGGATTAGATATTGATCTGCTTGTCAAAGTATAGCGTTCCGTAATAAAATAAAAAAATATATTTCTGCTAGTTTGGAATTGTGTACTTAAGGTTTTACTTTTTTTTAATAAAATAAGAAATTGCAAGCTACTTCAAATATGTGTTTGAATGCGTTTATGTCGTTAAACTATAAAAGAAATATACTAACTAATCATATTACGTTGTAAACTATCTTAAAACCTAGTTGCGTAACAAGATTATTATTTCTCGTTTAACAACTGACTTTATAGTGAATTCTTCATTGACAACTGGATGTGAAACAGAGATAAATTTTTTTATGCAACTAGTTACGTAGCAGGATTATTTCTTCTTTTTAACAACTGGTTGCGAATCTCAGTTGCCAATGTGACCGGAGGGCCACTGACTATCTAACGAGCTGCATACCTAAATTACTGAATTTAAGTGGTAAAGATTCATTCTAGATGCTAATGGCAACATAATTGTATAACTACATAAGCTGTGTAGTCGGTATTCGAAATGTTAATCTTTTTTTTTCAAAGGAACAGTTTTCAGTGTTCCTTTTCAATTTCTGTTACACACATAAATAAAAGTAAGTCTGTATTAGTACAATACAGACTTACTTTTATGTATAAGCTTATTGATGTTACAGAAATAAAACCACAAGGGCAACATCAAAGTTATATTTAAGCTTATTATTCCATAGAAAATGTGACTTTTTATCAAATGAAGGTATTTATTGGTATTGTATAACAAGGAAAATTCGGAGAAGAGGAAATAGGTTGCTTTGAACCAAAAAACTGACAATGGTTTATTAGAGTTATTCAAATCGGATCCCCCAGATCTGATCCCCTCTGGTTATTATTATTCTTTAATTTCGTTCCAATCCCCTACAAATATAGTCATTCCCGTCTGCTCCCCTCAGTCTATCGATTCAGGTGTTTTGTTGCACATTGAAAACCACCTAAGCTACATCTGCACTGCAATACTGACTACTACTAACTAATTGATGGATTCATTGAATCATTTTGTTATTTACTAGATTTCAAGCACTGACTGCTCTTCTTCCTCTAACTGCCGAAAGTTTAAAAAAATGTATTATTGTATACTTTATATCAAATCACTACCGACATATCGTAATACCTTATAATGTTATACATGTTTAGACATACGTACTTCCCGTGATTATACAATAAAACTTACAGAATATCATTCATAGCAAGGCTTTTAACGATAAAAGCAGCACATACTAAACAATCTTCTATTCCAAATTCAAGGGATATTTCAGTACAGAAGTACGAAGTTTGGAAGGTTTACACGTGACCACTTGACTTCACCGACATAGCCAATTGCCTACACCCGTGTCAATCAAATACTGCTTGAAAGTTTTAAGTTCATACCCCGATATCGACGATTTGGTAAATAAAATACTCCTTAAATATGGTCCAAATTTGATAGGTATGAAAATGGATGAATACTGTGCTAATACAGGTAAAATTTATAAAAACAGGATAACCGTTTTTCGTAATGACATAATAATTACAGTGAACCGCCTTTAACATACGAGATTGAGCTTTCGAAATCGGGCAGACAGCTACCATTTGACATTTTAAAAGATATACGAGCCACTTTATTGACATACGGTAAAAAAGTACATTTTATATACTGAGTGATAGATAAAATGATGAGAAACCAAGTCTTTCGAAAACATATAGCGCAACAAACAAAATCGCAGTGGTCGGTTGAAAAGCGATAACCATACTGCCCAGTTAGTCGTTACTTAAAAAGGCGGTAGAAAATTAATACACGAGGATCAGGAATGACTAGTTATCAGACGACTGCCGGAGAATATGAGATATGGATAATCTTACCATCTTGCTTATTTACTTTTTTATAACAAAAAAAAATTACTACCTAAAATTTTCTTTTCGAGCGTTTTTATTCCGCCATGTATAACTACAAAAATTAGTTTGAGTGTAGCATTTTGCAGAGAAATTAGTAAGTAAAGCAATTGTTGAATGCTTGTTATAAAACCATGCACCTAATCTTTGAGTATTTTCTTTCTTAGACACAAAAATTCAAGTATTTGTTGTGTAAATTATTGACTTGGTAAAATAAAACATTTATAAAGTACTTATCACAATGAGAATCTGAAATGCAAGTACTAACAAGAAGAAAACAACTGTTCTCTTTTGTATTTCCTTCACGAAAGCAAACAATAAGATAATTCCTTTAAACATGTCTCAAAACAAGTTACAGCCACTACGTTATGCTGTTGTTGGCAAAAGTTTGGACATTTTTACTGGCTACGGAAATCTTGACTGCAGAAAACACGATTTAGGTAACCGTGTCTCGTGGCTTTATCACCAAATCCTGGCAAACTACCGATTAACAATAATAACACTTCAAGGTTACTCTTAATAGTCATCGACGATGAAAGTAGATGAGTGGTAGGTACAGATATCGACTTCTTTTCAATATGAAATATTGCGTTTAATCAGAAGAATGAAAGAAAAACGTATTGTTTAGTTCTATTTTTATAATTTGTTCATTAGTACCTATCAGGTTTTCTGATTTATTTGTTTTGATGCGATTGCCCGCGGCCATTTTCATTTTAATTTATTTGAGTGCACATTGAAAAAGTATACAACAAAACGTCACAGTATAATAGATGTCTTAAATTAGGAAAATAAAGATCATTAATTGATGTGTGTATTATTAGTCGTATATGTACGTTTGTATTCCCTGGTAACTATCGTATTCTTACGACGCCAGAGATATGTGTATAAAGGTCGTACTTTATAACAAAATCAATCAGTTTAAGTTAATGTATGGAGTAAGCAATATCCGGTTAAACTCAAAGTTTGATATGCTGCTGTCAATATGAATGTCAATATGTGATAGGCATATAATTTAGGCTACAGTGCCAGTTAGATCGATTTCAAGAACCGATACTCTACCCTCATCCTCTATCGTATTTCTATCTAATCAAAAATTCAACAAGCATTTCTTTATTTCAAATCAAATCAAAATATATATTTCATTTGATTTTGATTTCTTTATTTATCAACAAATTGTAAAATGTACTTCTGTTATGCTAAGAACTCGGTCAAGCCATTTAAATAAGAATAATATCATTAATCGTATACGACTACGTGCAAGTTGCAAAGTTAGCAATGATGAGCCCAAAAAGTTTTATGCAAACATTCTGCAATAATTAGATGTATGTGCATTCAGTTGTATGCACATTACTTGTGCACATTGGTATATATCTAACTATCCATCGTAAAATATTGTCCTATATACACTAAACCTATATACATAAATCTATAAATGCTAATACAAATTATATTTCAAAATCTATAATGATACATTGTGGCATAATGTATAATAATTATTATTTGTTTTGATTTTTTTTAATAATTATTAATGACATGATGCCCTTATTGAAGCCTTATTGGAATGAACAGTACCTCAATTATTATTAAGTACCTATTATTATTAATTAGTATTGTTTTCACGTTAGATAATAATCTTCGCTAAGTTAAAATCAGACAGCTTCATGTCTAGGAGTACGACAAATCAGAAGTTTTCTGCTAGTTAAATGTGGTTTTCAGACGGGCTAATTTAACTTGCAAATTTCCTTGTTCGTTTCTCTATTTTTTGTCCCCATACAGATTGTTTTGCCGAAATATCTCTTCTACACGCTCATCACATTCAAGTGCAGGAATATTAAACATGCAGAGTTATCACACTCAAAAGTTCTGAGGTAAGTTTAACCTTCTAACGAATTTAATTAAGTATTTATACCATATATACTATACTCGCACTAGTTGAACATAACATATTCAATACACTGACGGACTCGAAATTTATATTATACTACATTTACTGTAAAATATAGCATATAATATATTAATATCAAATATTTTAACTACTATAAGCCACAATATTAATATTTGTACACAGTGTACGTCACCGCCTTCAAGTAATATAAGAGATTCTTCTGCTCAAGCATGCTTACGAAATGTAATATCGAGTTCTTTTTCAGTTATTTACTTACCGAAGTACTCGTAATCTTTAGAAATAATGATGTAATAAAATCGGTTCACTATTTAAAATAACATGCCCCTTTTTAAGACATTATTATAGTAGAAAACCGTCGCAGTTTAGCACGTGAGAACTAATATTTTTTGCTCCAAAGAATGAAGTCAAGGAGAGTAATGTTTTTCGAGCGTATGTATGTATATGTATCCATGTATATAGGTATGTATATTTCTTTGGCACGCCCTACAGCCTTAATGGCTTAATGGATTATTAGATTCGTATTAATTGTGGGAGTGACATAGGGTATATACTATTTCAATGTAGGGTCAGAACGAAAAAAAGGATTTCTTTCTTTTTGGTTTGTTTTAGGCAGGCTTTTTGTTTTTTGATAATATGTTTTACGACATAATTATCTACAAAACTTTCAAATTCTCGACTATTCTATGCTACAATATCCATGTGTTATGCAATTATCAGAACGATAGTAAATACCAAAATCCGTAGCGTGGTATAGGTGAAATTAGAGGAGAAATGGACTTATGACAGCAGCGACTTTGATTTTTTCTATTTATTAATAAAAGAAATACGTTTTTTTAATCGTTTCATGGATACTACTGTAACACTATAGATGTTTTATTGTCATCAGGGCCATATACGTTTACTGTACTGGTAAGTTTTAAGGCGATTTTGTTATTTATTATGTTACTCTGTCTATCTATAATTAGGATTTGAACCCTTAAACCGATACAAGATCGATTGCCAAAAATTTTGTGAGTATTTGTTGGGAGCTACAGTCCACGCCCCCCATTATTTTGATAATAGATTCGAGCAAAAAACATATAATAATAACTCTAATTCTGAAAAGGTTAATCTATGTTGATCATTATAAGTTACGTGGCATTAAGTTCTATTCATTCCAAAGGCAACGACCTCCTTTTCGCAACTAGTTTGCATAAACTTGAGAGCAAATACCTCGACTTTTGCAAAAACAATTCTTTGTCTCATGCAATACTTTTAAAAGCTCTTTGTCCGAAAAATAAATTTTAGTCATTTGTTTAAAAGGTACAGAAAAGGAGGTACCTAATCATTTAACATCAGTTTGATAATCAAGTAATTTTATATTCACCACTAGCCTGAAGACGACCACTGTGATATTATCACAACCATTTAAACTCACTGAACTGGTCACAGTGTGACTATTCTCCATAGAGTAGGATACCCAACACTTCAACGTACAGAACCTGTAGTGCGAGGCAATTCATGAATGTGAAACGTCGTTGACTGTAAGAAAAATACTTCAATTTAGGCATTTATTTCCTAAAAAACATTCTGGTATTTACACATAATAAAAAGAAAACGAATAAAAATGTATCACAAAAGATCCCAAATGTTTGAAATTTTCTGACCTGATAGTCCATAAGGTAATATAGCAAGCAACAGTTTCTCTGCTTATCCGCTTCGTATAAAAGACGATTATTGCTACTAAAATCATATATGTTTCGATGACTCGTGTTTTATCTTGATATTTAATTGCTTTGGCTGATGTTTTCCTCAAGCTGATGTAATACCGATATCGACAATGCTTCAATAGAGGAAACGAATTACGTTTTAATATCCGAATCAATATATTATTATACCTACTTACATTTATGCTATACTAGCTGCACCCCACGGCTTCGCCCGTACGTAAAATATATTTTATGGTATCCCTCGGAAACCAGATCGATTTTCGGGATAAAATGTAGTGTAATGTCCTTCTCCGGCACCTAATCGATCTACATAGTACCAATTTTCATCAAAATCGGTTCAGCCGTTTAGGCACTGAGTGGTAAAAACCACACACACACAAACTTTCGCATTTATAATATTAATAGGATTACAAACAATTATTTCGAAAATAATTACTGTATACAAACTGAACGTTTATTGTAGTGTAATGAGGTAGCTTAGCGATAGCAACAGGCTTAATTTATTCATTTTATTTACGTAAAACATATTACTGAATGTGCGACTGTAGTATTGTGGCCTCGAGTTCAAATACCAGCACGAACGGAAAGTGGGGTATTTTCTATGAAGAAAAGTCAGTAGCAATCTCCAACCCTTAAAATTATGCTAAGTAATGGCAACAGAAGCTTATATCTATACTAATATATAAAACGGAAGAGCTTGTTTGTTTATTTGTTTGAACGCGTCTAATCTATGGAACTACCAGTAGGATTTGAATAATATTGCGTTTGATAGCCCAGAGGCCCTAGACAAGTGACAAACATTTATATTCTATACATAGAATAGATTAAAAAATGTATTGGATTGACATAAGCTAACGCCAACGCTTATGTCAATCTCATACATTTTTTTATCTATTCTATGAATAGAATATAAATGTTTGACACTTGTCTAGGGCCTCAGTTCTTAAGAAAGATTGTCTATATAACATCACGCTACTGGCGAAGGGAGCAGAGTAGTAACCAAATAAAGAGTGAAAACGCGCTGCGGAAAGCTAATGATAATATACAAAGCAGAAAAGTTTGTTTGTTTGAACGCACTAACCTTTGGAAGTATCAGCCGAATTTGATTTTTTTTTTTGTATTTGATAGCCTAGTTCTTGAGACTGTATGTAACATATATAGAACAGAGCAGTAAACAAAGATGTAACTCTACGCAGGTGATACCACGTTGCAAGAAGGTGGTTGCAATACAAATTCTATTCTTTCGCAATTGAATCTTAAACAAGACATTTTCAATCAATTAAAACTTGAAAACTATCTTCCTAATTTTGTTTGATATCGGGTGTTTTAACCCACTATCGTAGGGTCACCAAGCCATTTAGATTGTAGTTAGCACTCCTAGAGACAGACCTCTCTAATTGCTTACAATCGGCCTAGACTAGCCTACTAATTCAGTAGCTTATATTTATGCAGAAGCGAAATACTTTTTTGTATCCAAAGCCGCTCTGGTATTCTTGTCACGACACGTTTATGTTAATTCTGCTTCTTTTGCATTCGTATTACGATATCTATAGTATAACTCTCGTCCGGTATGGTGTCACGCTGACATCCTTATGCCTTCATATTCATGCCAGTATGCCGTTTCTTTTACCTTATTATGACTATTTCTACATTTGAAATTTTCTTGGCATCATGTTGTATTAATGTATCAAATGTATTTTGTTATAGTTATGATTACTATGGTAATTTGACCTATGGTGTAGCCATTAAAGTTTCTAGGTACTAGTTTCGTTGCTACCGTTATGTCTTCGATTTCCATCATCATCATCATTTTAACGAACTCGTAATTCCATCATAATATAGGTATATACGATTCAAATGGAGGTAAAAGTACCTACAAGATTAACTTACATCTGCATACTGCAAGTAGGTATACAGGAAAATGTTGTCTAATAATTTTCTTTTAAAATTTATGCACTGAAAACGTGAAAGTGTTATTTTCTATCGGATTATGTTTCATTATTCAAACCAGTTTTTGTTTATTCACCCCACTCGGTGTCAAAAGTAATGAATAAAAATATTTTTGAAACGATATACGACGGTACTCAGTCTTTTTTTTGTCTTTATTTAAGAATTTTTGTTATAAAACATGTCAGTCCCATAGTATCAAAAACATAACTTTATCTTTAAAATATAACTATAATACAAATAAAAATAAAAATAGAAGAGTTTTTATAATACTTATTTGTCAGTAGAAAAGACTCAGAATTTGGTACTTAGCTAAAGACATATTCTCATTACGTGTGCAGATCAGGCATTAACGATTCGTAGACTCCTACGCCAAACTCACGCCCTACGTTCGACTGCTGCGAAAATAGCAACCCAAGTCGGAAAGAAAAGCTACTGGACAAAACTTTTCGAAACCAATCGCCGTATTAACGAAGCCTCATGACTGCGGTATAGATTGGATTCTGAACAAAACTTTGTTATAATTCAGATATACAACACATGAATAGTACCATTTCCAGGGTACTATCAGACATTGAATTAAAACAAAATAAAAATCAAGTCTTATTACTCGTAGAGATTTTGATCTAGATGGGTCTTTGTCCTCGGGGTAACTATCCTATATGTCATTGGGGTACCCCTAAGTTCAGTAGTGAAAATTGTTTAGCTGCCGATAGGACGGCGGAATAGGACATTTTAAATGATTTTTTATTACAATTTGCGCAATTATTTTGTGCGAATTCTGTTTTGTGTCTGTGCGAATTCTGTTTTTTTCTATATAGTAGGTACTTTTTATATTATGTGTATATTATTTATATTTTTATAACCTATTATTTTGTACCTAGTGAAATTGGTGTGAGATTTAAGAACACATCTCAATGTCGGCAACGACTTAGTGTTACCTCTGGCATCAAAAGCGTCCCTAGGCCACTGAAAGTGGGCCACAGGCTTGTTTGCCAACTGTCACCATAAAGGACATGTGTTTGAGTTGGACTAAAACGGAAGGCTATTCTAGCGACAGAAAGATACCTCTACTTTACACACATATTAGTATAATAAATGAAAATTTTGAATGATTACTTGTGAATAAACTTATTTTCTTTAACATTAACATTTTTTATTATGACTAGATACCTCACGTAAAGCTTTTCAGATGAATTGTTCTAGAAGTTATTTGTTTACTTATGTACGAGAAAATTTGCTTAATAAATAGGTAATTAGAAACTTTTAGAAGACATTTCAACCTCAGATGTGTGTATGATAGGAATCAACTCTTTCAAGCAAGTATTCGTCAATCTCTAAGATAAAGAGGCACTTGAATATGAATAAAAAAATATTGAATATGAAATAATTATGTTCAAGTATTTTCCATTATATATGCACACACATAACACTTGTAAGAAAAAAAGTACATACAGATAGAAGAGCAAAAATGTACTGCTTAGGTATTTCATAAGATTTTCTTTTTCAGCAGACCTGCATTTACAGTGTTTTGTACTAATTACAGTTCAAATGTTATTAAACCCAGAGCAGTAGCACACTGATAGTCGGCGTCCGATATTAAAAAAGGAAATGTACACAGCGGTTTGGACGGTCTATTTGTAACCGCTGAACAAAGCGCTTCACAGTTACACTTCCTCCCATTGTCTTACTAACTTATGATAAAATGATAAGTTTTGATGTTAATGTGACTTGGTTCAAAAATATTTGCATCACGATAATTACGAGCAATTGTGTTTACGTCGTTAATAATTATGATAATCGTAAGCCTTATTAAGCTATTATTTTAGTTCTGCATAGCAATGACCATCATGTCGCTGATTTGATTCCTTTTTAAATCAAGAATTTCCGATGCTTCAAATATCGAATGTTAAATTTACGAACGGATATTTGTCTGAAGTAAAAAAATGTCAAAGTTTATATTGCCAATTGGTATTACGATCAACGTTAAAAAAATTTAAAGCTTGAATACTAGAGAAACGACAATATTAAATACAATTTTGAAAATTCAAATAAGTAATTTTGGAAATTGAACATCTTGCTCGCTGAGAAAAACAAAGGCTTAATGAAAAGCATGATAAACCGTTGGCCAAGGTACAACCTTCTATAGCAATCGTTACTTGAAATCAGATATCTAAGACGGGTAACTTTTGATCTAACCTGTGCTAAACAAAAATTGACTTGCTGAGGTCTGAATACAGTCGTTAGAAAATACTGATTACATTACACTGTTAACATCCAGTCCAGTAAGAATAATTATTGTGCAGTTCTTATCATTTCTGAAGAAGCGTTCCATAAGCGTCGAGATTCAATTGCAAAAGGCTTATCGAAGAAAGTTGTGAAATATGTTAGCATTTTTAATATTAAGAGCGAATACAAACGTGTGCAGAAACACAAAGTATTTTGTGCTAGCTAAGAGCAACAGAATGGAAAATGTCATTATAAAGAAAGCAAATATATTAGTTTCTCGATGAACATCACTTCAGAACAACGCGAAGCTTATTATTCAAATATAAATCTTATATTCTTAAGCAGAAGTTTCGAAATAACTTAACTGGCCTGATTAGGTAACTGGTCAGGTATTACTAATTTGCACAAACACGCCAAGAAATAAAGACAAATTTTGGAACGGAAAGTTTGAGGTGAGACTTGGCCGTACCACTGGCGTATTTTTAATGTTAAACGACCTAAAATAATTTCTTATTTGACAATACAAACATACCTACTAATATTTACAAACATTTTGAAATTATATTGTAGATTCACCATAAAATACAAAATAGAACTATTGTAACATTAACATTAACTTTATATTATACTAGCTGTTGCCAGCGGCTTCGCCCGCGTGAATTTCCTCAAAAAATATAACCTGTGTTACTCGCCGATATTATAGCTTACTATACGTAAAAGAATTTTTTAAATTGGTCACGTAGATTTTAAGTTTATCCATAACAAACAAAATCTTTTCTCTTTATAATATAAGTTTAGATAGATTAAAATTTAGGGAACAAAATTACCATTAAGCATCAATCGGAGCGTCAATTCGAAAAAAAAACAATGTCCACGAATTTAAAATGTAGATAGTGCAAACTTTTAACTACAGTGTAGAAAATCTCGCTCCAACCCAATTATAATAAAAGACTTAAGTGACAATAAAAACATCTGAGTGTAACGACCTGAACGAAGTCACTTGGACTCAGCCTCTATAGTTATCTCCCAACATTGTAATGTTAAATCGTCTGTAGACCGACAGTATACGGCAATTAAATTGTTTGGATATATGATATACGAGAATATCCTATTGATATTATAAATGCGAAGTTTGTGTGTATGTGTGTGTTTGTTACCATTGGTAAAATTTTAATTTTAAATAAATTGGTTAAAATTTTTATTTGATAGATTCGGTTCCGGAGACGGACATAGGCTACTTTAATCCCGAAAATATGTTATGTCTGTCTGGTTCGTCTGTATAAAATTATAAATATTCAATAAGACACAAACAAGGTGATCTCTAAAGATGGAACATCCTTACGAACATTATAACTAATTCATAATATGCTGATTATTAGGGATTCCGGGTCATTTCCGGCCTCAGTTGCGCGTATCGTCTGGCCTTGGATTACATTAAGAAGTCAAAACACTGGTTTATTTAGGCTTATATTTCTACTTTCGAGCGTAATTTATAAATAAGAATTTGCACTATCTACATTATAAAAAACCCATCAATATACCTACCGTAAATTTAAAACCGAAGGATAAAAAGCAAAATTCATAAACATATTAACATCCCTTCACGAAATTACCCTGTCAAACAGCTTGACATGCGTAACATGTGGAGAGAAAGATGAGATAACTCTACTATGTAAATGTTAAATGTTAGCAAGCAGTATAAAGTTTGGAACTTTAGCTGAGCCTCGCATTCCATATTCGTGCTCACAGATGTGGTAATTATTAAGAGGCTTAGGCGATGATCAAATTATTGATTGGATATAATTTATTTATTGCCGCCAGTGGCAGACGAGCCACCCACAGCCATACAGCCCACCTGATTGTAACTGTAGCTCATGGACTTCTGCAATACCAGGGACTGCGAAGCTGCTTTCTACCGTAAAGGGATGCTAGAGGAAGAGAATGAGGAAGGTGAGTAAAAAGGAAAGAGGGGCAACTGGGCCTCCGGCGCTCTTACTCAACGAATAAAACGCAATATTACTCTTATGTCAATTTTTTTTAAGACGGTAGTACTTTTCTGGTTGATCAGGGCCATTCATGCTGAAACCTGCAAGGATCTAATACAATGAATCGACGTGAACCGGCCTGATTTCATTCACGTTAAAGATGGACCAATGCGCAAATGTTCACATCTTCACATGTCAAAGATGTAACATAGACCTTAAGTCCGGTGGTGTCTGACGCGTCCTTGCGCTTATGCGCTGTAGCACAGGATAAGATGCGTATTGGCATGACACCGGCTAGTCAACGCATACCAACATGCGCGTGCGTACATACGCGAATTTATATTTAGATAATTGTTACTATATCGAGTTATATAGGAATGGCACCATTAATGGACACTTTAAGCGCAAATTTATAATATTTTTGCAATTTCAATAATAATAGAGATTGTTTCAATACAATACATATTATAAATTGGAGGTCCTGTGTTTTTTCTACACTTCCGCTGTATTACATGTAGGACACTTAAATTGATTTTATATAATTAACAAATTAAACCTTATTTTTTTGCATCAGTGATGTAACCAGTAAGATGAAAACACACTTTATAGTTAACACAGTGTGTTTTTATCTTAATTTCATGCTTAACCTAAGCACAAAAGAGCATTCTGATTTAAATAAAGCTGTAATAAATTGAAAGGCAAACTTCTACCTACCTCACTAATAATTTTCGTAACAACAGCCGCGAATTTAATTTTTCAATACCACAAGCTCTATTCCGCTAAATTAAATTCAAATACTGAATTTTAAAAAAGTCGTCAAATTTTGATGACTCAATGAATTTTGTGTATGTTCAAATATTACTAACTTAATAAAACTCATACCCACTCTTATTCTACAAGATATGTCCATCACTGCATCCTTGTCCATTACTGATGCAGTTACTCTAGTTGAATACCTATACTATAAAAAATCAGTTAAATTTGTAGTCAATGACACTAAAAATTTTTCTGATATTTTTACCAATACGAGTATGTATTATGTCTCGTAAATACTCAGTAGTTGTGTCTGACTGCAACTGGCTGAATCTATTAAAATTAAAATTAATAATGACTTCTATATAAAAAGCTATATTTTATAAATTTCAATTCAAACTAACAAACAAATAGATAAAATAAAATGAATTATAATCCACGTTGATAGTTGTTATCAAACTAGGGATATAAGACGTTGTTAAGTTGGTAGTAGAACTTTTACAGTTACCAATCGTCTTGAGAAAACTGCTCTTCCTTTGAACTATAATAATTATATAAACTCAAACTCAAAACTCAAAGCATTTATTTCATAAATATATATCATATATCATAAAGTATGATACTTATGAAAAGTCAAAATTACATGAAGTCAGCCAATTGACCTACAGCCAGTTCACTGACGTGAGAAGAACTGGCACGAAACTCACGCCACTCTTTTCAATCGCCAGATAATTACAGTTTTTGTATGAATTAACAATTATATGAAACTGTTGTCTACTTTAATAAGTTTCATATTTTTAATATTAATTGATTTCAATGTAATAGTAGATTAGTAGCCAAGGGCTGTAAGGCATCAATTGCAGCCCGAGATATTTAGGCGCACGAGCGCAGCGAGGGCGCCTATAGTTCGAGGGTGCAATTGATGCTTACACCCGAGCTTACTACTCTGCTTTACATCTCGATTGTGAGGTAAGTAGAAAAAAACCGGCATTACAAGAATAAAAGTTTTCTATTTCCGCCTTTTTTCATTTTTTCTTTTTAATTTTTTTTTCAAGAATGAAATTGAGCTTCACCTTTCGATATTTAAAATTGATGACTAGTATACTCATACGAAGACAAGGTTGAATAGCGAAACGACCTCTTTTGTCATTGGGCTGAATGCATGATGTCTGATGCCAGTACGATGGTTAGATGTACGCGATCTTTTTGAAAGAGTGAAGTGTTTTTTTTAAAACTACTTACCGCCCTAGGGCTTTTCTAGCTACATTATTACCCTAGAGCGCTAATTGGTCACCTACAAGCCCCATTTGGGGGTAATAAGGCTAATTACCGAATATGAGAGATGTGAATTATTATTTTATTTTTATATATTCTTAATACCAGAACACTTCCTTCCTTAAATTCCTTACCAAGTAAAAAATTTTGTTTACCGTATGTCAGTAGTATTTAAAATACACTTACGTAAAAGTCTCTTTGGTAATTACTCTATTTCGAACCCTCATAATCATTAACAACAAGATCCTTTAATATAAAATATTTAGGACTCGTTTCTGAAACGTAAGTACAATTTTGAGATCCATAATAAGTAATTATTAAGACACCGGAAAAGGTCGACCTGTAAAAATTACCTCGCGTTATCTTTCTGCCCTTATCCTAATAATTAATTATTATTGACTCGCTTTTCGCGATGCGGTTTCACGCGCTTCTTTGCTTACTGCTCTGCTCCCATCATCAGTAGCGTGATGTTACATAGCCTATAACCTTTTTCATTTTTAAAAGCCGACTGGTAGTTCCAGAGATGAGCGTGTTCAAACAAACAAACAAATTCGCTTTATACACTGACGGACTCATAAACTGCATCAAAGTAATAGACGACTTTGAAATAAATATTTTAACCAAGTATGCAAACTTTCTATACAGATTAAAATTTAAACCTCTAGATTGGTTCGTGAACTTTAAAACAGCGTAGGGTCATATCCTTAAGTTTAAGTTTGTGTACTGGAAAGGACCTTAAGACTTTTTTGAAGAAAAAACAGAAATTTAAGGAAAATTGGTTTAATAAAAAAATGGTTTTAACAATAGACACAAACTTTATGCAAGGGTTTATTTATGTTTTAATAAGGTGTATTATCTCCACGTGCCCTTATTACGGATTCTAATCGGTTCCGCATAGATTTTATTAGGGTTATTAAAAGATTGTAGCGTACCTACATGAAGAAATATAGAGTATAGAGGATAAGAAATAAAAAAAGTAAAACTGTCAATCTGACTTACTCACTGATTTTACTCCTTCTATTTTTTGTGGAACATTGTGAAAATTTTGTAAATCGCAATATACGATATTACATAATATATAAAAGCAATCTTATTTCTACATTGGTGACCCCGTGAACTCGAAAAATATGAGTGACAGCGTCCCCCAGACCATTCGTTTCTAAAATGTTACGGAAACAAGTTTTCGACAGTTTACACTCTCTCAGTCATCCTGGCATATCTGCAACTGCTCAATTAGTAGCGGAACGGTTTGTTTGGCCGGGTATCAGGAAAGACTGTAGAGAATGGGCACGAGCTTGTCTCGCATGTCAACGTACTAAAGTAAGTCGGCATGTTTCCGCTCCTTTGGGATCATTTAACTTGCCTCGTGCCAGATTTACTGAGATCCATATTGACCTTGTAGGTCCACTACCCTTGTCTCAAGGCTTTAAGTACTGTTTAACAGCAGTCGATCGATTTACAAGATGGCCAGAAGTCATACCTATCGTCGACATCACTGCTGAAACAGTAGCGAAGGCTTTAGTGACAGGATGGATATCTCGCTTTGGATGCCCTAACAGCATTGTGACAGACAGAGGTCGTCAATTTGAGTCGTCTTTGTTTGAGCAATTATCTAAAATTGCTGGTTTCCAGCACAAACGTACAACAGCGTACCATCCAGCATGTAATGGTCTTGTGGAACGCTTTCATAGGCAGCTTAAAGCTTCTATTATTTGCCATTCCAGCGAACGTTGGACCGAAACCTTGCCGTGGGTACTTCTCGGTGTGAGGAGTGCATTTAAAAATGATCTCCAGGCGTCGTCAGCTGAATTAATTTACGGTGAGCCACTTAGACTCCCTGGAGAATTTTTCGCACCCAGTACTGTTGGTACTACTGACCCAACGGAATTTATTGCCCGTATTCGTGCTTTTGCACAGAAATTACAGCCTATACCAGCCTCTCGCCACACTCATGGTAAAATATTTATATTCAAAGACCTTGCGACCACTGATCACGTATTCCTACGAGATGACGCATCACGTGGATCCCTACAACCAGCTTACACAGGCCCTCATAAAGTTATAGAAAAGGGAGATAAATATTTCAAAATTTTATTAAAAGGCAAAGCGGTCACTGTTTCCATAGACCGTCTTAAGCCTGCATACATATTAGCTGACAAAGTTGACCCTAATACACCTTCTAATAATACTGAAAATTATCACACTCGATCTGGTCGCTGCGTCAGATTTCCAGATTATTATCGCCCTTGACGGTCTCTGGAGGGGAGTGATGTAGCGTACCTACATGAAGAAATATAGAGTATAGAGGATAAGAAATAAAAAAAGTAAAACTGTCAATCTGACTTACTCACTGATTTTACTCCTTCTATTTTTTGTGGAACATTGTGAAAATTTTGTAAATCGCAATATACGATATTACATAATATATAAAAGCAATCTTATTTCTACAAGATCTTGCGGAATATTATCCCATTCTTCTAAAAGTGCTGTTCTTAGTGCTGCCACTGTCGTGGGCACAGGATTTCTCGCATATACAGCTCTTTTTAAATTGTCCCACACATGCTCAATGGGATTAAGATCCGGGCTGCGTGCTGGTCAATTCATTGTACGTATCCCAACCTCTTCGCAATATTGTCGAACTTGTGCAGCAGCGTGCGGCCGGGCATTATCCTGCATTAAAGTAAAACTTTCGCCTATGAATCCCATGTAAGGCACCACGTGATCTTCTAAGATCTCTGTTATGTAGCGATGTGCAGTCAAACCCCCTCTATTACCGTTTTGACGGACCATGTCTATGAACACAAGTTCTGTTCGCCGATATGCCACCCCAGACCATACACGAACCGCCTCCAAAAGGAACACGCTCCTCAATTCAACTTTGAGCATAGCGATATGCTCAAAGTTGCATTGAGGAGCGTGTCCCCACGTCAACGATAGACTCTTCTGCGACCATCTGCACCATATAAACATGTCCTACACTCGTCCGTGAACAATACGGAGGCCCATTGCTCTTCTGTCCAATTTAGGTGATCACGCGCAAATCTTAAGCAAGCTTGTCTGTGAGCTACAGACAACTTTGGACCATTTGCTGGTCTAAAAGGGATGATATCCGCTGCCTTTAACCTTCTTTTTATTGTTCGTGCACTCACATTTACTCCACGCAATTCATTAAGCTCTGTTTTGATGTTAACTGACGTGAGGAAACGATTTCGCAGGGAAGTTGTAACAATAAATCGGTCATCACGACCGGTGGTTGCTCGAGTCCTGCCTGTACCACGTCTCCTTCTGTAAGAACCTGTCTCCACAAACCTTCTGTATATTCTAGAAACCGTAGACTGGTTTAAATATTTAAATTTACCAGTCTACGGTTTCTAGAATCGGTTACCAATCGTTCGTTGATCCAAGTCCTCCCGCACCAGTGCTACAATTTGAGCCGCTTGTTCAGACGAAGTATCCATATTAAGGTTCAAAAACTCTCGATGAGTTAAAAACTAACCCAATAATTCTGCTGGTAACAATAATTCAATTGACAAAAGAATAAAAAATCAATGCGAATCAATTTAAAACTTTGCTTTAAATAACACACAAATCTGATACTACGAGTAAATTTTCTTTTCCCGGCTATATTCATTTGTTTTACTGCAGTTTTATTTTTAAATTTTGCTTTTTATTTAAGATTAAGAGCCAGTCTCTCCATAGTTATATAATTTAATCTAAAAAGTTTGCATACTTATTTAAAAAAATCATTTCAAAGTAATCCTGCTCATTGATGCAGTTTATGAGTTCGTCAGTTTATTATAGTATAGATGTCAACGCCAAATGTTTCTCCTTCTATACTTTTCTATCGAACGCTATCTATTAAAATTACTTTCTAGCCATATAACAAAGTTCATCAATCTTTTCTTAGTTCAGTATAACGCTTTCATGACTCAGATATTTCATTTACAAATAATATCATGTTGAAAACATTCTTCTCAAAACATTATTTAAAGTAATTTAATATGATGCCGGCTTTAAGATAACAACGCATACTACAAGATAAAATGTTCTAAAAGTTCATTTGAATTGGAATCGGATATTTAAAAAAGAGGACATTTAAAATGGTCGAATAAAACTCGATAGAAAAAACTTATAAACGGATAAAATTATCACGAAGAAGCTTCATTTCGAATGGTTTTAAAGCTAAAGCAATGGTTCCTAAAGGAGTTCTATCCTAAAATAGACATCACGTAGTTCTTGTTCTTCACTCTTTATTTTCATAAGTCCTATCAATCTATTATACCATTCATTATACAGGCCACTTGAAATTGCGGCTAGTCCTGGTTTGCCTGGGAATACTAATCGTCTTAAAACGAGTTTAATCTGTTTATCTGATACAATTAACTAGCCGCACCGGAATAGACTGAGGAAATAGGGTTACGTATATCTCAGATTTTTTTAACTGGCCTTTTATAGACATCGGTTTTGGTTGAATAAACAGAGACTAAAGTATATATTAGACATTATTTTAACAATTGTTCTTTTTATATTTTTTAGTATTCGTTTAAAGTTATGTATTAAGATATATACACGCGATACATTGTATATTTTTCTAAGCAAAACGATGTAAAACGTTTGACTATATATCGATGTATTTATAGCCTTAGTTTTATGTATTAAATAATTGATAAAAAAAAAACAATAACTACTAACTACTTGTTTGCTCATTGTAAACTGTAATGCATGCCGTGGCAACTTGTAATTGAAACAGCACTATTGCTTGAGCCACAAAACAAAATTTGTAATACTTAATCATTTCCTAAGTGTATGTTTTGTAAGTTGTCCTATTAATAAATAAATAAATAAATAAAGATAACATTAGTCGATCAACACAACGTTATTATATGGGTTGTTCCGTATTCAATCTATGACGTCTCATCCGATTTCTTCACTCATCCCAAACTATGTAAACATATTAAAATACGAATACAAATATACAAAAGAAACTAGTCGCGTGATTTATAGGCATAGTGGTGGGTGATTCGAGTGATAGGCAGCCCTACAGTGTAAGCCGATCCAAACACCCTCAGGAATTCGCTGAAACAATTATGCACCCTTGTCTAGATGCAGCTTCAGTTACTGGTTTTAATTCAAGCCCTGCTTTTGTAAACTCGGCTACTATAGAACACGGGCGTAGCTTTGAGTACGAGAAAGAACATTAGAATATTATAGAAGACTTTCAAACTTTTTTTCTATTTACAGTTGAAAACAAATTTGCGAGGTATTATTAGGTTTTTGAAATTTGTTCGTGTCATTGCAACGCTATTAGAGACAGACGAAAACTCTAAACTTATAATAACATGGCTTTTTTACTTTAAAGGATAAAAAGTATACTAACATAACTCATTTTGACAATAATAACAAAGAATGTGTAAAAATGTGTGTAAATATTTGCGTGATAAAATACGAATTAGGCTCTAAGTAACCATAATATCTTTAATTCGGACACTATCTTTCTAAAACCGCGATATGACCGACCATTATGTTGTGCTGATCTATAATTTGTTTTGTAATATGTGGTGTGCAATAAATGTTATATCCTATTCTATCTTCAAATGAGTTGGTTTGATATGGACATAGGATACTTTTATGAAGGTAATAAGTGTCTGTTGGAAAAACTATAGAAGACGTACTTGAAGTTGCATACAAAGCTATAAAATTCATAACCGAATCGAAACAAGAGCAGTCGAAGCTTGTTTTATAAAGACACATATTTTATAACAACGAACGAGTATCACGTACATCTGTTACCACATATATATGTAGGTATATCGGAATCAAAGCAACTAATCCTGATCTCGGCTAACGATGTTGGCAGTCCCCAGGCAGTGGGCTCATAACAAAACGTTACGGAAACAACAACTAACTCGGAAATGACAACGATCTCTCTTCCATTTCTTCGGTTTCAGTGTACGGAAGTGAAAATGTCGCCATTTCCGAATGGAACGTTTTTCCAATCACCTAATAGTCTCTTAGAAACGAAATCTTTAAGCGATTTAAACCAAACTATTGTACCGTGTTGAGATTTATTGTTTATCTGAAAACTTTTTACGGCAAATACGCGATTACCATAATTTATTGAAAATTTATTGGAATATTTACTATAATTTAAATTATATGTAATATATCATTTTATTTATAGAAAAATTGTTAACATGATATCGAATAGTTGAACTTTTTTATGACTATTACAGTTTCAGACGAACCACCTTATGGTAAGTGGTATGTGTCGCTTGTGGACTTATGTAAAGCCTCAGCAAAGTTGCTAGATAAATGCCTACTGTAAAATAAATATTTTCAACCTATATTAAAGAAGAATTTATCTATTTATATAAATATATAGAGCATGTTAACACACAAACATTAAGTACTTATACAGAGTGTTTACGACGGTATCATATTAAATGCAATTACGTATAATATGTGACATAATAAAGCGAGACAAAAAAAACAACTGAATGTCTTCAATAGTTTAGACACAGGACTACTTTTTTAATTTATTTAAATCTAAACACTCTGTAAGTACGTCAAACGGTCACTGACTTAAGTCATAATCCGCGTCGAAGGATAAACGTTGCCGCTCATTACAGGTAAGCAAACTATATAGCAATAAATGGTATATTACTTTGTTACTACTAAAATATTATTTATTATGTTCGTCGTATACACTCTGTATATTATTATGTTCTTACACGTAATTCGCTGATCATCTAGCATTGATTTAAGATTATTGTCACAAACTACAGCTTTTAAAATCGCAACTTCTAATAAATCTTACGTCAAAGTAAAACTTTTATCTATCTAATACTAAGAATAGCAATTTAAAACGAGTCCTTGAATATGAATGTGATCAGGTTTTGGAAGTCGTCAAACTCGGAATAATTGGCGTGAGTGCGAGTGTCTCACTTCTCACCAGCAGGGTTGATAAGGTACTGCACGAGCGTCGAGCATAATAAATATACATTTTTATTTATTAACTGACTTCATTGTTGGACAAATTGTATCAAAAACAAAAGAATTGCTCCAACACTGTACTCTTTAGTGCCGCTATTGTTTCATCGCCCGCAAAGCTGCCGGACATTAACCGTGCACGTTATGGTCTTTTTTTAAATGCTGCGCAAAAGACAGTAAGTATTCAATTTTTACTTGGTATTCAAAAAGGTTAAAAGAACCACTTTAATTTTGCAACTCTGACAGCCTAGTAGAGGATAAACCCTCATATTGAATATACCAGTCGGAAACCTACCCAGTAGAAATTCTAGATACTAACAAAACGAAACCTTGAATACTAAAATTACAGGTAGTACATCTAGGATTTGCTATAGGTATGTGTATATATACCTATATATCGCAGGTTTTCATAAAATTAGGATTTTGATCAAAACCCTAGGTTTTTGATGAAAAACCGGCAGATGTCACATTTTAAACTCAATTTCATCATAAACCTGTAACAATCCAGATTTTTGATCAAAAACCTGAACTAGTTTGGGTTTTAATTTTATGAGAAACCTGCGATATATATATATATATATACATTATACGTATAAATTATAATATAAAGCTTTGCAAATGATCGCTAAATCCTTACCCATCTTTATGTCTAACCTTTTGTAAGTATCCGCTCTTATCTCTACGTTCCTAGAGGTTTATTTTACTCTATAAGTACGTTGACTTCAATAAGCTCCAACTGCTCCTTCAATAAATGCATCTTCTATTAAACTTCCCTTCGATTTCGTTCCTTCGATTCTCGATTTTATCTTTTTGCTAACACTTCCAAAAGTATTCTATATTATTTTTGAAGAGAATATATTAAAAGGAGAGTATCTCTTTCATTTTATACTTTGACCTTGTTTTTAATGTTAATTGACACTCTGACATGACAAATCACAAGCAAAGTTTAGAGTGTATTCGAATTTATTCGTGTTCCCTTTGTCTTTATTGTAATCAACGTTAAAAACAACGTAAGCAGGATAGCTTGTAATTTGGATTATTATCAATATTTTTGTTTAAAGAGCATAAAAATTGTGCCCATTCCCTTGTTTCCGGTTAAGTTTAAAGGCCATAAACGTCAAAATTCTTTACGAGAGAAAGGGCTGTTATGGTAACCTAATAACCTCGAAAGATTTAGAGTGACTCCTTTCATGACAAGACGCAATTTCTACATGGAAAGTCAAATGGAAAAGCGTAACCAATCTTAATGTACTCGCTGCATGCACGTACAATAGGCGATTGCATATATTTTCACACATGATAATGGTTTGGGAATCAGATATTATAAAGCAACCTACAATTACTGTATTAAGTTTATCAATAACATACATATATACATACATAGCTTCACGCCTTTTATCTCCGAAGGGGTAGGCAGAGGTGTTTAGCCACCCAGTTTTCGCCATTTCTTTTATTTTTGGTCCCATGTAACAGAGGGCGAGCCTGTTGCCATATATCGGGCACAATTTCAGACTCCGGGCTAATACTGAGAATTTTTCAACAGAAAAACCCAATATCACTTTACTCGACCCGGGGATCGAACCCGAGACCACTTCGTGTGAATCCGTACACAGTACCACCGAACCACAAAAGCAGTCATTTATCAATAACGTACCAATTTATGATTTTGTTTATTGACTAGAGGTCCACCCTCGCTTCTTTACGGTATCAAAAGTTTCATTCAATCTCACAACAAACTGCAATGGAAAATATCATAGCAAATAGTGTCGTATTGCATTATTCAGTGCAAATGAAAAAAAAAATTTACAATAATATATAGCCTCACTCAATTTATTGATTTCTAAATGTTAAAAAGTTTTTTAATCGGCAGCGTAAATTTTTTGTTAAATCGTTGCAAACAAAACATACAAACAATCAAATCTTTTCTCTTTATTTATAATATTAGTAAAGATAGACAAATCGCCAATCAAGGCCAAACATTTGTTGGGGTTAGGAAGAAACCATATATTTTAAGCAGACAGTTTATATTTTTCCACAACATTAGAATTAGGCAGTAAAATCCAAAACCGATGTTTTTTCATCTAAAAGTTAAACTGTTAATCAAAGAAGTATGAAAATAAATCAAATTGTCAATTATGTTACATGTCAAACTAAATAGAATTAACGTGAAGCCGAAGCGAGGGTAGTTTCTGAACCATCTTCATGTCGTCAATTCCATACTAAGTTTAAATTCAATATTGTTTTAAGTACATAATAGTTGAATAATCTAAAAATAATATAGATACCATTAAAAATGCAATAATATAAAAACTATTATAAATGTGCAATACTAACTAAAAATCATGCGCATAATTAGAAGCACGAGCTATGAGTACTATTTTAATGTGACTGCCGTCTATCCTGTGGAACTTCGTCCTATATTTGTTATAGTTAAGGTTTCGTCATGGCATCATCCTTTACTGTATCACATATATCAATGATGACCAATAAACTCAAAAAATCATAAATGACCTTGAAGAAATCTCACTAATACTTCATTGATTTTTCAACCTTTACCATTTGCATTAAAGACGAGTATTGTATATATTAGACCATCACGTTAATACTTGCTATAAATAAATAAAATTAAAAATAAAAAAGCCTTTTATTCCATGCATTTACAAATGAAATTAACAATAATCCTATTCATAATCTAATTTAAAATATAGTATAAATAATGTGTAAATAATTAAATGTGAAAATAATTTAAGTGTAAATAATTCGAATGTACAGATAAATTTGAATAATATTATTATTGTTCACTTTAATTGAATTTAAAATTAATATTGAATTTAAATTAGTATTTTCTCCATGGACCCCTCTCAGGTGAAGGCCTCCTCCAAAGATATCCATTTTTCCCTGTCTTTTGCTACTTTGATGCAGTCTGGTCCGGTGATTTTTCTAATGTCGTCCTCCCAGCGCACACATGGTCTACCAGCACGCCTCTTTCCCTGAGGACCATTTCATGGTAAAATGCACGAGTCCATAATTTTCTTTTATACTTCTATTGGCATGTTACTTTTCATCACTTCCTTGTAACTCCAGAACTTATTCCATGCTACTATATGATAATATATTATTTAATAATCGGACGTGCCACACTAGTCGTGCGAATTTATTTTATTCGCGCTTAGCACGGCGCAAGCCGCTGCAAATTACGTCACGATGAGTTGGAAAACAATTGTGATCAACGAACTCCTAGCCTTTCTACAAGACAGGATGGGCGTAATAGGTTTAACTGATGAAGACGAGATAATAAAAACCAGTATCTCGTACTTTGACGAAGATGAAATTCGAGGAGCCAAGATACAACTATTTGAGTTGCTGAACATGTCGGACCAAATGCCATCCCGGAGAAGAGATGACAAAGGTGAAAGAAGTCTCCAAGACATTATAAAATTATTGAAGGAGACCGATCCAATGCACGTGCCAAATTTCGTTGCCAAGTGTTTGCGGAAGCTCCCCCCTACCAAACTAAAAGACATCGATGTCCCCAGATTACTGAAGGATGTAACGTCCATAAGATCTAACCTGGAAGAATTACACGAAAAGTTTAATTGTTCGCAAAATACCATAAGTGAGCTACGTACTGAGGTAATGAACTTACGTCACATTATCACAACAAGTAGGTCACACGAGGCATCGAACAATAACCCGAGTTACGATGTAGCCAGTACATCGCAGAAAAATTTTGCATCAGCAAAATTTGACACGTCGGCGGTTGCAGTCTCTGCGAGTGACGTAGTACCCCCGCCCCGCCCCGCGCCCAGCACGACTGGTATCTATTGACGCCACGATATCATCAAATGTGAAAACATCAACACCACAACGTACTTATGCTACCACGGCCCGATTAACACCCAAACACTATCAACCAAAAGTAAAAATTTTGGATCCAGTGTCGTGCACGGCGCCTGAAACTCTGTCCACAAAAAAAGTGGACCAGGATGGATTTATCACGGTAGAACGGAGGCGTAAGAAGCTCTCCTCTCGAAATCAGTGCGGAACAGCACTATCTGGACCAAACATGCTGCTGCTGCGTCCTGCCACACCAACGACGCAGTTGTACGTTTCTCGACTTATGCACGACACAAAAGCGGAGGACGTTGTGCAGTACATTCAAGTGAAGACTAATATGACTGTGAGGGTAGTAAAACTGGAGTCGCGTCACAATGTAAACTTTGCTTCATTCGTGGTGCGAGTTCCAACTGAACAGCTGAAAACCTTCACACAAGGGACTTATGGCCGAGCGGTGTCAGGTTTAGACGGTTCCGCGGAACGCTGACCATTGTGTAGGTGTGTTCGCAGTTTTTAGTATTAAATTAAATAGTGATGCAAGTGGTAATGCTAGTACTTCACATCCATTTCTTATTGCTTCATTGGTAATGTAGTCCGGAACTGGGCTTTTTTCTAGTTTTAACTTTTGGGCTGTTAGTATAATTTCCATTTCGTCGATACAGTCTATATTATTTTATTCGTGACTGTTTAATTCTTCCTGGTTGTCATTTTTTATTCTATAAAGTTCTGTAGCAATATTAATTGTTTCTCCACGGTTGTGTGTCGTTTGTCCTGAGTCGTTTAATCCCTCGATCCAAGCCTTATTCGTACGGAGTTCTTTAAAGCTTTTTTGAAACTTTTACCTTTTGTAAGGAAAGTTTGTATTTTCTCATTTCTGTAGTTTTTATAATCCCTTTTTATGTACTTGCTAGTTAACTTGTATATGGCGCTAAGTTCATTTTTTTCCGATCGAGATTTGTCTTTCATTTTTTGTAGTGTTTGTCTTCTATTTAGTAATGTGATTGTCCGTTCCGAGAGAATTTTGTGTCTAGTAGGAGTATTCTTAACATGTCTTGCCTGATGCAAGCTGACGTTGATAGCATCTAGTAGTTTGTTATAAAATTCCTGTACTGTCATCTCCATTTGATT